>VWZT01015363.1:988847-1202818 GCA_013397055.1 Pachycephala philippinensis
AGGGTCCGCTCCCGGGGCCGCCCGCGGCGCAGGGGCTGCATCGCAGCGGGGCTGAGAAATGTTTGAAGGCGTTTTGTCTCTCCTTTCAGCTGGAAAGGGAAAGGCATCGGCGGCGGCCGCAGCGCGCACGTGTGATGTAAAGAAAGAGGCACTTTATGATGCTGGCTGGTTGCAGCTCAGTAGGATACCGGGAAAGGCTGACAGAATCAACAGGGCGCTTGTTGAGTGGTGCACAGAACCGCTTCGGCCCAGAGCCCCCTAGCTGGTTTGGAGAGACTGAGTACTCACCTTGGCTTAAATGGGTCAGCAGTGGGATTCCAGCTTGCCCCGACTTGTCCAAACTCCAGAAAACAATATGATGTTTAGAAAGGGGGGGAACAATGAGGTATTGTGATTAATAGGAGAAAATTGAGTAGCGTATGCTGATAGTTATCGGTGCAGTGCTTGTAGGGTTTTACATAGAGCATGGATACCCAGTGCTGCAGAGCTGACTACTTAATTACACCTTTGCATCCATTCTACTGATAACACTTCTTAAAGTCTGATGGATCATGATCATGGATTATGACTCTTTTAAGAGAGACTTAAGTGGTCTTTCAAAGACTGAGCATACTCGAGTTTATTACTTGGCAGGGGGCAGCAGCATGAAGCCTGGGAATGAAAATAGGAAGTGAATGTTACTCATTTAGTTTTGATATTGTGTCTTGGACGGTTATAAGTGTCATCACAGACTGATCCTAGCTCAGATAGCATCTCATGTGCTGAAAGACATTACTCTTGTCCTGATTGGTACCTAGTTCTCCTGGCTGTGCAAGCAGTCCCTCTGGTACGGAATATGCTCTGAACAAGTCTGGTTATTTTTATAATGGGCAGATGTGTTTCTGGAAGAGTAAACCAAACTGTATCAAACTGACAAATGTTCTCAGCCTGTAATATCTTAATCTCGTGTGTTCAGAATGAAAACAACAGCCACCGGAAAACTGAAACCGCTCTTGACTGATTCACGTGGCTAGTGAGGTTTATGACAACAGAACTGTGTGCAGTGTTACTACACTGAGGTGTCGTTACCTCAGACCTGAAAGTGCAGCTCGAGATGAGGATGTGCTGTCCACTGGCTCCGTGGGCTGCCCTGTGTAACCAGCAGTGGCAGAGGTCCAGCCTGAGTTTTCAGAGAAACAGTTCTGGCTTCTTTATGGTCCTTTTGGAGCCTTCATGAGATGTAAGTACTTGTTCTGGAGACTGGGAAGGAATAGTGATGATGTGCCCAGCTCCTGAAATAGAGGCCTGACAGCTGTTCCAGCCAAGAGACGTTCTTCCCTGGTGGGACACTGAGAGGCTTGAGATGTCATCCTGTTTTCCTCTGCCCCCTGAGGCTGCAATAAAAGAGTGTTAGTCTGGCCCTTAAATGCATCTGGCTGTAGGTAACAGCATGGTGAGATGAACTAGAGTAGTTTGCTCTGTTTCAGTTCTGCTTTGTTTACCTGTCTGAAGGCTTTGTTAGATGTTACTGTATTGAGATGCAGTTAAAAGTCTTATTTGCTATCCTGATAGAAAATATGTTTCAGCTTTCACTTTAAAGTAGTTGAGCGTTGATTGTAATGCTTAAAGAGCTGTATCCTAGCATGGCTGTGCGTGCCTGTAAGTTTATCTGGCCATGATATCATTGCTAACCTCCCTGATACAGGCAGGACCAAAGTGTCTGTCCTGTGTAGAAACTTCTGCAGTCACCAGAGGAAAGTCATGGGCTTTTTCACAATAAAGTTCTGAACAAAATTCCTGTCTTCAGGTGAGTGTTAGCTCCTGCTAGGTGTGGCCTGACTGTATTCCCCTGGGGGAATCATTTCACGCCCTTTGTTTCCCTAGAAAATTTATAGTTCCCAACTGCACTGCTCAGTTCTTCGTGGATGCAAACCATGCTGACTCATATGCTGAACTGCAGCCTTGCTCCATGTAAACACAAGCACACTTCTAAAATATTTAATTTGTAATGTCCTCTGTGGAGAGCTATCCCACAGCTCCTGGCATAATTCCCAGAAGCAGCAGATTCTGGGGTTCTGGGAGTTTCAAAGGCCATTGGTGCCCAGCGGGATAATCATCTGAACCAGTTCCGTGTAGTTTATCCTGGCACTGGGACAGTTCAAACTGAACAGGTATTTAATCTTGCTTAAAGCAAGTCTGCTTTGAACAATACATGGTATGTGTATGAACGATCTGGAGCCTGTTGGGACATGGCTGTCAGGAGACCTACATGGAGGGAAGTCTTTGTTATGGCAAGTACACTTTGGTGTAGATGCACCCCCTAACAATTTCTAAAACAACCTCTGTGGGCAGTTACAGTAAGATCAGGAATAAGCTATTAGAAGACTTGTTTTCTTAGTACTTCTGTGGCAAATAACAATGGTAATTGTCTCATGCAATAGCCAAGTTTATATCCATAGGTAAAATGCATATTAAAAAAAACTTCTCAGAAATACAGAAACTCACTCCCATTCATGCACACAAAAATCCTCATTCTCTTAATTGAAAATAAATTACAGTATATGATTTGGCTACAAAGGAGGAGAGTGGAACCAAAGAATGATTTCTAAGTACACTTATTTTGTCTGTACCTGCTAAGTACAGTATTGGAGTTTTAAGATAAATATCTTCTCCTTTAAAGCAGTAATTAGTTCAGTGGAGACTAGTTGATAAGAAACTAGAGTTCTTCAGTTCTTTTGTGGGTTTTAAACTTTTGGGTTGTTTTTTGGTTATTATTGTGAGCTTGGTTGAAAGCGTGATTCGTTATGATAAGTACAGAGATAGATTTGGGAGAGGTTCAGTGCATCTCGTGGATGGTCTAGATCAATCCCATACCACTTGCTCAGGTGGGTTGACTGTCAGTGCATTACCTGTAATTGTTAAACATCATCTGTTTGCTGAACTGTGCTAAGCTTCGCTGATGTCATAACTCATCCTACCATCCTGTAATGTTTTAAACTTCCATTGTTAATTTTTTATTTTGAGAACAAGATTTTAGAGACACTAGAGTAATGGGACGTGCTCAAAACTGGCTAAGTCTTGGTAGCAGAAGTGGTTCCAAACCCTGGAGAAAAAGCTCCTGGTGCAAATGGGGCTCTGGAGCTCACTGAGGTCCATTGGGGATAAAAACCATTGCTCCCACTGCCACAACACGGCAGCCCTTGTGTCCGTGCAGTGTCAGTGCAGCAGGAAAAGCAAACCTGTGCTCTTACCTTTACCGATGGTAGGATTTGAAGGTAGTGTGCCTGTCACTTCTTTGACTGCAGGAAGGGTACTTGGCATAGTACTGTTTTGGTACAAGAAGCATCTTTTCTGTGAGTATGATTCAAGGCTCAACTTATTTTCCTTCTTTATTAGTATGGGGAATTTCCTTAGAAATGTGGTTTAATTCACAAATAAATTTCACTAGAAAGACTTCTTTATCTGAAGTCTGAAATCGAAGTGTACAGATGTGGCATTTTGTTGCTTAAGTGTGCTGAGAGATGTGCTTGCCATTAGCAGAGTCCTGTTAGTTACAAGGAAGACTTACAACCTGTATTTCAAAATCCTGCTTTGTATGATGGCTGTTAGTGGCATTTTTCTTTGAAAAGCAAAGGAAGTTAAAAATTGTGTCTGCATCTGTTATTGTTGCTATGACAGCTGTCTTTGTCCAGTTTTAACCATCTTATTCTGAGTAGCTCCTGACTGGGATTGTAACATTAATGCGTACAGGCAGAGGAAGTAGAAGTGGAGGTCTTTCAATGCTGTCTCCTTCACTCAGTCAAAAAATATTTCTTATGAGTTACACTAGTTTTAATCAAGACACAATGAGTCGAAACATTCCATTACTAACTCTGTTTTGATGCCTGGCCTAATTAGGACTGGTATGATTACGATATAAATTAGTAGCCAGTTCCTTAGCACTATTAATCGTGCTTTGTCTTGGGCAAGACAGATGCTACTGCTGATACTGTGCTTCTGAGACTTGAAAACTGGGAAGATCTCTTGAAATAAGGTGATGCAATTTTTGTACAAGGTCACGTACAAAATTATGTTGTCTTCAGATGGCAATTGTGAAACAAGCCAGTGCTCCTTGCAACATGCTATCAGTTATTGCATAAGCAGGCATGAAATAAGGTCCAGCCCTCAGTCTAGGTGAGCAGTGGGATGTGCCAACTTCAGGTGCCAACCTACTTTTACACTGATGTGCAACACCTGTGTAAAAAAGATGTAAAAATAGCCCATGTTTATTCAAACCCTCCTTTCTAGCATACTGAATGTCCTCCTCTGAAGTGGATAGCTAACTTCTGTGTAGTCAGAGGCTATATTAAGAGTTTGTAAATGCCTGTCTTCCTAATGCTAGCTGGAAAAAACTGTCATGAGAGAAGGTTTTTTGTAAGTTAGATGGCAACCTGTTGGCCTGAGTAACACATTGTTGGAAATCATTGGTGGTAAAGTTGCAGCAGCTTGGAAAGCTCTGTGACCCTAACACAGACTTGTTTCAGAGGGTAACTTCTAATACAAAATCTTGAACAGTTTAGTCCAGTTGGAGGGTCAG
This sequence comes from Pachycephala philippinensis, assembly GCA_013397055.1. NCBI lineage: Eukaryota > Metazoa > Chordata > Aves > Passeriformes > Pachycephala > Pachycephala philippinensis. The sequence continues at coordinate 993,403 of VWZT01015363.1, forward strand.
CTGTCTATTTTGGCGATCAGACTGCTGCCTTTTAAGACGAAAGCCGTATTTCGTGAATATGAACTCCTATTTTTCTGCTTACTGTGCCTTGTCTGAGGGAGGGAGCAGCTGTAGTCCATTCGCCAGACCTGCATTTGGCTGTTGCTGCCATTGTGTTGTGTGTAAACATGTACCATTATTTTGGATCATATAGCAGCCTGTTCAAAAGGGTCTCACATTCCCCAGCTGTTCTGCAACTTTTCCATCTCTGAGCTTGCCAGCTGCTTAATACAGGCAACTGTAGCTGCATTTGTTTCTCTGGTGTTAAGTATTAGTGGAGATAAAATTGACTTGTTAAATGTTAGGTGCTGCAAGCCCCTCTCCTGCTTTGAATGGACTTAAAACAAAAGTAGACTGTTCTTACTATATCAAAGTTGTTAGAAGCTTTCTTTGTCACTAGTTGAAGAGACTGCATAAAAATCTTTGTTTTGTAGATTTGAAACCAATATGAAGCACAATTGTGTTTACAAATACATATATATAATCCACAGATTGTAGCAGTAACTAACCTGAAAGAACTGGGTTACAAAAAGGTGTGCCTTAAAGCCATGTCAACAGCTCATTTGTTTAACCACTTCTCTGAACAATGTTCAGTTTAGCAAGGCATCCTGTGCTCTCTTGTCAGCCAGCCCTTTTGTTTACTGCATTTCGGAGCTTTTGTTTCAGTGGCAGCACTGCTCAGACTGGATGTCAAGGAAAGAACAGGGGCTCTGCAGTGTCTTGTATCTGCAGGGAGTGCTCAGTCCAGGTGAGGAACCACAGGCTGAGACCTGCCTTTTCCAGCCTGCTGTCCCTGCCGTGAAAGTGATAGGAAGTGTCTGGAAAATGTTTTGTGTGACTGACCTCTTTCCTGCAGCTTTGAATCCATAGCTATCTGCCTGGAGATACAGAAGTTAAAAGAGTAAATTCAAGCACCTTTGGAAAAAGGAGGTAATTTTCTTAATTACTAAAGTTACTAATCTAACCACTTAATCTGTTCTACAATGTCAGTTTAAAACTTTGGGTGAGGAGGAGTGTATCCCTGGTTGCTGCAAGAGATTGCTAAAGACAGTGACAAAGCAAAGTTTTCAGAGGCTTAAGCTGGTGGCATTAATTAGTATTCCATACTCCCGTACAAGGGGATAAATCAGGTGTTTGCTGGAAATCATATTTAATGCAGTTTGTATTTGAAGAATGTAAATTTGATTTTTTTATGGTTTTGCTATTCATTTCATGGTGAAGGAGACTGGAAGGGAATGACTTGTGCATTCTTGCTCCTGATAGCAGAAAAGGCTGCCTCTGCCCCAGGGTCCAAGTTACCCATTGTAACTGGCCTGAATACCCTATTATTCAGAGAGGAAATTTCCAGGTGGCTGTAAATACATTCCTATTTCCCCCACCCTTGCACCAGGCCTGCTCTATCCTTGCTCACTGTAGCTTTCATGTTCATGTTAAACATCAACACCACCTAAATTATGCTGAGATGACTCTGGCTTCATAATAGAGCCTTGACCTGTAAAAACAAAAGCAAAACCGTAAAAAAGTCTCTTGATTTAAGGTAGCATGTTTCAGGATCTGTTTTTTGTATCTCCAAATGGCTGAGACTTTGAACTTTTCCATTCTAATGCTAGTGTCTTAAAAGAAGTTGGAACGCTGTCTTTGGCTAGATACTTGCGCTTGTCTTCTGGAAAGTTAATTTTTCAAAGTCAGTGTTGGAGCACTAAATCATTGTTTGTCTGAAACCATAGCAGAAATACAGGCTTATAGTTTGAAGTGATCATACTAGATACATAGTTATGTTAGCTGAGCAGAGTCACAGATATTAGATTAAAATGTCTAGTTAACACAGAAAATGTAGGCGTGAATGTGTGCTCTTGATTTAATAACTACATGTATGAACAGTTCTTTAGAAAACAGGTAACAGGAGTTCTCTTTCAGAACAGCAGATTGACCACACTTGAAAAACAAAGGAAGACAGCTGAGTGTGATACTGAGGGTGTGGAGAGAGGTAGGGAATGGAGGAGGAACTTGTGTCACAGGGAAGGTTAGGGAGAGCATCTTAACTTTTTTTTTTTTTTTAAGTGCTGCTGATTAATTCATAAACCCCTTTGGAATGAGTTTAGGGAATGGACGTAGAGGAGATTGGGAGAAGTGGATTTTGAGAAGTAAGGAAGTGTTGGTTTTTCCTCAGTTGAACAAAGGAGGAAGACAGTATCTGATTAATAAGCAGTGTTCAATTATTGAAGGCTTTAGGAGAAATAAATATTTCTTTCACATAGAAGGTGGTGGGAAGTGAAGTGAAAAGACTTTAAATGGCCTTAAATTGCTTAAACATGTTTAAAATAATAGCAGAGAAAAAGAAGGGATTACCCTCTCACCCACCTCCAAAGACTGTTTTTAATGAAGTTGGTGGAAGTTTTGGGAAGGCATAAAAATAGAGCATTTGAGAAAGCTTTTTGTTAGGTGTTTTTCTTTCTTTCTTTCTTTCAAATGAAAGGTTCTGCCAGTGTTTTTAACTTGGCTTAAATTTGCTCCATCCTCTACAGGGAAAAATATTTATTTTAAAGTTTCCTCTAAACTTAAATTGGCTTCTCAGCCAATTTAAAGACATGTCTCTCTATGCAACACCTTCCAACTCCAGGAAAGCTGAAAACTGTAAGGCTTAGTGGAGGAGGAGACCTTGTTGATTGCACAGGAGAGCAGCATTTCCAGCAGCAGAAAAATTGGTGTTCTGAAAATGTAGCTTGAATTAATCCCTTCCACCTTTGTTTCCTTTTGCTGTTGTTAATAATTTCCTTTGCTCAGCTAGTGAGTGGTAAGTGCTGTTGTGCCTGCCTCACTCCACTGCTTCTTCCACTGCTCTCTGGGACTAAAAATTACAGTATGTGTCAATTTAAAGACAGAAATAGAGCAGTGGCAGATAGAGCTTCTTCACTAAGCTTCAAGTTTATGAGAGTTATGATGTTTAACTTTGGCACTTAAAGTTATTTCTCCCCAGGGTGGTCATTGCAGCTCTTAGTGTGGGTTGTCCTGCACACTGATGAATTTGGGTGCCTGTTATCTCACAGGTTGTGTGGCTCAAGTCTCTGCCCTATGTGTAGCTTATCAGCCATGTGCACGGTTCCCCAGAGACCACTTACACAAAATTGTCTCTATCACTGGAAAGATTCAAGGCTTTGAAAGACCTTTGCTTAAGCAAAAGTTGCAATACTGAACACACTTACAAAAAGAAAACAATATATTTACTGAGGTCATATGTGTCAGTAAGGATCTGGCTTAGGCTCTGTTGTTAGGGTTGTCTCTTATAGCTGCTTGTGTTCTGGATGCTTTGCCTTGTTTGTGTGCTGCAGTGAGGCTGTGCTCTCATCTGTAATCAGCTTTTAGGAGTTAACTGCTGAAAAGTACCAGTCCTGCTGCTTCTTCTCCCACCTTACTCCACAAAACTGCTTAGCTGAGGTATTCCTGTTTAGATCACGCTGTTGGCTTTAGGCTTAAACTACTTTAGTCAGAGTATTCTGTCGTTTGTGGTTTAAAGTATATGCTGTGACAAATATTACTTCAAAGGAGTTTGTACAAAACTTGACCCTTGCAAAGCTCAGAGAGTAAAGACTCTCCAGAACTCTGTAAACACCCTGACCGTGGGACTGCACCAAGCCTCTTCTGGATGCTCTCCCTTGTGCCTGTCCTCTTCCTTCCTGTTGTATTGCAGAGCGCCAATAGTTGACAGGCAGAGGATTTGTTTTTCCTGAAATACACTTGTTTGTCTTGTCTCCATAATATTTGCTGCATGCCTGACTTGACAACTTGCATGCAAATACCTATTTTTATACTGATTTTGTGGGTTGGCAACAAAGTAATTGTGGCTTCCTACTGCAAGCAAAAGCCTCGTGTATGGAACAAGAGTTGTTTATATGGATTCCTGGTATGGAATGGAAGTTTAATTCTTTTAGCTTGAAATTAAATTGCGTTGAATAAAATGAACTTTGAATTTAAGTGGCACTGAACCCAGCTAAACAATTTTCTAGGGCTTACATTAATAAAAGAAAACTGTAGCATAGCTAACTACTGCTAGGGATGCATTTCAGGTTCTTAAAACCTGTGGTTTAAGAGGGGAATGCTCAGCTTATGCTTCTGTAATAAACTTCGTATCTGAAATGCTCTGTGTGGTGTACCCTGCTGGGATAGTACAGCCACAGATAACTTGAAGGGATTTGTGTGGGCAGGGAGAAGGCAGATGAAACGTTCCAGGTGAGATATAAATTTCCATGGCCTGGTTTGGGAACCTAACCTGCCTTACAGTAAGAGATAGAGAGCTGTGAAAAAGAAGTTACCAGTGATTTTGTTTCATCTGACCTACTGTTAGAGGACCTAGTAGCCTTTTAAAAGAAATCTTTAAAGCAGTGTTTGGTTGAACATGGTTTTTCTGGACTCCCAGGAGGTGCTTGCCAGCAAGGAGCTGCTGACATCAAAAGCAAAACCCCAAAAGGCCCATATATGTGTGTGAAGTAAGGAAGCCGGGAATGAGAGCGGTTTTGTGCTGAACTTCAGCTGAAAGATCTGTCCAAATGCAATAAAGAAAGGAAGCACCTTCATTACTGCCTTCAAAAATTATGATGACTTGTGAGATTCCTAGAGTAACATACAAATGAAAACAGTGTCCTTCCAATAAAACAAATGTTACTTCATTAAATGTTTCTTATGCAAAGACCAATATGAGAACTTACAATCATGCCAATCACCTCTGAAACAAAGCAAGTAATCTTGGTGTTACAGAGGTTTGTTTCTTAAGGAAGCCCTGAAAAAACTTTTTCCATGAACACGTTGGTATGAATTGGCATTCTTCCTTGCACAGGAAACCACAAATTCTTATTGCGGAAAACTTCTAACTCTTGTAAAACAGTCATTAGTTGTGTGTATTAAATGTGCAGAATGTTCTAGTTTTTTTTTTTTTTGTGCGGCCTCTGGAGAGCTGCTCTAAGAAATGCTTTTCTTTTGATAAACAGAAGATCACTTGCTCAAATGTTTCCAGTCACTTGTAGTCACTGTGCATGCTGCTGGACCTTGGATACTTCTCAAATGCCTACAAGCCTGAGACCATCTTTATTGCTCAATTATTTTTACCCCTCAAGTCTGACAGTTGCAGCAACTGAACATGATCCCTGTATTAAATACAGCAATGTGTTTGATGAGTTGCTTTGTTAGGGTTTCTGCAACTGGTGCACTTGAAATTTCCTTTGGTGGTGGGGCAGCTCCCGGAGCAGCGTCACTCAGTGCACACAAACACACACACACACAGAGACACGCAAACACACACACACACACAGANACAGAGACACGCAAACACACACACACACAGAGACATGCAAACACACACACACACAGAGACATGCAAACACACACACACAGACACGCAAACACACAGACGCACACAGACACGCTGAGCTTGTGTGTAATGTCAGTGTGAGTTGTACACCTCTAGTATGTGATGTGTACTACAGGCTAGGAGCGTCAGGTTCAGGTGACTGGAAAAATTGCTTCTATGACTTCACTGAGCATCCCTCTTTTTCTTTATACTAGTCTTTTTCAGTCTTTACCTTTATGATCTGGTCTTATCAGCCTCTTTTTATTTTTAATCCCTATTCTGGGTTTAGTATGCAAGCTAGGATCAAGCTGCACATGAAGTAAAACCCTTTCTTAACTAAGGACTGCATCCTTAGTTTTTGTTCCTTTAAAATACACTATCAAGAGTAGAACTCAAATTACACGGCACATTCTTTTTATTTTTTTTAACGACAGAAGAAAGGACAGTGGGTGGGGATGTAGCAAATCACATAAGCTAGCAGTGATAATTTGTTTTGGTTTTGTTTGGTTTTTTTTTTTTTTTTGCATTGCAGGCTACTTGTTTGAAACAGATTTGTCATATCTTCATCAATGTTTTATAGTTTCTACTATTTTGGAGTGTTAGCTGGGTTCTCAAGTACTGGAACGTTACTGCTGCTATTTAAGGCAGGACATCTGTCATGATGTGTCTAGAGTCTGATTTCCCCAAGCCTGAACAATTCTTGCCTTTATGCTCTACCTATGTAGCCGTTGCTCTTTCTACAAGCTAAAAATAACAGAGAGGTTAAACAACTTGTTGAAAGTCTGTAACTTCTGAGAGCAGCAACTTGCCAGTAGCTGTCTTGTCTCATCTGGACAATGCTTTGGCAGAGTTTTAAGAATTTGCTAAACTAGGCCAAATTAACTTTCCTTTCTGGTCAGGCATAACTTTCGGTGCTGGAAGGATGTGCACAAAATAAATGCATGTGTCTCACAAACAGTGTTAACTTCTGGGACCTAGCCCTAGCAGCATCCTCCTGGTGTCCCACCCTCGGCTTCCTCCCCTGCTTCTGGAAGTCATGGCTTGCATATCTGCTTCCTTGGGATTTGGGACTTTTCCCTTGCAGTAGCCTCAGTATTGGCTGCCCTCTCAACTGTGGTTTATGTTCCAACAGCTGTTTAGTTTGCAGACTTTTACTGTAAATAGTGTTTACAATATTATTACAGTATTATCAAGTATTCTGTACACACGATAATGAAGCTGCTCTGTGGAGCTCTGTGGAGCTGCGAAAAAAAGAAGCTGCAGAAGGGGCAGACTCTTTTAATCTGAAGAAATTATTCCTCTTCTTCCACTGAAACCCTACTCTGAAAACTTTGTTCTAGGGACAGTTTTAATGAGCTTTGAAACCTGTATCACAGATTTCACAGGTTTTCAGAACAACCCCTTTATGTCTATGGCCTTGCAATAATGCCATTTTTGGGGATGAAATTTTATGACTCTTAACAGCTCTCTACTCCTCCCATTTCCCTCTTTCCTTCCTGCTCCCAGCTGTATGCATGTGCTGATTATTCTGGGGTGGCTCTAGTCTACTCCTTCAACTTTGTAAGCTGCTTTATCTCAGGTTTTGGTTGCTGGGTCAGCACATCAGTGTCTGCTGCTAGTGAACCAAGGAAGGTCTCAAACCTCCAATGCATGTGGGAGCTGGCACAGTCCAGTGTCAGACTGGACAAAAAAATATGTTCTCTGCACAGTTGACTTTGCCTAACATGGATCCGTGGGTGAACATGAGTTTTTTGATGGCACTTATCAGTTCTGATTTAACAAATTAAAAGCTTTCAGGTGGAACACTGAAGTAGTGTTTATTTGAAGCTTACAATGCTGGAATTGGATTTTGTTTCCTTTGTGTTAGTAGCTCCTATGCCACACTATGTTTTTACATGTTGTTTGTTTAAAGGAAGCTTTTCGCTTCCCAGGGAAGGTTGCAGCTGGGAAAGGCCTGAAACAATCAGAGTTGCTTGGCTCTGTTGGATTGTAACTGTGTATGATTCTTATTAATCTAAAATTACAGATGCTTTACTGTTCACCAGATTGTAAAAATGCTATGAGACCATCCAGCATCTTTAAAGGATAGCCTGAGTTACAGAATTTTGGACTTAGAATAGTCATGGTGACAGCATGTCTCTTTGTACTGGTGGAGAAAATTAAAGAGAATGGGGAAGAAATGCTACGGAGTAAGGAGATTTGAAATAACTCTACATGGGTCAATGCAAACAACACAGAAAGTTTTGGGAAGCTTTGTTAAACTTGGGCTGGGTACTTAAAGGTTTACTAGAGAGTAATATATGCTATTGAACTTGATGGTTTTGGCTTGTGATCACCAGTGAAGGCCTGCTTTTTCACCTAGTTTTGCAACTGGGGATTTACTTTGGCACAAGGAAGATAAGTTTCTTATTTGAGTTAGCAGGATACAAGTGTCTGGTTGGAAACATTCCCAGCAATGATCTGATTCCTAGCCTTTTCTGTAACTGCTCAATAGTGCCACCAATGCATATTTGGCCACAAAATAGTTATGGCAACTTGCATAAACTCCAGGATTTTTTAATGTCTCAAAACCACTTTAATATAGGATTCAGGCTGGTCATTTATAAACACTGACTTGAAACAAAATAATTGGATTTAACAGAAAAGCTTGGTGGATGGTCAGTTCCAAGTGCCCTGGCTTCCTAGGAAGTGCCAGCTGAGTTTATCAAAACTATTGCTTCTGCTTGCTGATTTCATGGTATCCCAGGTGCTGCATGGTAAACTGACTGCTGGCCACTGGCCCTGCACACCTTCCTCACGGTACAGGAGTCTCGTGTCCAGAGACATCATGTCCCAGAGCAAGATCTCCAGATTATTGCTGGGCTTCCTTTAGAAAGGACACCTGAGCTGGCTCCATCGCTTGCTGCAGGTGTTGAATTCCCCCAGTGTTTTAGAGGAGGCTGTGCTGTAGTATCAGTTTATTCTCCAGGCTAATTCATATATACAGCTTTGACCAAAACAAAATAAGGCGTTATCTTCTTTTGCATCTTAACAAAACTTTTGCTCCTTATAAAGTATTGAATTGAAGTATTTGAATTAAAGAAAAAAACCCAAACAACAAACCACCAAAACAAAACTGTTTGATTTCTCACTTCATTCTGGCAGTAGATGCACATCCAGTGTGTGAAGGAGAGACTCATGACTACGTTAAGCTCCAAATGTGAGAGGGTGTTCTGCATTACAGGTAGATGCAATAAATTTCAGAGTGCAACTGCTTGACTCTTGACTGCCTTGAACTTCACTTGTATAAGTAGACCTCCTCACAGGTTTTCTTTTGAGGAGTGTCCTGAAAAGATTCTCATTAGATTTTTTTTTTTTTAACATTACTGTCTGGTGATCTTATTAACCAAAATACTGCATAATTCGGATCTGAGATTTAGATTCAAAGTTAATCTATCTCCATAGCAAAGTCCACGTTGTTCAGAGATTTTGCCATGTTAATTGTTAACAGAGGTGCTCTCACTGCTCAGCTGAGCTGCAGGGTTTGTTAGCTGAGCCCTCCTTGCAGCACTCCATTGTTTAAGTGCTATTTTTGATGTCTCACAGCACCAACATGTTTAACTTAATAGATGTGACACAGAGGAGCCTTATCCTGAAATGTGCTTCTGGAACTTAGTTGGGAGTGTTCAGATTATGCTCAAAAATACTACTTTGTATTTTCTCCAGGGTTAATTGCACCATGGATTCAATTCATTCTATTTAAATAATACACTTACTTTGATCATTGAGCACAAGATCTGATTTTATTTGGTTGTTCATGGCAACCTGAGTATTGTGTTTTATGTTTGGTTTTTGGTTTGTTGTTGTTTTTTTTTTTTTTTTAATCCTCCTAATAGCTTCTGTATTGAGTGCTGTTGTTTAGAACAAGGATTTATTTTTGTGTGCACCTGATTCACGAGATCCACTGTTATGTTCCAGCTGTCTTGAGAGTTTTGCTTCATCTTGTCTACTGCCTTTGCTTCATTTCTGTTTCTTTCTTGTGTGGCACTGTCCATTTCCAAGAACTTGGAACTACAGCTCTCACTCTCATGTATAGGCAAGTCTTCAGTCTTATTCCATAATTGCCCAGTGAAGAGATCTCAGTTGTTGACGAGGAAGCTTGAGATGCTTTGAGGTGTTGCAGATCAGAAGACCACTATAGTTCTGTAGGAGCTCCTCTGTTCTCCAGTGTGGTCACTAACAGAGCATTTTTGAAAATTCGCATAGGTGAGCAGAAGTGCAATGGGCAATGAATCCAAAATGTCCCTCATTTTGTTTGAAAAATATGTATATTTTTAAACTTTTAGAAGTCTTACATTTATTGAATTTATTGTTAATGAAATTAATTCCATTAATAAGGGGGTTGTTTTCAGCCATGCTGTGACAAGATGCTGAACTTCAGGAGAGGAATCTAAACATGGGGGATGCCTTGAATCCATTGTAAAGAGATGATCTGAATGGGCCAGTGCACAAACTGCTGGTTAAGGATCATGCATCATTAGTCATGTCTTTCTGCCTTGTCTGAGGAAACCAAATGTTTAGTGTTCCTTCCATTTCTGAATCTGGCCTTTCTAGAGACTGTAGTTAGCAGTGACTGTTGTCTTTGGTAGCACATTCAACTGTTTCTATTTTGGATTTTATGGTCTTGTTTCTGTCATTAGTTGATTCTTGGGTATTTGGGAGGTTTCTTTGGTGTGTGTTCCTCTTTAACTTGCTCCAAAGACTTCATTGCTTGACACCAGCCACATCCAGTTGATCCAAATAGTCCCATCAGCTGAGATAACTTGTTTTCTGTTGGAGTTGGATGATGTGCTTGTGCATTTTAGGATGATGCATAATAACCTGACCAGGAGAGATGCCTGTGGAAAAAAGATAAGGAAAACAGGATTCCTAATTATGTGACCTCTTATTATCTCCTGGGAAAGGGCTGATGGAAAGCAGGTATATTTTAAGGGACTACTTTTTTATTATGAGTCTGCATAGCTTAAATTCTCATTTAGCACTTCAACCTATGCCTCACTTCCACCAAATCTTCTCCTTTAGCCATATTTGCAGTATCTTTCTTTTCTGGCCAAAAAAAAGAGGCATGCACATTTTAATATGCCATTTTTTGGTTTGTGCAACACTCAAGTAATTTTGCCAGTGTGGGGAAGTAGTGTGAGTTTGGAAGGAGAGCATGAGTTATGTGAATGATATTGTCTCAATAGAGAGATTTTGTCTCTGTAGGTAAAGGCCCGGTGAGGGTAAAAAAAAAAAAAACAACAAAACTCTTTCAGACTAATTTGAAATACTTGATTTTCAAAATTGTACAACTATTACATGTAGAACTGTCTTTTGAAAGATTTTTTTCCCCCCTCAATTCTTGGACTGCAGAAATGGACACCTGTCTCTGTTTGGATAAGTGTTGGCAAGTTCAAAACTGTCAGTGGTTTTTGGGATGAACTGGAATTTCGGAGGTGACACTGCTGTCAACTCTGTCCCTGTTCTTGAATGCAGCAGCTCTGTTCATCTGTGGTCCTGTAGTCACCAGGTGTGATCCCTCCACTTCCTGGCATGTCAGAAGTTCAGCATCTGTAAAGCAATGAATACTTTATGCTACTAATGGCTTTGGAGTAACTTAATTTAAATGGAAACTGAGCAGTTCCTTACTTGAAATGTGCTCCAGATTGTGTTTGTAAATGTTCTAGAGATTATTTGATGCATGTGATTTTCAGTATTTCTCGTATATTTAAGGGAGACAGTAGAGTATCAAAATTGATGAAACCAAGTGAAAGCTGATTAGTTTTGGGGAAAGAGAACAGACTGGCTTGAAGGAATGACTCTCTAGACCTTAGTGCTTGGTATTAACACGGAAACTTACGTACTGGGAATGCCATAGACTTAAATAACAATAAGGAGATTACATGGCAGAAAAGTGAGTCAGAGAACTGACGTAATCTAAGAAAATCAAATAAAATTCACCTTGTAATAATGAATTCTTGAATGTATGGAGTTTTTTGAAGAGATTGTTAAGAACTGTAATCTGCATAATTGAATGTGTGTACTAAAGGAAAATACTGCTATTGTTATGAAATCAGAACATGCAGATGTCTCTGAGTCTGAAGAAATGTTTCAAATTTGCTTTTTGAGAACTTGGAAGAAAATCTAATAAACCTGTGTGGAAATCTGCTCCATAGTACTGTTAGGCTGGCAGGAGACATTGGTTTACATGCTAATAAAATATCTCTTTCATGAGTGTTGCTACTCAACAAGACTAAGAACAGTATAATTTGGTTTTGCAGCCCTTTCAGAAGATATCCTACATAATTGATGCCCCTGCCAAAGGAGCTAAGAGAGACATTGTAATGGAACCATCTCTGATGTCACATTTCAGTTGTTAAGGAGCTATTAAATAATGAAACCTTTAAATCTAAGGTCATATTTCATTTTGGCTAAAATTGGCATTTATTTAATTACAGTTGTGCTCCGTTTCTAGGGGGTTTATGGGAAAATTTTGGAAGCTGTAATTGTTCTTGCTCAGGTAAACAGCTGAGGAGGCAATTGACTGCTAGTCTCATTAGACATCGGTGTTTGCCTGTGTTAGGGGATGATTTCAGGAGGGAAGACTCTGACTTGAATTAATGGCAGCTGGTTTACAGATATAAAAGAAATCTTCTCTTAGCCAAGTGTATCTTAGTCAACTTTGCTGAAGTTATTTGAATGTACAGTCAAGTGTATACGGGGATCTGGGTAAAACCTGGACTGCTTGTCAGGGGATACCCACACCCATACTGTCTAGAACATGTGGCAATTGCAGCACTTTTTTAGAATTGGATTTGTGGGATGAGCTAGCTCCTGCAGCTAGTGCTTGGCTTTTATTCTGGCATAGCTAATTGATATGTGGAAGGAATTCAAGCTGCAGATTAAGGAGTGAGTGTGCCTGTGAGAGCTCAAGCAATGTGATTTGCCCTCTGAACTCATGACTGAAGCTCTAACTATAGTCGGTGTTTCTGGCCACTGTTTGTGTCCCGGGGCGCTCTGTCAGAAGAGGTTCCCAGTGCTGTTACTCGCACCCTGGCCCGTGTCAGAGGTAACTCTCAGGAGGAGTGCACACTGCAAATAGCACAGCCCCAGTTTCTACCCAAGGCCTGCCTGAGCAGAGCTGTGCAAGTGCGGGTTAGAAGTCACTGAGATAACATAAACCCAGCACACTTGGGTCTGCCAGCTGGCTGATACATGAAGTGGGTGTTTTAGAACTCATACTCTCTAAACTGCAAGGAAGATACTGAAGAGTTGATTCCTAGATGTGCTGTAAACCCTGAAGTTTTAATTGTGCTGCGAGGGTTGGTTTGGGATTTTTTTTCCTGCTCTTTTTTCACCTGTAAGTAGGGAAATTCATTTGAACTTAAGATGTATTTCAACAATGATGCAAATAGTTACTTTTTGCATTAGCACAGCATCTGGCTGAGAGGGAATTGCCTTTCTACACTGTGTTTAGCTTTTCATTGTCTTATTACTAGCCTTAAAAAAACACCTCACTCTGTCATTTATAATGAAACATGGTTGTCTAAAACTCAATTTTAAAAAAAGGAAATGTACCCATTGTGTATGTTTCAGAGAAAGCACATAGCCTTTTGCTGGCTAACTGGCAAACTGAACATCTGCTCTAAACAGATAGGTTCGGGATTTCCATGGAGCTGGAGAAAAGAGGACATCCCCTGCACAGGGCAGGATGTGCTGGTGTCTCTGCTCTGCAGTTTCTCAAGCGTGTGGAGCAGGGAGGGCTGTGCTTGTTGGGATGCCTTCCCAGCTGTGCCGTGGAGGAGAGGAGTGCTGGCTGAGCTTGCCAGCAGTGATAAGGCCTCCAGGTGGGGATCACAGTAAACATGCTGTGAGAATCACAGCCCTGCTTTCCCAGCAGTTACGAGGCAGAGATGTTCTTCTGTCACTTGTTCTGCTGGAAGCTTCTTGCTGCTAACAACTGAACGTGCAAAGCAATCAAACTGTGGCTCTTCCAGCCTTCCTGGTGTTCTGACTTATGGTACTTGCCTCTGTTTTCAAAACTGAATTTGTCAGCACAGACAGACTACTTCACTCTGAAAATGTAAAATCTTACCATAAGTGCTGCTTGTGTTGTTATAAACAGACATAACTTTCCTTTACAAGATCTGCATATCATGCTTGCTTTGTCTCCCCACTGTTTATTCACTGCCCTGCCAACAGCATAGGTATCTTCTGAACAGGTTTGTGCAAAACTGGCAAATTGAATGGTAATGTCATTGCTTCCAGTAAATTCAGACCGTTGTATTCTACATGCAGTGTTCACAGCTGTATTACTGACTAACAAGACTGCTGTTGGCTACAATGAATTCACCACAAAATTGCTTTGATCTAAGGCTTAGGTTATAATTTGAGACGGTTACCTTAAACCAAAAGAACCTAAGTCCATAAGTAAACTATTAAGCAACGTAAACTTTTTAATGGCAGAGACAGTTAGCAAGGAACTATGCAAACCCCACAGGCCAAGATGATCTCTACCACAATTATGCAGTCTACTAAGTGAGTAAAATTCCCGAGCTTTGCTCATGGATAAGACTGGATTATTTGTGATGTGATTTCATAAAACAAACAAGGAGACTAAAGGCTCCAGAGGCTGCTTAAGGTTTTGCAGAGGAGTAAATGTTAATACTCAATTGTTTAAAGTATGCGTGAGGCGATACATGACAGTTGTACAAAGTATGCCTTAAGAAATAAACTTATTGTTAGGTATGTGCTGGATTTCTTTACCAATATAGCTGTGTTTCCAACAGGTCACTTTAGTAATCTATTCAAAATAGCTTTTAAATGTTCAGTCAGGTTTTTGCTACTTACTCTGCTAGATAATATATGTTGCTAAATACTTTCTCTCTGCTGTATTCTAATTGTGGTAATAAAGTGAGCATTGTTGTGACCTTTTTGGTTCTGCTTTGGTACTATTAAGACATCTCTGTTCTGATCCCATATATCCCATCTAATTCTCCCACCTAAGACAGCGGTGCCAACGGAAGCACTAGGAAGAATACAACAGTTGCACTAGAAAAAAATGCTCCCCAGGACATGGGTATTGGAGGAGAGAGGAGGCTGAGGTGTTCAGCCATGCAGCTGATGGACTTCATCCTACTGGCTTGTCCTGTCTGGTCTTTGGGACAGCCAGCCCCAAACAGCAGTAGAGATACAGCCAGCACTCTGGAGATCACAGGAAGCTGTAGCTTCCTTTTAGGGTGCATTAAGAATGGATTGTTTCTTCTCCATTTTTTGAGAGAGGAGAAACTAGTTTCATCTTTTGGGGACACCTTATCTAGGGAATGTGGGAACAACCTCAAGACTGTCTTGCCCATTTTATTTTTTTCTTTCTCTTTTTTTGGTGCTAGGAGTTTGTCTAATTGAGATAAAGCACTGTGCATACTTCTGATACAGGAATTTGTACTTGTCCAGATAAATCTGTGTAATGCTCCACACCCAGATACAGAAGGAATCACAGAAAGAAACTGCAGCAAATTGTGATCTTGCATGGGAAGGCCCCTTCCGTGCATGTTCCCTTTTACCTCCCCTGTACTGGAGCTTCCTGCAAAACAGACCTGTCCTGAAGTCTCTGCATCAGCACAGATCCCTCTGTAAGCTTTTTTTACTTCACAAAGTCTCTGACTCAAAGTCCCTATGGAACTTGGAAATTTGAGTGATGGAAGCCAAAGACTTACACCAAAATGGGTGTTTTGTAGAAAAAAATTCCCTTCCTTAGACAACTAATCTAAAAAATTGCTCCAGTGAGTTAATATGAATCTCAGTGCTTTTTTAACCTTTTATTATTTATGCTCACCAGACCCCTGTGAAATGGAAGAGTTCCTTTCATCTTGAATGACGGACTGGGAGCTGGGTTATGGGGGCTGGCTACCATGTTCTCACCCACATGTAGCAGCATCCCCCTTTGCCCTGCTCTGCTCTCCTGACCTGCACTGAGTCATCTGTGTTTCATATGGACGAGAGCAACTGAATTATTTTTATGGTTGCTGGTCTGAAATGAGTCAGTGCAGGGTCAAACGTGTTGTGGAGCAGGGAAGGGAGAGGAGTGGGAATCTGGCAGCTGGCTGAGATTGCCATGGAGCCCCAGACCAACCCTGGTGACTTCGCCAAGGTCACACAAGCGTCTGTCAGCAGGAAACTGAAACCTCTCTTGTGTTACACAGGGTGCTGACCACAGGTCTGTCAAATGCAGTAACTGGTAGGAAGTGGCTTTACATTTAATCTACTTGAATTTATTGTTTGTTTGCAAATACTGATGCATGAATTAATAGTTGCTTTCTAGTGTGAGCTTTCTATTAATGGATGCTTTCTAGTGTATGCCAAAATCCAAACTGAAAAATACTGAACTGGTCGTAACTGTAGATCTTCAGGTGTAAGCTGGGTGCATTCCATGAGGAATTCATAATTAACTTGGGCTAACTTTCCCTTAGAAATGTGATTTTTGTATAGTTACCTGTCAACTACAGCACATTTCTGTATAAGAACTACTGCCCTTTAACCAAGATAGCTCAGGAGTCAGTGCCTGAAACAAATAATTACATGGTATTATACCGCCAATTTGGTAAAAAAAATCGCTTGGTCACAATCTGCAGCTGATACTTCATCAATGGCCTAATACAGAATTCAGAGTGGAACATTTCACCAATACTGGGCACACAAATTTCTGGATGCACACACATTTCTGGATGCGCGGGATTTTGAGCTATGTACATTATGAAAGCAGTGCTGAAAGGAAGGGTATGGGGGCTTAGGTAATGTATTCTGGCATCAATTTCTGTGCTCTATTTTTCTGTTTGAATTCATCTGGGAGGAAAGAAAGTAGGAAACTTTTTTGAGTGAAGATTTTGGAGCTCTGTGCTGGTTATGAAGCTGTGTGTGTTACTTCTATCTTTTAAAAGCTTCTTTAGAAAAAGGGCTAGCCAAAAAATATTCTGGATGTGATTGTATGTAACATATGTGCATTTTCTTTAAACAATACCCTACAGTTTATTCAGTTTGAAGGGCTTTCTCCTAGCTCTGACAAATTTTGTCAAGATACCACTTGTCTTAATTTCTGTGTCTGGTTGGTTTCTTTAGTTGGTTGGTTTTTTTTACTTTTATTTCTTGAAATCAAAGAAAGATTGTTGCAGGTGGGTTTTTTGGTTTTGTTTTGTTTTGTTTTTTAAAGAAGGATAGTATTGGACAAATCTGTCTCCAGCAATCTAATATATTGTCTGATGTTCTTCTAGGAACAAATATATCATGTGGATTTTTATGTAGGAGGCTTTTTAGACTTTTAAAGGTTGGGTGTTAGCCACAAGGTTCATGTGACATGACAAATGTGGAACATCTGTGTACTGGTGCACATCACTGTTCTCAAAGTCATTCCCCTCACCACATGCATTGAATTAAATACAAGAATTTAGAGAAAAAATAGTTGGAAGGACACATTCTGTCAAATACAATGGGAAGGATCTGTTGTGCAAGCTGTTGGAGCTCACTCACACACTTCTCCAGTCAATTACTCAGAGGTCTGCGTGCTCTGTGCCTCAACTGTTCCTCCCTTGGAGCCAGGAGAGTGGTATTCTGCTTTCCTAGTTGGTGGCAAACTATTTTCTGGATAGAAATTAGAGTTTCGCATGAGGCCAGACTCTAAAGGGATTTCTAATAAATGAAAAGGACTTCTCAATGTAGTTTCTTGTTTGACCGGTGTTTGGCCTGCATGTGAGGTAAGTAGGTGGCTGAGCTGGCTGCCTTGTATTGGAAACAAAGTGTGGCTGAGTGTCTTAAAGCAGGATCTCTCATATTAAAACATGAATCTTATTCATAACTCTGTCTGAAATGATCTTACTTGGTGACTGATATCCTTGTAAACCCTGAGTGCTACTGTTCGTCTCCATGCTGCAGCTGCAGTAAGAGTTCTTGGCTGTAAAGTAAGTGTGACAGAGAAAAGAAAACAAAAGCAATTCTTATGGGTAAGATTTGACCTGAAGCATTCTGGGCCAGAAGCTAGAAGTCCTTGTTCTTCTAGAGTGACTACCAAATTGCCTGAAGGGTGCTGTACTTCACTACAACCTGTACACTTGGTGCTATCACCTTGGTCTGACAGAGCCAGTTTTAGATTGCAGGATGCAGTATATTCAAAAATCAGAGTCAGGGCAAAAGTCACAACTTATGTTGAGGTGAAACTCAAGTGTTGGTCTGGTAAAAAGCTCACTGCTGTGCTGAAGGCAAGGGGCAGATATTAATAGTTGTCGTCCTAGTGACTTGCATGTATTCAGAAGTGGTCTGAAACTTTGTAGGTTTGAAGACATCATTAAGTAGTGGGTTTTTAAAACAATTTAAAGCTGTCTTTCAGATATTGTCATTACAGATAAGGGTTTCTTGAGTTCTGGTACTCACAGCTAGAAACCAGTATTAAAAATCTGGTCCTCACTTTCTAGTTTATCTTCACAGACTCAGATCTGGGACTGCAAATGTAAAGGACCTCCTTTAGTTGCTCCGAACTTAGTTTCAAACATCTGCCTCTGAGATGACTTCTGAATACAGCCTTCATACATTATGATGGCTGTTTTCATGCTGTACTTAACTCTTTCTGAATTTAATATTTCTGAGGCTTTTAAAATCTTGTTCAAAAGATAGTTTATAACAGCTCCTACTCTAGAGTGCATGTAAAAACTCTTGTTCCAACATAGCCACATAGGGAAGACTTGGGAAAGCTTGCTCATGTTGAAAATACCACTTCACTTGGAAACGGCTTCTGAATGATTCCTTGCTTTTAGGAGGTGTGAGAAATGGTCTGAAGTAGAAGGAGCATCCCTGGGGTTTGTTGTCCAGAGGCAGGTGCATAGGGAGAGGACAGAAGTGGCATACATGCCTAAATAATTTGGGCATCCATTTCAATTGTTCTGTTTCTTAGAATTTGCTGTGCTCTAATTAAGTAATTCTTGTAATAAAACTCTAGTTAGCTTATAACAAAATGCAGATTCTTTAATCTTTAAAGTTGTGGGGAAACCATTTTTGTTTGAAGCAGTTTTTGAAATTAACTTAATTTTTTTGTGTGTGTTTTTTGTTTAGTGTTGGTTGGCTGTGTTTTCACCCTCTTCAAAAGCTGCTAATTCAAACCAAGCAGCTACTATCTCTCTGACCCCAGTCTGCCTGGGCTCAGAAGCCAGCCCCATGTACCTCTGTGAGCCCTGTGTCTTCAGGGAGAGATTTCTATATTGCATTTCCAGTAAACTTTGTGAATTCGGTGCTGGTTTCAGGAAGCACATCTGAGTCAGCCAGCCTGGCCACAGGCACTTTGAAAGTCTGATGCAGAACCTGGGGTGATCTAATTGTGATCTGTCTGATACAGGACTTGCCCAAGCCTAGTGTTTCTACTTTAAATGTTTTTTAATTTAGCTGTGTAAAACTGTAGTTAGGAAACAAATCTGTACGTTCAGAATGCGTAGGTGTTAAATTCAGCTGGTTCAAAGAAGTTAAATGCAGCTTTGATGTAAATTACTTTATGTAAACACAGCAGTAACTTCACATCCGTAGAACAATGAAAGTTCTGTAGCTTCTTTAACCCATGCTCCAGTTTTCTTAAACAATTGAGAGTAATCCTGGGAGGCCCTTCTGACTTCAGTCTGTTTCATTGCATGAAAACATTCTTCAGAGTGCTGGGAAAAAAAATGATAATTTTTCTAAGTCTTCGAAGAGACTTCTGATGTTTTGAGTCTTTATTACACTAGAGGTCAGTGTATGATGGGAGCTTCTGTGCTGTGGTATAGAGTTTCTTGCAGAATCCTATTTCATCAACTTTGAAACCAGATTCTAAGAGAAACTGTAGCCTGTTGCTATGGAAAAAACTTAAAAGTGTCTTGTGACTTTCTTGGCTAAAGGACTTTTTTGAGCTCCCTACTTTTAATTCTCCTTGCCTTATGAATATTAGGCAAGTATCAGTAAGAGTACTTTGATGTGGTAAGCATGAGTGGGCACAGTGAGTTGCTCCAGTGTGCACCTCAAACATTCATCTTTCACTGCAATACCGTGACTTTTGGGTTCAGATATATTTCTATATGCCAGTGTATTCACAGGAGTCATCCTCAGCTTGTGCACTGTACCTCTTAAGGGCATGGTGGGAGAATTGCACATGCATCTATTATTTTTAGAGTAGGTGTCAGCTTCCTGAGCTCTGAGCTGGTAACTTCCAGGTGGGCGGCTTCACTTTGGGTGTTGAGGGAAGCACAGTCAAGTATGATTCTATCATGGTACTTGCGGGGATTCTTTCCTCAGCAGGTCTTCTTCAGTCCTCCAGATAAGGAATTTCTTTAAACATCTGGAATGCGCAAAAGCAGTTTGTTTCTGCAGACATCATTGGGCAGGGACACTAGCACAGATGGTCAAGCTACAGCAGTGTTGTGGGAGGTGAAATGGGAAGGAAATGCACTGAAGGAGAGTCCTGCTGACTGGGGCAGATTACATCGCAAATGACAATTTAGGTGAGGTGGTGGAAATACCCCAGTAGAGTGAATCTGAGCTTTTGAATGTTTTCTATGAGAACTGACTACAAACAAAAGTGCCTGTATCGTGTTACTCAGGATAACACTACTTTAACCTGTAGAGTTTTCTGAAATGCCTCAGAAAAAATGGAACAACATGGGATGTTAAGAGTTTACAGGCTTGCACCAACGCAGAGGGTAAGTGCGGGCATAGAGCGGAATTTTGCTGTTCTTAAGTGATATTCTGAGTGTTCAAGAGACCTGGACTGAGGAACATCTTTGTGGCCTTTCTTTTTGGTGAGATGGAAGTGGGAGGGGACATAGTAAAAGGAAAACCAGAAGTCTGAAAATCTCCTTTGCACTTGGCTGCTGCCCATTATGTTTTGTTACATGCCTCTGGAGCATTAAGAAGAGTAACACCTTAGCTGAGATAGTGTGAAGGAGCTGCTAGACTCCGGTTTAATTGAACTCTCTGTGAGGATTCCTGGCTTCACAGGAAAGATATTGCACTCTTTACCTCTTTCCCAGGTTCTTCCAGGCTGCATTTTTTTTCTGTAAGAAATGAAAATGTACCAAGGCTTTGCAGAATGGGGCTTTATCAAAACATCTCTGTGATGTTAGGCTTCATTTGGTTGGGCAAGAGCCTGAAAAGGTGATGGCTTTGCAAAACCGACGTGATGTAAGTCATTAATCTATAAATAAAATACCCTAAAAATTTCTTTTCTTTTCCTATCCTTTTCTGATTGGAGGGATACAACCTTAAGTTGAAACCTTCAGTTTCAGTGAAACTCTTCAAAATCTGTTCTGCATGTAAAACCTCAGGAACTAGGAGGCTTATTTTGAAGAAAATAAGGTGGTGTAGGTGTCCTGTAGCCAGCCTAGTGAACAACCTGATGGGTCACTGCAGATTCTTGCAGAGCAGAAGTGCACGTAGTGACAGTCTTTTGTGGTTCAGCTGTCAGGTGTTAAATCAGCCCAAATGTTGATGCTATCTGCACCTAGAAGAATATTAAGAAGAAGAAATGTAAGTGATTATTCTCCAGGATCAAAAATGATGGATCTTTGTGGCTAAGCAGAGATGATTACTCACTAGCCCCTCTTTCTAGTTTGTAATATCAAGTATCCAAATGATATTTTCATGTCTGTCTTTCCTTCATGATGTACTGACTAATTCCAGAATCTGTCTGTTGTGTAATAAAACAGAGTCCATCAAAAAGGCAAAAATTAGTATTTGGAGTGTCTTTTCCTGCTTTTGTTCTAAACTCTCAAAATGCAGGGGTTATCAGACATACAGTTCAAGTGGCTTGCCAGGCATTTCTCAGATGAACTGCACAGAGAGCGCAAAATGTTGCAGCCAAGGTCAGTCTTGAAAAGATTAGAATTCAACTGCCAGCCCTCACATTTTGATTTCAGTCTCAAATGTTTCCTGGTAGGTGCTCTGTATTTGTTAGGTCTTATGTTTGTCTTGTCATGTGTTCTTGCCAAAACTTCTCATAAGACTCCTGACACTATCAAAGTTCTGTAGAATATAGTGACATAGGCAAATATCTGTCTGTCTGTCTGTCTATCTATCTAAAACTCCAAACCACTCTGTCAAGATATTTCAACTCACACCAGTTATTCAAGGTTCCTTTAAAAGGGTAGGCTTTGACAGGCTTCAAATCTGCAGGCCTTCAAAACTGCAGCACCCCAGTCTTCCCTCTCTTGTTCCAATACACAAATGTAGCATT
Source organism: Pachycephala philippinensis (assembly GCA_013397055.1). Lineage (NCBI taxonomy): Eukaryota > Metazoa > Chordata > Aves > Passeriformes > Pachycephala > Pachycephala philippinensis. The sequence goes on from VWZT01015363.1 coordinate 1,015,035, forward strand.
TGCCAAAATTAAAGGAGGAATTAATAAAATGTACTAGTGGGACAGTGGCAGTGTGCACCAGGTTTAATGTGTTCTGTGCAGTATAAATGTCCCCTCTTCCCACCTCACAGTTGCTTCCAGGAAATCTGTGAAGTAGTTTACCAAAACCATAGCTGGATTTCAAATCCTTTCTTTTCTGTTGTTTTTTGGTTTTTTTTAAATACTGATACATAAAGAGGAAGAAAGTAGGAACAGCAGAAGTAATCAGGCAACTCTACAGTTAAGTAGCAGTAAGGAATTTGGAACCAAGAATTATGTAATGGTGGAAAAACTAGTTTATCTTTCTTCCAGCTATCCATTGTTGACCATCATTTTTCATCACCTTTCCTACCAGACTGAAGTGCCCACTCATTTACCCTTCTAAAGTGCAGGAGTGCTCATTTGAGGGGAATGGAAGTTGGAAATGTGAAAACAATAGCATGTGGTTTACCATATTCTTGGAACTTCAGGCCAGTTTCCTCCCTGAAATACAGAGATAAATGTGGGTAGACCTTACAAACTGTCTTTGTTCAATTTTTGTGCACAGCTACATAACATTAGGGACAAGACTGATTTGCTGCCTTACCTGTCCCCATGCACTCTAAGGTATTCTGTGTTTGGGGGTCTGCTTGTCTTCTAAAATCAGAATTTTTCCCAACTCAGGCCAAAGTTCTGTCTTATCTATCTTTTCAATGAATTATTTTTGTTTTGACCTCTTCTCTAGATGCTGTTATTAGAGTCTGACATGTTCAGCAGCTGCAGGAAGCACAGCAGTGACCTGACTGCTCTTGAAAGTTATTGCTCTAGTCACATTTGATATAATGACTTCATTTTGTACCTCCTAATAGATTAAAAAAAAAGAAGTTGAATAAAGCAGTTGTGAAAGTGAAAGCAGTAAATTTGGCACCTAAACATATGCAGGTGAGCTGAGCCTGAGCTGAGCAAGAGTAAAAATGTTATTTCACTTACCAGCTGTAAGAGGAGAGGGACAATAATCTGTGAATAGCACAGAGTGCTTCAGGTGGTTCAGGTCTGCGTTGGAGAACTCTCCACTGCTCTGTGGAAAGAAACAACTGCATGTGGTACAGGATAGAGTAAGAAGCCCAGAGCACTTGCTTATTTGAAGTTCATATGAATTCAGGGGATTGGCAGCTTTAAGGACAATGTGGTGCTGGGATAATTCAGCTAGTTTGAAACAATCTAACTTGGATACTTAATCAACAGGAGTTTCCACACAGGCTGAATCACCCTGCAAATAATGTTCCTGGCACAGCCAGAGGTGTTTTGTATTTGCCAAAGAAGAATAAAAGCAGTTGTGGTTCAAGGTGTGGGGATCAGAAATCAGGCCACGTGGCAGGTGTTGCCTTCAGACCTGCTTGATAGGTCAAGTGCTCTACACTAGGAGAAGTCTTGGGGCTGTCTACTGATTGCTGTGGTTCTAGACAGAGAATTGGCTTTTTTGGTTGCCAATCCACTGATGTTTAAAATTAAAGGTTTTGAGGGTAATAGTATTTTGGTATATGCTGCTGGTTTTGGTATTATCTCCAGTGCTGCTTGACCTTATTGAAAGACTGAATATAATACAGACTTCCTGTGGGGTGGCCAAGGGAAAGCTCAGAGTTTCTAGAGAAACTAGTAGTTCAAGAATGTCTCCTTTTAAAGGGTCAGACTCCAGTAACTGTGGAGGGTCAAGGTCCTCAGGGTTCCTAGGAAACCTGCAAGACCTCTGTTTCTCTGTGAATATGGCTGCAGTGCATCCATAACTGGGCTCTGAAGAGTGCTGTTGCTTGGTGGTGATGATCTTGTCTGTATGAATGGGCAAGGTAGCAATGTGCTCTAAGCTGCTTCAGCCCTTGCAGTCAATCAGTTCATCCCCTTTGTGCATCTGCCTGCCAGTTCTGAAATGGTTGTCATAGCCTGGGATGCATTGTGGTTCTTACCCATATTTTGTTGTGTTTGTTTCTTGTAGGAGGAGGACTGCCTTTGGACAAGGTGATGCAGCTGTGCCTAGAGGGTCAGGCCTGGATGGCTGGGATTTAAGGTAAGCCTTTGCTGAAAAATAGATGCAGATGTGAACCAAGAACTATGGGTTGTTGTTTTTCTTTTTTTTTTTTTCCTGGAGGTGTTTGCATCAAACATTTAAAAGAGAATCTGTGTGTGTCTCCTAGTGCATATGTAATTTAATAAAAATCAGTGATACAATAGTTAAGATCCCAGAGTAGCTGCTAGGACCTTCAGAAAAGCTGATTGGTATTTAAATACCTAGGAGATGCTAATGCTGCCTTGGAAAGAAATGTTACTCAATAAGAAAGTGACAAAAAGAGTTCCTGAAACTTCATCTCAGTATTCACTGGGAGGCAGCAGGCAGCTAAGATGGACCTCCTGTTCCAGCCTTTATATTATTCCTTCTTCCAAATATTGTATAGCAGAGTAGCTTCAAGCATTCTAGACTATGTACAATTCCTTCAAATGTAATATTTTAATTAATTATAGATCTGTACTTTCCTTCATGTTGCCCACTCTTCATGTTGCAGACTTTTGATTAAATATCTGCAGTTTAGATTTGATTCAGGGTTTTTTTCAGTTCTTAGCCATGGAAAAGCATTTCACTATGTGAACACAAACCAGTAACAAAAGGGACCTTTTTGTGTAAGTGCATAGCAGGTGCTGTTGGTCCCACAAAGGCAGAGCTTGCAAAATTTCTCTAATGCATGGGATTAATCTTGCTCTTGGAGAATTGGGTAATTTTTGTTACTGGAGAGATGTGATTTCTTGGACGTGATCAGGAATGTCTCACGGGTTTTGAATCAGCAAAATTAGTATACAGATGATCTATCTTTTGACCTTCTTAAAAGAGAATTGATGTCTAATTCTGGTCATACTGCCAGGCAAGAGCTGTCATCCTATTAGTCCTCTTGCCACATGTAGCCTGTCTTTTCTCTCAGAGGTATGGAAGGCACCATTTCAGTTGTTGCTCCAGAATTATGTGAGAGCTGTGTTCCTTGCAACTTGTCATTGCTTCTGAAGTCTGGGAGAACATTCTGTAAAGAAGTTTGACTAAAATCATCTTCTGCTGGTTTTAACATCTTTAAAAGAAGGAAAGGAAGGACTGGGAACACTGCTTACTCTTACATGTGCTAAAAAGCCTGAAAAGTTGGAAGGACTGGCAGTAGAAAAGCAAAACCTAACCTTGATTCCTGAAGATTTGAGCTTGGAGCATGATCATGGAAAACATAAACTGAATCTTGACAATTCAGGATTAAAGCATATGAATAAAGTCTCCTCCAAAAATGTTAGAGCAAGCATGTAACATCACAGTTATTAGCTGCATACTCTCTATGCAGTGAGTAATTTAATGAAGGTGAACTGAAGTGGTGTGTTCTTGCAAGACTAATGCAGGTACTGAAAATTACATGAACAGTCATGGGAGTTTACTTTTTAAGGGTAATGTGGACTTAACTTCTTTCAACAAAGACTCAAGTCAAGCCTTCAGAGAATTTCTTGCCGAACTTGTTTCTTAGTATATACCGTCATAAAATGGTTGTAACCTTCAGAAGATGATGCTGTTAGACCATGTGAATGAGTATTCTGCTGTATTTTTAAAAAATCAACAACAAATAACAGGTCTATTTTAGTAACAGTCCTGGAGTTTGCTAACAGTATGCAATTTACAGACTTGATGTGACATAGCAGGACCTTGTCAGATAACTAAGCCATGGGCTATTTGGATATAGTCTTCAGATGAAAGTGTTCAAGTTTTTCCACAGCATCTTGCAATACTGTGCATTATTTAGTGTACCTGTTGCTGCCTTATAATATATATTCACTAAGCAATTACATGGACTTCAGATTATCAGACTGAAAAATGATGGAAAAAAATTGGGGATCTCTGGAGATCATGACCCAGCTTTCTGCTTCATTGCTGGAGTTGCATCTGAGTAAGACTGGCCAGTTGACTTTAGAGGCTGGGAAATGTGGGAAATATGCACAATCAGATGAGTCACTTATACCTTCTTTTCATACCATTACAATAGAAGCAGTTTATGGACAGGTTTTTGTTTTTTTAACTTACAGTATGTTAACTTTGCTAGCAGCATACCATTTATCATGTGCTACCTGTATGGCATAAATTCCACAAAGTCAACAAAGCCAAGGCTTCATGTACAAATTCATGTGCTGTCTTGCTGGACACTTTAGCACCCTTGCTTGTATATGAAGAAACATACAGTTTCTTCTAATCTAAAGCTCCTTCTAATACTGGTGTATGTTTAATTACATAAATTTCATCCAACTCTTGCTGGCTAATGTAGCTTGAAAAACAGTGAGCTGTTTAATTTCTGCCATCTAGAATAGAATTGGAACACTGGGGATGCCCAGCTTTTGTAAATCCTATGTCTGTGCAGCAGGTTAATGTTCTTGCTAGCCTGTTAATGTTCCTGCTAGCCTAACTGAAAACTTCATCCTCTCCCTTCTGAGGATAGAGGCAAATAGATGTATTTCCTATTTATTTTCTCAGATATCAGTAAGATTGTTCCTCTCTACTATGGTTTCAATTCAGCTGCTTTTCCAAATACTTCGTAAGGTGAATTATTAATGCTTGCACCATTTTAAAAAATGGTGCATGCAGTACCTCAAAATCCATTGCTGACCCAGCAGTTGGGGTTATTTTTTTTTGCTATTTTGAGAACAGTTTACTTGAACTTCTGCATTTTACTGTTCCAGGACAGTGGTACTGGATTTCTTGCAAAAGCCAGGCTTACAGGAAATGTCATTGTGTTGAAAGTGATTTGCTCTTACACAGCATATGATAATGCTTTTCTTAAAATGTGTTTGTTTGGCACCTGTTGTGCCTGGTATTCACTGGCAGTGTTACTCACACTCAGTTTACCTGACGATGGGAGTGTTAATGTTGGATTAGCCCGGTGTCTTGTGCAGAAAGTCGAGGTCTTCAGCTGTACTTAAATGTCTACCAGCTCTTCCCCTTCTACCTTGTTGGTAAGGACTAGTGTTATGCTATTTTCTACATACAATTTCTCCCTGTCTTGGGGATTGCATTACTTGAAGGCATCTTCAAAACTGATTTTTGTTGTCATGAATTTTATTTAGACCATTGGAAATTTTTAATGAAGATGTCAGGTGCAAATGGGTAGAATAGGAAGAGTGCAAAAGCATCTTCCTAACTGCTGCATTTTTCTTTGTATTAGGAATTATTGGTAAGAAAGAAGCTGTGCTTGATATCAATCCCAGAAGTTAACATGTATTCTCTGCACATGGCCTGGGCCATTGCCAAATGTCCTTAGCTATTTATTATGGTTAAAACAGTGTCCTGACTATTTGAGAACTGTAAACTTTGGATGAAGCCAGTAATCCATTCAGTTCTGACAGTGTAGTTCTTTCTGTAGTATGGCTTTTGAGGAGCAGCCTGTCCACCTGGGTCATTTCTCCCTAATTTCCATTCACTGAAAGATTTCAGTTTTGTTTCTAGGATCTGAATTACTCATGCCTCTTCCCAAAGCTTTTATTGCAGTGCCCTACTGAAAACATCAGGAATTTTCAACCTTAGAAATGTTTCCTCCCAAACTGTAGTGACTCAAGTGTGTTGCTGTAAAGCCACACTGCAAAGCGAGAGAGGGTCAAGAATCTGAGAAGCAATGATTCAGTTGTACTGCTTTTGCTAATTTCTTTGAATTGTGGATTCTGACTTCATTAATGGCTTCTACAAACCTTGGTGTTTGTGACTTGCAACTGATACCTTTTCTAAAAACAGAAGGAGGGATGAGAGGGAGTACTCTGTTTATTTCAACAACCACAAGCAACACTTCCAAAATACACTTGTGGTTGTATCACCGAGTTATGAATCTTAGGTTATCTGGTGGTGAGTAATGTGGTGAGACAGTAGCCTAATATGTCCACGCTTTATTTAGAAAAGGTAGTTCTTATCAGAGGCAAGGAACACCGGTGTTTCATTCTCTGTGCTTGCTGAATCCCTGAGTACAGATATCAACTCTGTTGACACTTCATGGTGCCAAAATACAGCAGCTCCCTTTCGGGGTCTGACTGCAAGTTCTTAAGGATTTTGCAATATACAAAGAAACAAATTTCTTTCCCCCTCCAGCTGCTAACCCAAATGCACTTTTTAGGCTGTCCTGTGGTTTGATCAAATTTAACAATGGGTTGTGATACCTCTTGACCAGATAGATTTTTTTTTTTTAAAACACTATTATCTCACTAGAGGGGAGGCTCACAAATAGATTGTAACAGCTTTCCAAATTCTTCAGGCAGAGCCTAGATTATACCAATTATTACACCTGGAGGTTAAGAAAATATTACTTATTTTTCCTTACTGCAGAGTTAAACCTGTAGAGTCTGGGTGTGTGTCTGCAGTAAGACAATAATCTTTTACTGTTCTGCCTACTTAAAAATAAAATGGAAGAGCAAATCCTCCCTGTCAGACCAGGAGATGCTCAGTTTTTGGATTATATACAGTTTGCATTGAAGATAAGCTGGGTTGGGGGGCAGAGGCTTTGACACAAAACATGTGGCTTTATTCCCATGGATAGACAATGAAGCTGAACTGGGGATTACTGAAGTTTGTGGGACTGTCCTCCCTGACCTGCCACCTTCTCGATTCAGAGCGCAGGGAATTGTTTATCCCCGTGGCAATAACATCACTGTAATTTGTGTCTGATAGTGAAAGAATGAATGATTTCTTCTCCCAGAAAGACAGAAAGTGTTTGTGTTGGGTTTGGGGTTTTTTTTTATGTTGCTGGTGTTTCGTGGGTTTTTTTTAAGATAAATAAAAAATCCTCTGTGAGTCATTTTAGGCTCTCACAGAAACTTGAATGTGCTAAATGAGTAGGTTCCCCTAGCTGAGCCAATAGGGATGGCCAGGCACAGGCAACACTTTTATCCCACAAAAGGGAGGAGGGGTGAATGAGCCAGAAGATATAAGCTGAAACAAAGCCATGCTGTCCTTCTGAGTCATTCGCAATCACTGGATGGGTAAGGCTTCCTGCTTCCTGGGACACAGAAGTGGGGTCATGATTCTAACAATGGATGCTGGTAAGTCGCTTTTTATTAAATTTGTCTGGGTTTTTTTTTCTGGGAAGTCTCTCCTTCCCCTCCCCTCCCTCCCTATCTGAAAAGAAGATATCTGTAAACTCGGAAGCTGAATTGTTAAAAGAGAATGCTCAATCCAGACTTTGCACGCTGTGTGCACTTCACTGTGTGTTACCCTTCTGTTATTTCTTGACTGTTATTTATTGAAGCACATATCCTCTCCTGCAAAGCAAGACCTTGGTATCAAAAGCATGTCTGTTAATTTGCGCTTCTGTCTTCACTGGGACAGAACCTGTGGTCTGAGAAGTGCATGATGTCTCACTCTGTTTGATAATAGGGCTGATAGTGTCTGGAAGATACATTCTAGATCTTGGGCTTGGTGTAAAGGGATAGTGGTTAACTAATGTGTTGTCTGTGGCTTCCTCTATTCTGTGTTTACAGAAATTTTGTATTGGAGAGGAAGAGGAAGAAACTGCTGTATTTCTGTGTTAGGCAGCTTTGCTTTATGTGCTTATAGTCAAGGAAGCCTATGTTCTATGAAAAAGCACATGCAGGATTTAAAAAAATTTTTTTAATTAGGTACAAACATGAAATCTTTAACATAGTTTCTTGTGTGATATGGAGAATGAATGTAGAGTGGTTTCTATAAAAGAAACAAGCAATCCCTGTCTTGCTTCTAGAGAGGGGGTGTGTTTCCATGTCATAACTTGCATCCTTCAAATTCCACAGTAATAAAAGACCTTGGATTTTAATGGTTATGGATAGGGCATAAAGCACCAGTGGTTGTGCTGTGGCAGAATGCTCTCGGCTGCTCTTTCTCTATACCAGCTGCAAGCATGCCAGCTGCATTTTTAAGAGCTCTGTTGAACTTTTGTCAGCAGTTGGTTCAGCTACTTTTTTTTCACCACAATGCAGAAGCATAATGTGACATGTTCTACAAGCTCTATTCAAAGTGATAAACTTACTCAGGCAGATCTTGCTGGTCTGTTTTATTTACTCGTCACATGCTGAGCTTACTCCATGCTAATGAAAAGCTCACTGTCCCCCATGTATCTGAATTGATTCAGTTGGGCATTTGCTAGGTCCTAAAGAGAAAACTGTCTGTGCATTCTTATAGCTCCTTGACTTTACTGAGGCTTCCAGAAGGTGATCCAGCTGGGTTCTTCCTGCACAATTTAGAGGAGATAGCAAACCAGTTCATTTCACCCACCCACACTTAATTGAAGTTGTTTTGTTACTGTCTTTGTAGGCAAGTAGTGCCTTTTTGTGGTTTTTGTGTTCAAGGTATGTTACCTGCTTTGCAAATCAGTTAAAACCCAGGCCCTTTAACTGAGATGATAAAATTTAACACAAGTGCAAAGATTAATAAGATGGTGTATGGCTGACAATTTTCCATTAAGTAGAAGATGATGATTTTTATATTTTGGCCCTTCCATTAGAGTAGCTTCTAGAGGCCCTTAAAGCAGTTTGCATACTGGGAATTGGCAATCCTCTTCTACCCTTGCTTGAATAAGAAGGATTGATGCCTAGACATAGATGTCCTGCCCAGTATCTTAGAAGGATGCCCTGGCAATGGTCAGAATTTATGTGCTTGTGGGAAATTGAGATACAGACTTTGCCCACAAGACACTTCTTCCCCTTTGAAGTATCAGAGTTCTTGTACTGCACTGGAGTAATTGATGTTTTCAGATGTGATGTTTTGGAAAGACTGGTGGGATGTTAATAATATATTGTTGAAAAAGTACCTTTTGTTTGCATACTTACGTACTTGCATTGTGCACTGTTTCTTTGCACTGTGAGGTGAACCATGAAGATAATGCTCCTCACCTATGTTTCATTGGATCCAAACCTGATGGTTTTTTTTTCAGAACAATGTCACTGCACTGGTTTCTCAGTAATTACTATGCTGTTGCAGTCCTAGTGGTAATTTTCAGTTATACCAACTTATATGGTTAGTAAACATATATTTTGGAAGCTTTTAATTCTGCAAGAATTCTTAAATTATAGTTCTCAACTTCTTTGTGGGAAAATGGCTCTAACTACCTGAAAGGAAACATTGTAATTCAAGGATTTATAACAGGGTATTCTAGTACTTCTCAAGTGTATTTAGGCTACAGAAAAAATATGCAAGTAATTCAGTGCCTTATGCCTTAATCTGGGACATGGATAGTGCTCCATGAAGTTTATCTGCTTAGTTTCACCCACCTTTTAAAGCTGCGCTGGCTGCTCTTGGAACTGTTTGCTTATTTCAAATGATGTGTTTGCATTATAAGTCAGGGCTGATGACTTCTTTTTTATGGGCATCAAATGCTTAAGCTGTTTTTTAAGAGAATAAAACTTGTCTTCCTTAAGGTAATTGTAAGAACACTTGTGCATTTGTTTCAAAATTTATTTAATGGGTTTGCTTCTGCTGTATTTGCCTTAGCAGCTTCTCATTTCTGGCAGGAGGAGGACTAAAAGTGTTTTGGATGGGGGGAATAAAAGGGAGAGCTGCAAGACAGAGTTGACAGTATAATTGGATTTGAAGCAGCTACAGGCTGGGACTGTTGCAACAGCTGATTTGATCCTTCTGAGTTTCAAGAGCTATTTATGGTAGATTAGCTGTATCAAAGCTCTACTGTTCCAACCATAAAAGGCTGGTCCTATGTGAAGTTGCCACACTGCATTTGGCTTAGTCCTCTGAGGTCGGAGAGCCTATAGCTTTTTATGTGGATAAATCCAGTGATGGATGGAAATACTAAAGGCAGATCAAGGAATAACACTGTTGAGGACTTCAGATGGCAGCGAACTCTTAAAAGGAGATTTTCACTAATAAATTTTTTGCTCTGATGTTTGGAATCAGCACTTGGATATAGCTCCTGCATATTTACTGCATTTGGTGAACGCATGCTTTTAGGAAAGCGCTGTTCTAAATTTATCTGACTTATCTGAATCATCTTGACTGCACATGTACTTGCCAGCCATGCATGTTGATATTTGGTAACTTTTGTGAAGTCACTTTTCTGTTTTCTGAGCGGGTGAGTGTTAGGTCCTTGGGAAAAGAATCTTAGCTGACGCGAGAAACTTCTTTAAAACAAGAATTATGAAGTACTTGGCCAAAGAGAGCTTCAGGCGTTATCAGTAACTATTTTGAGAAGACTTTGACCCCTTTTGCTGCATCTGTACCTTCTTTCTGTCCTCTTTGTGTAGAGGCAGACAAGTGGATTTTTTACAGGATTCTGAAGTAAGTAGCCCCTCACTCGGGGAGCTTGCACGCAGTTGCTCGAGCCAGTTGTTTGAGAATATTCACAGCATTGTCAGGTTGAAATGCGAGTGGGTTTATTGCAGCCTGTGCATGCCAGTCCTTCAGCCTTCCTTAAGACATTTTGTGTTTTTATTCTCGTGGTTTTGCTTAGAAGATGAGTTCATTCTACTGTGAATGGAAAGTCCTTTTTGCTAGTTGGTTTGTGTGATGTGTTTCTCTTTTTCAGTTTTATTATGTTAACCTTAGCCATAGTGCTACATCTATAATAACAAAACTTTTCAGTGGTAATTTTCTCTTGTGTTTAAAAAGTTCTATAAATACATGTGAGTACTGTTGCATTGGATAACTGTGCTCTATTTTGAGACTTGGAGCATTCCGAAGAAAACTTCCTCCAACTTTCCATTCTCTTAGTTTTAAACATTACCAGGACACCACAGGTAGAAGTTACTGGCACTTTTGTTTTACCTTCCTCTCCTGCAGCTCCTTGAGCCATTTGTTTGAGAAAATTTGCAGCACTGTCAGGTTGAAATGTGAGTGGGTTTATTCCAGCCTGTTAAAAGGGGGGGAGCATAAGGGACAGGGGGATTGGAAGGGGAGTTTCCTTGCTTCAAGAATATTCCAGGTGCTGTATTTTAATCACCAGAAATACAAGAATAGTGTCCTTGACAAAAAAAACATTCTGCTTCTCAATTTCCCGTTCAGAAACAGGCAATTTAAGGCCACCTTCCATTTTATTTGGATTATAAAACTGTATTTCTCTGTCAAATGGATCTAGAATTTTTATTCTGAATTATATAAACCTTTGTTTTAGCCCTGGAAATACCAGAAGACAGAACATGTCTGGAGCATTACTATTTTAAAAGCACTTTATGAGTTTCGGGATAGGAATATTGTATTGGAATAAACTCCCCTATATAGTGAATCTTTCTCACAGAGACTTTGTTAGATATATATTTAAATAATCACCTCTATCTGCATATTTTATAGGAGATTTAATCCTCCTACCTGCAGAAACACTGAGGGTTAGGAAGAAACTGCCTGATCAATACACTCTTTCAGACAGCTGCTTAATTTTTGTATTGTATAACAGATGTGTGCTTCAGTCTGATACTGACTTTTAAATAGTTTTACATTGCTTACAATAAAATTAATATTTTTAATAAGCTTCCTTTTTTATATGATCTGATTTTCTTTTCCTTTGCTAATTATATTTTAAAAAGCAAGTTGCTATAAATTGCTCCCCCATTTTAACATGCCTGTTGTGTTCCTGTAAACCTGCTAGAAGGTGTCAATGCCTTAAAGCCTTAAAACAGACCACAGAGACACCAGATATAGAAGTTAGATACCCCAGAGTGTGCAGAAGCTCTTAACTTGAATTTCAGACTCAAGTGCACTAATGGTGCAATGCAGGAAGCATTGTGATTGATGAAAAGTAACAATATCAGCTCCTCTTTGTGCAGCAGAGGTTTAAACTTGTTAGAACACGTAAATTTTCTTTCCCCATCTCAATTTAAAAGTTAATTCTGCCTCTCCCCTGTTGTTTTGTCTTGATTGTGTTGCTAAATGACATTTTTGGCAAAAATTTCGAGTAGGAAGGAGAATTCCAGATTTCTCTGAGCTTTATTCAGCAGGACTGTAGCTTTGCACTTGACATTTCTTTGCTAAATTTTTTGTATTTGCTAGTTTATATGGGATAAAGGTAGTGGGGACATAAAGCAGTTCTAATCTGTCTTTAAACTATGCCGTGTTTACTTTTTATACAGAGAAGAAAGATCACACTATAAATGTACACAGGACTCCCAAAAACTATCTAGCAGAGGAAAAGTAAAATGGTAGTGCACAGTTCTCCTTCACAGTGAGTCCAGGTAGACTCGGAGATGGTGGAGTTGAGCCATTTGTGACCAAGACATTTAGACAGGTCAGAGGAGTCTTCTGCCAGTTTTCTGTTTGGAAAGTGTCTGTCTTACACATCATAACACAGTATGAGCTGAGGTTTCTCTTGTCTCTATGTTGATGAAGTGGTTTGAAAGCTGTATATAGTTTAGTACATTTGTTTATGCAAAAGGTGATTAAGAATGTGTGGAATTTGTGGTTTGTGGTTTTTGGGTTTTTTAAATGTACCATTGTCATTTTACTTTCTCAGAACATGTTCACAAGATCAGCTCTTGTCCAAGAAACCATTAATATAATGAACAGAGGAGAAAATTGCACAAGCTTATTTAGTTTAAATTGCCATTGTCTGAGTTCATGTTTGTTCCCCAATGTGTTGGCTGTTGTGGATGGAAATTCCACTGTAATTTTCAGGAGGCAAAAGCTGCGAAATAGTTTGCAGTAACAGGGTGGCTGAGATTATTCACTTTGCAGAGGCCTTGCAGTCTGCAGTGTTTTTCTTGCGGAATGCAAAAGCTTCTCTCTTCTGTTTCTCCATGGAGAAGCCTCCATTTGGCTCCTGGAGAGGAACAGTGAGCCTGCAAAGGAATTAGTGTGCACAATGGTCTCACCTTATTAATTCCCTGGTTTTGCTATATTCCTAGGTAGACACTTCAGAGTTAATAGACACATTGGAAGGTCGTGATTTTTAATAAGCAAAACATGTCCTACTTGGAGTCTGCCTTAAGCAGATAAGAATGCATTGGGTAACTGGTGATAAAAATGCTTCTGATGTCACTGATTCACGTGGTGGTGTGTTGAAGGGAGTCTTTCAGTAGAGAGGGTGCAGCAATTATGCATTAACTCTTTGCTGATTTATCTGGATTTAGTTGATGGAACGGCCTCTCTTTGCTCTAATGATGCCAGTTTTCAGAGTTAAAAAAAAAATCTGCTAAGTCAATTTTAAAAGACCCAGATTAAAATAATTTGGCTTTCCAGGCATGTGTCTCTTCATGTATACAAAAAAATCATCACGAGGAACTTGGACATCAAGCATCATGTGTCATAATATTTAAGGCCAGATACATTTCTAAAGCAACTTGAGCCTCCATCAGACCATTATGAAGGAAGTGTGCAATTTCCTGACAGAACTGAGCCGTTTGACACCAAAAAATGCCATGCTGTTACCAGTGTCTGTTACAAAGAGTCTGCATTCAGGTGTTAGTCCAGAGACTGTGTGCCAAAGTACTGTGAGAAGTAAATAATATTTCTGTGGAGTTAATGACTGCCAAATGTGCTCCTTGTGGCTTATACCTGTAAAACTCTTGGCAGTCAGCAAAGATGTGCAAGATTTCATTCTTGCTCTATCAGCCTTAGATTTAGACAAAATTACTGTCTATTCCCTAAAATATAACAAAGGTAGCACTGTCTCCTATCAGCTCTCTGTGGAAGCAGGAAGGAGTGTGGATTAATGTTTCAAAACAGTTGCACCAAATGGTCTAGAGAATATGCAAGTCATATGTGCTTCACATGTGACTTTTTCAATCTTGCCCCTTCTGACAAGAAGCCCAGTTAAGCCTCAGAGACAGCTAGAATAACTCTTTAACTCTTAGAAAATAATTGCCCCAACTGCTTATATTAGAGTGAAAAATGGACAGTATTTCAATGTCATTTTCCATTAAGTGGTAACTGGCCCTGAAAGCAAGGTGAAATCCTACTGAAAGCAGCAGTTCAGGCAGCTGTTGGCATTCCAGCAGTGTCTAGGGTTTGGTAAGGCTACCCCTGTAGCCCCAAGTTAGGTCTGGGAGTTGAGACCTGGGTTCGCTTGGCTTTGGTGTCAGTCCTTGTGACACCTGCCTGCCTTCAGTTCCAATAAAAAAAAAATTGCCAGATGTTTTAACACAGGCAGCTGGAGCTGAACAACCATCACAGTTGTTGCTCCAGCAGCACTGGATTTCACTTTTTTACCTCTTCATTGTGAAGTAGCTATTTTTTGCAGTGAGTAAAGCTAACCTTGAATGATATATTTCTTATTGTAGTCAAACATCCAGAGCATATAATTCATTTGAAAAGCAGACTCAAGGGTTTAGTGTTGGTATTTCTAAGCAACTTGAAGCTGAGGCAAATAAAGCTTACTGCATGCCCCAGAGTTAGTTTTTACTAACCTGTTTCAAACAAAAAACATATGCTAAGTCCCTGAGTTGCACTCAGCAAAAGCTGTGTGAATTGTACACAGTTGTACACTTTGAAAACACAGCTCAACCCCCATCCTTTCATTCTGACTGGATAGTTAAGGGTTGGTTTGGTAAGTGAGGAAACTTTGCATTTATAGATGGAGGTTGAGTTTTAGAATGGGGAACTTCATTTCATACCTGTAAAATTAACTCAATGCTTTAAAAGCTGCATTACAGATTTAAATACCAAATTCTCAGGTTGAAGTTTCCCATCTTTTTTTGCTTCCATTCCTTAAACTATACATTAAAAAATAGCACAGAATATGTTTTGGTTATAGAGCTCAATATACTAAAAGACTCTGTTTATCAGTACACAGATATGTAAAGGTATGCTACAAATGTAATTGTGACAGATGCAGTTTCAACACTGTCAAAATGCATTGTCAGTTTATATGTGGGATTATTGGAAACTGTAGCCCTGCAAAAGATCAACATTGCACTTTCTCACTGTACTGAGAACGAACAAAACCATCAGAAGTTTTCTTGTGGTCAATTCTGCTTACGTAGCAATCATCTAGAATTGTGTTTCAGCTGACTAGAGTGGTTTTGTACCCAAAACATTAGTCAATCAGAACACTTGTGGAAGAAAAACATCTGTTTGCAAAAATTGTATCTGATGTGTGGACAACTTTGATTTTTTTCCCCTTGTTGACATTTCTAGAAAGGATAAGGGTCTTTTGGCTTATTCAGAGCAGTAAGCACTAACTGAACTGACCACACATGCTGACAAAGGTAAATTTTATGAAAAACCATGTAAATTTACCCTTGACATCTCCCAAGGATTTTGGAGGAGTGGGGACCAGGCAGGTAGATATGTGTGTGTACACGTGTCTGTAAAGGGCAAACACTCTTACACAAACGTGTTGCTGCCCTGAGCAGCTGCGAGCCGAGCAGAGAAGGGCCAGGCAGGCTCAGGGCTGGTGCCAGCAGGATTGGAGTGTAGGAATCTGTACCAAGCCTTCCTCAGGGCTCCTGATTGCTGCGTGTATCTGAGGAGTGACCAGTCCAGATGGAGATCTTGCAGAGGAGGGAATGGCATGCTTAAGCTGTAGAAAACCTGGCTAGGTTAAGTTCTTTGAAAAAGTAGCAAAGAATTGGTTGTCTTGAAGTACATCAGAGCTCAAAAGGACAGATTTGATTATTGCATGCTCATTTACAGTATAGTATGCCAGATAAGAGATAAGTGTTTGGATCAGAGGAACTCTGAAAGGAACTGAAAGAGTTGTGAAGTTAAAAAAAAATCTCCTGTATATGCAAATGTTTGGCATTTCTCTTGCTATCAGAGGCTGGAAGCCTTTGCTGTTCAGTCATTAGATGAAGTCACAATCCTTTATGTGTAAGAGCTATGTTTAGGTGGGCAAAGAAAAATGATCCATCCTGGCACTTACTCAGAGTGAGTCATAGAGGCTTAGATTTTCTGATGTTAATCGTGTTTCTGGCTATTTGGACTGTGTATTTGCTGGCTATAAGGATTTGTAGGGGTTAAGTCAAAGGCAAAAACATCATATTGATACTTCTGTCCAATGTTTTGTTCTCTGAGCAAGTAATGTGTTCCAGACATATTAGCCAGGATTCATAGCAATTATTAATTGTAGAAAAACCCCATAAAATCATCGATGAGACTTTGTGTTCTTCATAGCTGCCCTGCTTTAAACGAGAGAGGCCAAGAGCAGCCTTGTTATTCATTTGCTTGTAGACTGGTGCTTAGGGCTGTCTTGGAGTGGATTCGGGCTTCAGGTGGGTAAGTTTCAAAATAAGATCCCATTTTTTTGTTAATGCATAGGGAATTGGATACTGTCTGGTGAGGCCAGTCCCATCTTTTCCTGCCATTGTCAGGAATGATGGTTGCTGTCCTATGTTAGACACTCCAGCACACCTACTGGATCGTGTTCCTGCAGATGTTTAAGGCCAGGGTTACCAGGCTTGTTCTTCTGGCTACTTTAGGCAGCTGATGGTTTGGATTGGCAGATAGGAATAGTGGAAATGGCAACCTTGCTTGTAAAATACCAGTTTAGGAATCCTTCCCACTTGCCTTTCCATTCCCAGTTTGCTCCAGAACCACTCTCTCCAACAGCATCAATTGGCTACATGGCCACACAGATCAGGGAAGTGCTCTGTCAGAAGTTTTTTCCACTTCCTCTCAAGCCCTGTGGGTTGCCCAGACCTGCTCACCATGGCTGTGTCAGTGTGGGTGCTGAATTAGCAGCAGAGGAAGAGTCAGGGTTTGAAAAGAGGTGTTCAGTGTGGGAGTGAGCATGTAGGACAGGTGAGTAGGGAGCACTGTGTTTGCTCAGGTCAGATGGCAAGAGAAGACACAAAAACTGGTGGGCCTATGAGCTCTGTGAGGTTCCTCAGTGCTTTGCTTCCACCTCATCAGCTGGGATGTCAACATTAAAATGTTTGTGACTCAAGGTCTATCATACTGTGCTCGTGATAGCCTCAGTTTGCTTGATTTAGAGACTTAAACAAACAATGGTAAGATAGGTAGGAAAATGTGTTGTGCTAGTGTTGGGCTAATATTCTTATGCAAAAGAGAATTTCTCTTTTTTTTAAAGACACTGTATTGATTCTTGGACCAAGTCTACTGCTGTGTCTTCTTGCCTCTGTGTCATGCTTCTGGAATAGTGTTATGGGGTCTCAAGTCTAAACAGTCTTCTTGAAATTAGTTTTTTCTGCACCTTTTTTTTGATATATAAGTAAACTCTTCTCTTGAGTGACCAAAGCTCGTATACTGCTTGTACTGGGTTGTTTGGACTTAGGTAAAAACAGGTATAAGTAAAATCTGGGCATCATTTTGAAGTGCGGCTATGAAAGACTTGTATTTGATATCACAGGAACTTTGCAGCTTGAAGCCAGCACAGAAGTAGCACATTTCTAGTGAAACATTAAATGGACAAATATTTCTTATTTAAACCTAGGGGCCAGTAATTGAGTAGAATTTTATGAGTGACTCCCAGTGCCTGTGAGAGACTGAATGCAGACAATGAAATGTCACGACAGCACAACTCCATGGAAGTTAATTGTCAGGGAAAAGGTGACTCCACATGTAATCCTCTCAGCAAACACTCCAGATAAAACAAGAACTACTAGGCTTGCCTTCTTGTACTTCGTGGTGCCTTGAGTAGCCTTCCACAGTAGCCTCTTGTTCCTTGTGCAAGACTCTGGAGAGACAGAGAGGAGAGAAGCAGGAGTTGAGAGAGATCAAGGATTAGGGACCAGGCTTTGAGATGGAAAGGCAGAGGTATCTTCAAGGGAAGCACTTGAAGAATCATAGAATAAGCTGAGTTGGAAGGGACCCACAAGGATCATAGAGTCCAACTCCTGGCACTGCACAGCACCATCCCCAAGAGTCGCAAGAGGAGCTCTCTCATGTTTTTGTTTCCACTGTCTTGATTGGATAAATGAGCTAGTTTAAACAGGATCTTCAGACACCTCTGCTGGAGCAGACAGGGTTGATATGCTGGGATAATAGTCTAAGATTTAATCTAAGTATTGCATCATGGGATTACACCCTGGGAGGTGTAAACGACTCGTTCTCAAGATGACTTCACTTCCATGACCTGTACCCTGACAATGCCTCCTCCGGTACCTGGGGGTATTTTACTCCGTATTCATATCCTTGACTCAGTCTGTGAAACAACAACCTGCTGCTCAGCTTCAGTCTAATGAACAGGGTCTGAGTTGAAATGAGCTTCAGGCTGATTAACACTTCTGAATTGCCTCTCTCTTGTGACATGCAACAATTAGTTGAATTGCCATGAAGTTTTCTGGTGCCTGTGTTGCTTCCACAAACACAGATCTTTGTGTTAAGCACTTTCACTGTTAGCGGGGGAGCAAAGCACGAGTGTGGCCCTCGCACATTCCTAAACTGGGGGGTGAAACCTAACCATGAAACCCACGCAGCTGAGATGTGCTCTTCTGCCTGCAAAAGGATGCCTTACTGCTGCTCCCGCTGGGCAGACATGTGTGGATCTTCCTCCACAGAGGAGTAATTTTGTCAGTTCACTGGAGGTTAAGTGTATTCAGCGGAGTTCAGTAAAAAACAATGTAGCTGGTGGTACTGTTCCCATGGCCATCAAGCTGTACTCCCTGTGGGTGGTCCAGCAAGGCAGACAGGCTCAAAATGTTTGGAAATATTTACATAATTCAGGACCCTGAAGCTGGCCAACATGGCTATATATCCTACAAGACTATTGGGTGCCAAAAAAAATTGGGCATTCAGCTTTATCCAGTCTATCATATTTTCCTTTGTAGCTAAGTCTTTCTTAGAACCACCTGCCAAGTGTTGTAGCTGTTTAGCTTTAAGGGTTGACAGCTACCCAAACCTGGTTTTGTTGCAGGCTAGAAATTTAACTGGCAAGCCACTAAAAATAAATAAATAAAGGGGGTTGATGGTGGTGGTAGAGTTTTGCAGGCCAGACTCAGTTTGGATTTTTTTCACCTACTTTTGGAGCTCTTAGCAAAGCAACAATCAAGCTTTTGGCTCAGAAGTTCTTGAAGTAAATTATTTTAAACTTCTGTAGCTTTTAAAAATAATCATCATAATTAAAAAAAACAAAACATTCTGCTTCCAAAGGAGATCCCATACAAGTGAAATGCTCCCCTTCCCCCTCTACCACAAAGGATCTCTCCCCTTTAGGGCAAACAGGCAGCTTGTGACTTTGACAATAGGTCTTTGTGTTCTGAAGACATGGCATAAATTATTCCCTCCCCAAAGAAGGCTAGGAAGCTACAAAACAAGTCCAAATAAGCTGGTTTCTCTACAGAAGCAAAGCAGAAACAGTGTAATTCAGCCACAGTGATGTGTGCTTGCTGTACCCTGACCAGTGTCCAGGACTGCCTGGAGGGCTGAGCTCTCCCCCAGGCTCTGGTAAGAATTTAAAATAGTCCTCCCAAACACCAGTCTGGCCAAAGCTGTGACCTGGGAGCCAGAGGAAGCATCAGGTGAAAAACTGCAAGTGATGATGTTCCATAACACCATTTTATTTATGGTACTTCGGACTCTCTGGATTGGCCCATAGGCCATTGTATCAGTCACAATTTTAGCCCTTCCCTTTTTAAAACAGGATCATGATTACATCCTTCAGGACTTCTGACCTATTTTTTTTCACTATTTCAGTTGCTGACCTCTAATTTCTCCTCTCTGTCCCTTCAAGGATTATATCCTTTTTATTGCTTGTTATTCTTTATGTACATTTTTCTTCTCTTTTTTTGCTGCTGAGTAGTCTACAGGTTCTCTTTAGAGATGCCTTTAAATATTGCATTTGCCAAATGGTACTGTTGGAAATTAAATTGAGAGCTTTTCATTGTTCTGTAAATATTTGGAGCAGAAACAGAAATCAGAAGTTTGGAATGCTCATTTATGACAGATCAAACCTCTTACCTTGTTTGTTCTGAAGCAGTGGTGCTGAGGGGAAAATCACATAATTGCATAAATTGTTGTAAGGTAAGGCTTGACAATAACTTCAGAAAGTTCTAACTAAATTTGTTTTGCCAGGAAGTGACAAAAGTAGTTCTGAGCTTTGCTGAGTTGCCTCTTTGCTGACAAAGGAGAAACATAGCGAAGGAATACATAGAAGAAATGACACTATTTGGTTTTCTAGTTTTGCTTTACAGTTTGCATGGTTATTAGGAGGAAGCTTCTGGCTTAATACACACCTGGTTTAATACATTAAACGTAGCCTTGAATTTCACATTCCTTACACGCTGTGCTATAAATATTTGTTGCCATAGTCAGATTCATAAGAGCTTTTGACCTACCTGCACTATGAACTTTTATTGAGCTCTCCTTTTAAAACTGGAGATGCTTCACATCTGGAGATGGTTGGGTCAGGTTTCTGACATACAGAAATGTCCAAGCCAGTGTCCTTAAACTTCAGCACTGTCACAATTTGGAAAACACAAAAAGCTGTCAAGCAAATAATCCATTTGGATACAGAAGAACTGTTTATGCCTGTTGGTAATGGAACAAAGTGTCACAAACTTCCTTTAGCTGTTGCAGTGTGCCAGCTCCATCTGACTTGTAGCACTTGCTGAAACAAGCTGACTGTGGGGAATAATTGCCTGTACACATCTGATAATCTCTGTGGTTTGGGCGACTGCTCTCTTGCATAGGAGCAGTGTTTGAAGGGCTGGCTGTCGTGTGCTTGGCTTGTAATTGCAGTGGCATGCAGGAGGAGAGAAACAGGAGGAGATAAGGGAGAAACAGTTTATATAGCCGAGAACCAGTGAGGCCTGTGGAGAAGCATCACGTCCACCGGAGGGATTAATAGGCACCCTTAGCAGCAGCACTTGGTGTCTGCTGTGCCACTTCATCTCTATGAAACGACCCAGATGGTTGGACCAACTGCAGGCTTGATGCACTCTCTGACTTGTAATAAATATGCTAAGGAAGAAGCAGAAATAATAGAACCCCTTTGAGTACTGACATGCCATTGGGTTTTCATAAATCCCTGGAAGTGTAATGCTGGCAAATGAATATTCATAAACCAGGCTATTAAAATTTTAAGAGAAGCTTGAGGGGATGATGATGTCAGATTCCAGAGTTAATTATAGAGGTGGTAAAGTTCTTGGCTAACTAGGCGGAACATACTCTCACAACAGTTTTAACACAATACAACAATCAGAGGGAGCCACAGTGTTGGACGTAGGCTCTCAATCTCTTAATATATTACTTGAACTGAAAGTCTAGCAGTGCAGGGAAGAAGAAGTATTTACATCCAGCTACTGTGGATATAAATCAGTTTCTAGTAGTCAAGTTGCTGCTCATGTCTTTTGAGCTTATTTTTGTCACTGAATTGATTACAGTTTCTGCCTCACCCACATGTCATAAAGTGCCCTGCAGGGCTGCCCTGCTGTGGTGGCTCTTTTGAAAATTGCCAATTGTTACATGCAATCTGTAGTGTTCACTAGCCTTATTACAGGGAATACTGATGCTTCACTAACTTTACTTACTCAAGGTAGCAGTCAGTTGCTATTGCATTTTTGGACAGCATTGATTTAAACTTTAGGAGAAATGCCAATGCCAATCCCTCATATTTATTAGCTCACTTGATTAGAGCATGGTGCTAATAACCATGATTGTGGGTTCATACCCTGTATGGGACATTCCCTTTAGAGCTGGACTCAATGATCCTTGTGGGTCCCTTCCAAACTCAGAATACTCTGTGATTCTTCCTATGGCATTGTAGTAGTGTAATGGACAAAACTACTGAACATGATTATAGCTACGCCGGAATCAGGCAGTTGAAGTTCTAAATCATAGGGTCTTATTGAAATTAATGTTACTGTTCCACTTCTAATAATATTTCCTTTCTTAAATAGAAAGGGTGAAAAGGAAGGACACATTACTGTGTTTCTCCACTCAAAATTTGTACCACAGGACCCTTTTAATAGCACAATCCATAGAAGGAAGAAGAAGAAAATAATTCTTCGAAATTTTTTTAGGTGTTGTATAAAATTAAAATCTAAACCAAACTAGTTAATTTGGCTTGGTCAAGAAACAGGTGAAAAAACCACTGTAAACATAGATGAAAAAGCTCTTAAATCCCAGAAAAAGGCCTGAAAATAACTGTGAATCTCAAAACATGTTAAATAGATTCTGAAGGTTTAGGATGGTTTAGAAAATCATTCCAACTTGCTTTGAAATTGAAATATTTCATCTTAAGAGGCAACTCTTCAGCAGTCAGTAAGTCTAATAGAGATGCCTTGTGACCATGAATATGCAAAAAGTCTTAAATTTTGAAATACGCTTTATCAGAAATAACACTTACAAGAGCTCTCATAAGATCTGGGAGTGCAAAAGAAAATTGGTAATGTTTAGTGAGATGTGATGCAATTTTGAGAGAAGGAAAATCCTTTATTAACCTCAGCTTTCAGCAGCCCTTGTTGTAGGGTGACTAAAGAGGCAGTATCTGCTTTTGGGTGTAAAACACAGGCTGCCTTTTGACAGTGGCCCTCAGAGTCCTCTGAGAGGAAAGCACATTTAGCACTTGCCTAATCCTGCAGTTTGCATGATTAAGTAAGCATGAGTTCTTCCACACTGCTCAGTCTTGAGCCCTTTTCCTACAACAGGGACTTGTGCCACAGGAACTCCCTCCTGCCCACCTTCTTCCTGCTTACTAAAGATGCTCTAACAATGTGGCCCTTACTAAAGATGCTTTAACAATGTGGCCTCCATACATGAGATCAGGTGGATAAATAAAAATATACATCTGCAAGATGTATTTCATGATGGAAAACAAAGTTCAAGACTGTTGTGGATGAGAGGCTTTTGAATGTCACATGCAGGTAGCCAAAGTTGTGCTGACTGCATCCATGCGGGAGACAGCAAAGTTACTTGCCACAGAGGAAGAACTGAACAGATGCCAAACCTTCATCACAAATCTGTCCACTGGGAAGAAAAACCTTGTTAGTTGGAAATCTAGGCTTTTCCTTAGCAAAATAATATTTTAATAAGTATTTCCCCTTCTTTCTCATATCGACCGTCCATCGATGGATATGAGTGGTTCCTATCATAGAAGCCAGGTGTTTCTGTGAACACTGTGGTCTAGAAAGGTTGGAAGTGAGAGACTGGCTCAGTGGTGGTGGTCCACCCAGCACCAGTGCTAGGCTAGGATAAGCAGTGAAGTGGACATTTTTTCCTCAGTTCAACAGCACTGAGCCAATGCTTCAGGAGCGTAGGGAATACCGCAAGCTAAAGATTGTGCAAAACGTGAACTTTAACTTCTGGAACAAAAAGTTTTTTTCTGAAGAGGATGAAAGTACCTTTAAATAGATACCTCCTCTTTCTGTTTTGCTTTCATGCCTTTTTGTATGGTTCCTGTATCTGACCTTGGCAATACTAGAGAGGTAGAAGGTAGGGAAGAAAACCTGAATGGAACTTGATGGAGTCTCTTTTTCCAAAAAAGAAAAAGAAAAATTTCTGAAGATATGTCAGCTTTTCTAGCTGAGAGTGTGACAGAAAGCAGGGTGGAGAAAGAAAATGCAAGCAGATCCTGATCTTTTCCTTGAGGTCAGGTTATTATTTCAAATTCTTAGGGTCTGCTCTTCTCACTTGGTCTCCTCTGCTGCTAATGTTCCCAAGGCTCCTGGGAGATAAGAGTATCAGGAAGATGACTGGCCTCAAGTTTTACTTCCATTTATTTTTGTCAAAGTGGTCAGCAGCTGTGTAAAAATAGTCTCTTCTGCCTGTCTGTGGGAAGAAGGGGGATGTGATCTCAAGGAGCCATCTTGCAGGTATTGCCGGGAACAGCCGAGCGCAAACGCCAGCGTGGGAGCTGCCCCGAATTCCTGCGTTTTGGAACACTGATGGTGTGCAGTTTGAGTTTTACATCGAGTCGTTTGTCAGCACTTCAGCGAGCTCTTGTCCCACTCCCATTCACGGCAGTGCTGCCTGTGCCTTGCACATGGCTCTCCCCTCTGATCTGGAGCTGGTTCTTGCGCTCCAGAGCAGGTACGGGGCAGTCCTGAAGGTAGCACTGTGCTCCAGGCAGTGTGTCCCAAGGAGGGCAGCTGTGGGAGCCCCGAGCTCTGCGGGATTTATATGGAGCTCTGGTCTTTGCCTCTTTCCGTTAATGATTAATAAGCAATTACAAAGGGGTTTTTTGTTTGTTTGCTTTCCCAAACCATAAACTCCACGCTTGGGGTTTTTTTTGGTCAAGGAGCATATGGCTGTATTGATTGTGCAGAGCTGCCACTCATTTTGCCAAGTTGTTGTTAGCTTGCATGTGGCCAGGCAGCATCTATGAAAAAGCCCTGCCCTGCCTGCTCCCGCATTGTTTCCAAATAAAGGCATGTCTGAAACGGGAGTTAAGCCTCCAACTGCCGGACCTTAAAGAAAGGACCTTTTACCCATGGATTGAAAAGAGGTGATTTATCTGCAACAAACTGCTCCTTCCCCAACCCCTTCTCATTCTCATATTAGGTGAAAAAGTCGCTTTAAAATTTAAATCACACAAACTGCGTGTTTTTACACTCATGCCCTCTGGCAGGCAGTTTGGGAACCTAATCATCAGGCCTTGAGTCACCTCAAAGTTATTAAAATGTCCAGTCTATATATTTTATTATACCTTTAGAGCAGGTTAAACAGAAAATGCTCATGTTCCTGGCAACCATTTAAAAGTGATCCTTTCCTTGCATATAAACGCTCATCTGTGTGATGAGTGGGGAAGGTGAATGACTACCTGTAATGCAAGGTAGTAGTTTTGGTGACTTTGTTTTTTTTATTATTTCTTAAGCCAGCAGCACTCTTTATTATGGTTTAATACAAGTTTGAAGTGGCATAATAGTGTTTATCTGTGTATGATCTAAGGACATAGCTCACATGAGGTTGTTAGGAAGAGGTAATTTATTAGACCAGCTGGTATGGGGGAAAAAATGAGCCAAGCTCGCAGGCACACCAGCACTTCATCAGGTCTGAAATAGAAGCAGGAGATTTCAAGGTTAAACAGAAGTTACGAAAAACTGCTCTGTTTCATCAGGCATGCATTGAATTGCCAAAGAGGAGCTTGCCGGTGTGATATTCCTTCAGTGGAGGGGGGAGAGTGAGAAAGTGATTGTTACACTGTAGAAAGAGATAAGGACTTCACAGCCCGTTAAACAGGGGGAGGCTATAAAACCAGTACCTGATGAGCTCATGACTGTTCTCAGTATCTTGGGGACAGGAAATTTTAGTTCTTTGTCCTCTCTTTGTAAGGTTTTGGTTTTGTAAGATATTTGAGAATCATGATTGCCACATCAGTCATTTGTAGACAAATAGTTGGTTTTATCTAAAGGAACTTTATCTGACAAATTTAGCATTTGGCATTCTTTGTCAGTTGCTTGCCATCCTTAGCCTACACTGCTACATTAAGAAGTTACTTAACACACAATTCATATTTGTAAAGATAATGGCAGAAAGAAAAGGAAAACCAACTAAACTTCTATTGTTTTGGTTTTTTTTAAGCACAGAGTATTTACTTCTAAAATCTGATCAAATCTATTCTAACAAGAAGCCCTGAATGCTAGTGGGCCTTTTTAAAATCTGTTCTTTTCCTCAAGCAGAAGCCAAATTCAAAGTTGAAATGTTAAAAAAAAAAAAAAGGTTTCAAGGCTTTGTAGAATAACAGAGATAATAATGCTTTACTTGTGCTGCTATCAGAGTTGGCAATGTGCTGTTTCTAAGATTTGAATTAGGCTGTGTTATCAATGTGCTTTCAGTACAGATCTGATGATGCACTCAATGCCAATATGTATTGGACTGTACACTGTGGAGAGCAGAGGAGAACTATTTGGTACTCTTTAGAAAAAGCTTTTCCATGTTTTTCTGTAGTGCTGTATCCTAAATTGATAAATATTATAGTTAAAGCAATGTCAGATTAAATATGTTAAAGTTGAAGTCGCAATCTTTTCACTTGCTCATCTGATTCTTAGTTATGTTTGATGGGCTGTCTGTACGAGTGCCCTCTAAATTAACCTCTGTGTGTATTTTAAAGTTATAGTATCTGCCTTTATCATGCAAGACTGACTTTCAGTATCAGTTATAATGGTCAAAACGATTGATGCTGTTGGAGTGGTGTCAGGAGTCCCAGGAACCAGCCTGTTCATTTTTCTGAGTCCCACTGCTGTATGTCAGGAGGGCAGAGCTGTTTACTCAGCTGTGTCCCGTTAGTATGGCAGGGGCTAGATAGGTAACCGTGGAATTTAACCCAAACCCTGGGTAGGTGGAGGAGGTCAGAAAATCTTAATCTAATTCAGATAAATTACTTGCCAGGAAGGGGTGTAACTGTGCTAGCATTTGTCTTTCTCTGCCAGAAGACAGCTTCCTCCAACCTGCTGAACCAACAATTTGAAAAATGTTGTCAGGTATTGGGAGCAGTTACACAGCAAGTGGGATATGCTGAGGGAGAGACTGCAGCATCTTCTATGATCCTTGGTGTTGTAGGATATGGCATAAAGTACGTTAAAATATCCCTTTCATGGGGTGCCTTGTGTCACATAAGTCTTTGGTCACATGGACCTAAGGTTTTTGTGGTTTGCTCTCAAATTTGTCAAGAGTTTACCTAATTATTTGTGAATGCCTTCCACCACTACCACTTCAGCAGTATTACCACTGTTTTAGTAACCTGTCTAATGAGTCTCAGGAAATATCCTGAAAACATAAGCTGGACACCAGATCACCCTAAGACTGGTCTTGAGGGTGGTATTGAGTATGGCCTCTCTGTAGCAAGTTCATAGGGAAGGTAATACCAGAAGCTAGAGCTAATATATTGTTTTAACACTTGACCAAAAAGGAGTAACAGTATTAGACTGAAATGTGGTGTGGAACATGTTACAGAAAAACTGTAATATAACTGGAGCTTAATGGAGTGGGATGGCTCAGTTCTAACAGATATGGGCTTTGCAGATTGGCTGCACGTTGTGTAAGTAGCTTTTATTTATGGCAGAGGTAGCCAGCGTGCTCTATAAAGTTGCAGTAAGAGTATTTATAGGACTCCATCCTGATTAATTAATAATGCCAGTGCTTGGAAAGAGAGAGAAGTAGCTGGCATAACACTTGATGGGATTAAAAATGGGAAGGGGAAAAAAGTTAATTGAAGCAATTTCAGTAGATGGAAATGGGTTAACTGTATATTCTTCTAACACAATTGGACCCCAAATCTGTTCTGAGATCTTCTTTTCCAACCCCATCTCTTCATAAGGGTAACTGAAAGGAAGCAAAAGGCCTGCTGCAGTCTCCAAATTTAAAAACTGAAAAATTCTGTATGGAGCGCACACTTGTTTATTTTTCTCACAATAGAGGATATTAAAGAGGAAAAAAGAGTCAGTGAACAGAAGCATTTAAGCACTGTAGATAAGGAAATGGAAATAAAATGTTAGTTTTCTTTTTGTGTAGTGAGGGATAAATTTGTTACAGTATTTAACAATGTTTGCTATTGGATGTTCCTGTTAAGGTATTTTCCACAAAGTAGTGATCATGGAACACCCTCAGAGGTTTGCTTCACTCATTCAAAAAAGAAATACAACTAACAGTATGACTTCCACAGAGAAACAACTTTTGAAACAAAACACGAGAGCAGTCCACACTAAATGTAGATTTCTGGCATTCCTGGAGCTGATTCACCTTGGCATCCCTCAGTTTACTCCTTTTTCTCCTCCCTGCCTTTCTGGTTTTGGAAGTAATTTTTCAAGATTACTTACCAACTTGCCTGACTTCTGCTTTTCTTTGTATTCTGATTGCAAGACAAAATGTTGGGTAGGTGAGTTGTGTGCTTATTCTGACAAAAAATTTTCTTATAGTCAATAGATGAAAAAAAATCTAAAAAAACCCCATCCCAACCAACCAACCTTTTTTCCTGTAAAATCCAGTTTCTATGCAGGTGTGTTTTACACTCACAGACCCCTGGAATACTAGAAACTGGATGCTCTCACACTGTTCCTCATAATGACTTGCAAGAAGTAATGATAATATTTAGCCAAAAAAAGCTCTCAAAAAAGGAACTAGTTGAGAACTTACATATGCCAAATTGTTTAATAGGATACTTTCACACATATGCACACGTACCCTTGAGGGAAGAAAGTGAGAATTTGACTATAAAAATGAAATTATGCTTTCCAAGTGAAATCCCTATATAATGTCCTCACTAGAGCAGTCCTCTAGTTTTGTTCAGCCTTCATTAAATAGCATTCTAGTGCTCCGGATCTCCTTGGATACGATTTTGTTCTTTTCCTGCATACTGTGAACTAATGCAACTCCTGGACTCACTCCAGTCTGTGCTGACTTTACATCTAGACTTTGGGTATAAGCTGCTGATTATGGTTTCAAACTTCTCAGGAAACAAAAATAAAGCGCTCAAGAAAATGTTGCAGCTTTTCACAGTGATCTCATGCACGGCCACATGCTGTCAGGAATTTAAAGTTTCTTGTGCTGGGTTTTAATGCAGGCATACTTTCCATGGCAGTCTGAAATACTGCTGCAGCTTGACTTACAGCCACTGGCAAACAGTGTATTTACAAGATAGTCTGAATGTCCTAAAATGTAGCCTTCACTGAGCCTTTTTTTTTGTTTACTTGACTATTTATGAACTTGATTTTTTTAAGTCACAGCAATCTATGTGTATACCCAACCTCAATAGAAATCGTTAAGTCATTTAGAGAAGCTGCTGTATTACTTTACTCTTCCACTGCTGTATTTTATTCAGCTTTTCCATTAGCACTTAAAACTCAGGCCAGGTATAGAAAGCCAATAAGGAAAACAAGCATCTTGCTTGGACTTCAAAATCCTTTGTGTGGAATGCAGATATAGAACTTAATAGTAAATATGCCAGTAGTGCTGGTGGGCCAAGATGAAGTTCCCAGATGGCTCCCAGAGGCTCCCTGCTGGAGGAAGAAGGACTGTCTTCATGCCATAAGAATCCCTTTCTGTAGACTCTGTGGGCTGGACACGGTGCTGACAGTAAATTCAATGGATGGATTTCACGTGTGTCTGCCCAGTACATGCTCTGTCAAGGTGCTGAAGCTCATGAACAGCTGCCTTTCATTGCTTGAATCACAAACTGTGGGTCCAGCCTTTATGGTGCCCGTGAGGATGATGGGGCATTTAACAGTGAAGCTTCTTAGGGTCCCCGTACCCCAGAATTCCCCAAAGCTTGCAACGTCTCATTTCTCCTGAGAACTGCAAGGTCCTGGGTGTGGAGAAAGTGCGGTGTGTGTGGCAGAGAGAAGCCTTGCTGCAGAACTTACCCCATTTCCCTGCTGGGTTTTGCAGCCCCTCCTGAGCTCTATGCTGCTGTGGCAGCTGAACATCAGCTGAGCGTCAGGCTGTCTTCACACGCGGCAGGGCCCTGAGCACTCTGCAGCATCACCTGGCACAGGGCTGCCTCCCACTGTGCTGGGAAGCATTGTGCTGTGTGTGTCTGTGATTTTGATGATTATACACTGGTCCTCAGCAGTGGTTTTGCCTCACTTCTAGACAAATACCTTGCAAGGCAAGGTATTTTTTCTTTGCCTTGCAAGGGTCTAGTCCAGCACCCTTTCTGTAACTGGTTGTTGGTGTATAACTGTAATAACCAATGGCCATCAAGACATCGAGGGAGTCCATTCTTTCCAGCTCTTAATTTGTTCAAGCTGCCTGTCTTTTCTCTCTTTTAAGGGATGCCTCTTTCCATTACACATGCCTAGTGCCTCTCTTCAAACAGCACAACATTCCTTTGATGCGATTCATGGGACAAACAAGTTGACTGATGAAGGGAATTTACCTGCAAGAAAAAAATGTCCAAGAGTATCGACATGCTTACACTATGACCTTCTGGTTGTTGGCCTGCTCTGTAGTGTGCTGCTGAAGTTAAGCTTTGTGTATTGCAGTTGGTTCAGCTCTCACTAACACACCCCCTTAGCTTCCCATGGTCAGTTCCCTCCTAATAAAGTGTGGTAGGTTGGGCAGACCTTTACTGAAATCTCCTGGAGAAGGAAAACAAAACCCCTCTCAAAAAAGTGGCCAGGTTTGTGGAGGAGATGAAATGAAGTGGGTTAAGAGAGCCAGTGAAGAGACTGGGTCTCAAATGGGAGAATCTGCAGTGGGAACTGGAGAAGAGCCATGGGAGAAGTGGAAGTACATTTGGAAACACTGAAGAAGAGAAATACAGTGGGATTACCACAGGATGGGATATAGGAGGAAGGGGGAAGTAAGCAAAAGGCACCAGAAATAAAATCAGAAGTGAGGGATTGGCAAGGATGAGAGCTGGGAGACTAAAAGGAGTCTGGGAACTGTAGTTGTAGTCTTGGGAAGATGAACTTTGGGGCAAATGCATCTGAACTCCTCCCATGTGTCAATAAAAGCTGTTGTGTGGCTGAGCGCTTCTTTCCAGCCATCACATGGGCATCAATATTGCACCAGCCTCGGGGACTGTTCCCTGTATGCTCATGAGATGGCTCTGGGAACCTGGACTGTAACAAACCTCTTGGCTCCCCAAGCAACTGCCCCTGTTCTTTCATTTGTAGGCTGTTTTCTCTGCTCACTTCATTTCATTTCAACAAAGTAATGACGTTTTACTTTTGAGCTTGAACTGACCATCTGTATAGTGGGGAAGAACACCTCCCCGTTAGCTCACTGAAACCCCATCTGTCTTCTCAGTGCATGTGTGCCTGCAGCACATAACTGGTGATTACATGGTGGATGTGTTTCCTCTTGTGTGACCAAGAGCTGGGGTGGCAGCTGATTCTTGTAAGGTCACTGGAAGAGGTGGCCTCCTTGGGGGACTGAGTGTGGAAAATATTCTTCAGCCTTGATTTAAGCAGAGGTCTTACGTGAGCCATTTTTCTGTTCTTTCAGCATCACCTTTGAAATGCATAGATTTTGCTGAAATTGCTTTTCTAGCCTGTTCTTGAAGAATTCAGTGAGAACTTTACTCTCAGCTCTGCATCAGTCAGGTTTAACTGAGTACAGTAACTGCTTTGTCCTGAGCAGTGAAAAAGCCAGGCTTCTTCATGAGGGTGACGTCCCTACCACTTAGGTATCCTTCTGCATTTAAAATATTCAGAATACAGATTTTAAAAAATGTTAATTCTGCTTCCCCCCACATCTTTAGCACAGGAGAGGAGATACTGCTGTATTTCCAAATTCCTGAAGCCTGTCTTGGAACTCATAACGTCTGTGAGCAAAGATGGAAAAGGGCAGTGTTAAAATGGAGAAAAGTCAGCTGTAACATTATCTCCCATTTAAAATTAAAACTGTGAAAACATAAAAGCATTCGAAAGCCTTTGCTCGTGTGCAGTTACAAAAACAGTCCTGAATTAACTGGTGTCAAATAAGCCGTAACCTGTGAGGGTGTCAGTGTTCTCTTCTGGATGTGCCTAAGTTTATTGAGATTCTCCTTTTAACCAAAAGGAGAAGTAGTGTTCCCCTGGTACTTCGGATTTGTCTGTGTGTATTCAGAGAGACTTGAAACGAATTGGTGAACCCATTTCCTCTAAAAAGTAGTACAAGTCCAATAGCTTTTCTCTCATCCCAGCCTGGAAGTCTGTGAAATGTCTGTGAAATGTGACTGACTTTCATAGTTCAGGGCTATCTTGACTTCTTCCTAAAACTCTCAACAGGTCTAATGCACACACAGCAGTTCTTCTCATTCTTGTGCATTGTTTAGTTTCCTCTAGCATTCATTATTGATATTTGTAAGAGCATACTGTGCTGCTGATCTAAGCAAATTGGACACAAAGTGAGTTGGCTTATTTTAGGACTTACCTTTGTGTAATCATGTCTGACTGTCCCTTTTTTGAATGTGCGTGCCCCATTTCTTTGTATAAGTGAAGCGTATTTTGGGTGAGAATAGACTTTGAGTAGAAAGTCAGCAATTCTGAGCCAAGATTTGTGTGTGCACCGGGGCACAGCTTCAGCCCAAAATTATAATGGCGAAGCTTACAAACTGTCAGCTGTTTTCTTAAAATGCACTATTTTAAGAGTGAATGGGCCATATATTTTAATTTCTTTTAATTATAATAGTGTGAACCCCAGGTTCATAGCAGGAAGAGGACATAACTGTGGTAGCTTGGTTATTTCAGTCAGGTGATAAGCAATAGTTTAGTTTTACTCCCTGTGCTCAAGAGTTTTCCCACTGAATCATGTGATAAATACATCATTATATCTGGTAGTATTAGGTAGGTATTTAAACCTTACAAGGTGGTTTTGATGAAGGATGGAAACGCACTGTCTGTACTGACCTGAAGGGAAAAGCCTCTGTGAGTGGCCCCTGGCAGGGGTCTGGTGGCAGTGCTGTGCAGGAGGTGACCTGTGCTGCTCTCTGCCTGCCAGCTCCAACCGCAGAGACGTCTCGTGGCTTTCCTCACTGACTGTGCTGGGAAAGGGGATAGGACAGTATCCAAATCCAGCATCTTGAAGTTGCTTTAGGAGAGGTGTAAAGGAGAAAATAGACTGAATCACAAAGGAAGCAGCAGAAGGAGGATTTTTTTATTTGGCCAGATAGCTATTTTTGTGGAGGGTAAATCATTACTTTTGAAGCCATCTGTCTGAACTGCAGCGAATCTCACCATAACTGATCAAGAGTAATAAATAATTAAATAGTAGTGCTCAGATGAGCATCTCTACCTTGCTTTCATCTAGTTCCCTTGGTTCTGGTGTTTGACAAGTACCTGTCTGCTGCCTCGGAGCTGTGCAGGTGGCTGTTCGTACCTACGCCGCTGCCCTACTTTCGAGCAATTCATGCAGTGAGAAACCTGATTATTTTTTCAGTCTGGTGGTCCTGCAATGTGCTGTTGTGGAAACTGTACCTGAACTCCCTGCAATGTCACGCTGCCTGTGGTGGAACCAAAGCGTGTCCCCCTGAGCTGTGAGAGGCAGCCGGGCTCAGCGCTGGCAGGGCAGAGCGGTGTCCCGGAGCGGAGGAGGGCTGCAGGCTCCAGCTGCCGCCGGCTCGCAAGGTAAACACTGGTGACCTATAAGCCAGCCACTCAACTCGCGCCTGGCCTTATTAGGCAAGCTGCGGAGCCGTGTCTGGGGACGGAACACGCTGCGTGAATCTGCAGCCCAGAACGGATCCAGCGCAGACCCCCCGAGATACGACCCAGTACTGCGGCGCTGACAGCGAGCTGCTCAGCCCGAGCCCGGCTGTCAGGGACTCTGTACTCTGCCTGGAAAATACCGAGAGTTGTGCCAGAGGTGGCTTTAAAAAGTTAAATCCTTTTGTGTAAATGTTAGTGGCTGTAGTTCTCCTCCTGGCGTGTTTTACATGTGCTCGGTATAACCTTAGGACGCCGGTTCACGCTGTCGGTCCGTGCACTGAAACACCTTGTGGGGGCCTTTGCTAGGAAGTGTGTTTTCATTCCTTGTGCTGCCGGCTTTTAGAGGAATACCTGGACTAAGAGGAACTAATTTATTTATTTATTATGACTTTGGGACTTGTATCTCCTCTCTTATTATGCAGTTTTATGCCCTTTATTGGAAAACTGATTTTTACTGGCTAAAGCAATTATCTTGCTCCCAGAAGAAGGGGAATATTGGCACCCACTGTCTGTGTACAGACCAGAACTAAGCTAGGTTGTTTCATACCCACCTCATTAAAACTGACTTTCACATGGAAGAAGCCTTAAAAAAAGTATTTACGTTTTCCCTTTAGTATAATCTCCATAGATTTAGACGAGCAGATGCTGTGCAAACTTTCCCAGGCAGCTCTGGGAAGGCTCTTCAGATCTGACTTGTGATTAACTCCCTGGTACCCCCCTGTGCACCAAGAATGTTGGTGATTTTTGCAGGGGCCTTGGGAGTGAATGAGGGCAATAAAGAGAAAAATGCCATAGCTGCCATGAATTCAAATCTGCTCTCTAGAGAACAGACTCCAGAACTGCAGCATCACTGGGTTAGATTTTCTTTCCTCATTAATTTTTGCTTAGCCATGCTGGTTGCAAATTAAGCCTGGTACATGTGCCTTTTTCATAGTGCAGTGACAGTACTTGTAGTCGAGCTGTCCTACCTTGACCATCAGCTCTTGAATAAAGCATACATTTTTTATTTCTTTTAATAAATATTTTATTTTCTGAGAAAGCATTGCAACATACCATAAACAGGATGGGAGCTGGGGTCGTGGATTTCTTGTCTGCAAGGTTGCTGTCTGCCTGAGGCTTGAAAAGTTACATTTCAAGGTAAGCATGCAGGGATAGGATGTGGCCTGTGAAATGTCACATCACAGTGGTAAACAAAATTGGTGTTTTCCTTAGATGACTATCACGAAGAGCCAAAGAATTTTGTTATAAATTCTTCCTTGGGGTATGCGTGCCTCTCTCTGCTCCCTTATTGGGCTTTTACACGCATGCAGAGGTAGCAGTGCAGAGGTGTGCAAGAGCAGCCAGGAGAAAACTCCACAGTGTGGCAGGGCTTTCTGTGTCACCTAGCTGCGTGGGGCCACTTGCTGCTCCAGGCAGGGAGACAACCTCGTGCTGATTGCAGACACTAGAAGTGTCACAAGATGGGGAACCCATCCCAGAAACCCTGGGTGCTTGTTTGAAGGACAGGAGTTTTACAGACAGTCTCCCGGCAGCAGTTTAAGCCTGTGGTCACCCCAGCAGCAAAGCTCTCGTTCACTGCAATTGCAAAGGGGAAGCTGATGCTTCATGACTCCAGTGAAGGATGTCCACAGAGCTGTGACCTACCCTGTGCCTCACAGTCTGAGCTGCAGCTGCTTCACAGAGAGCTGTGGTGTGAAACACTCTCCAGTGTTGTTTTGCTGGGTAAAACGCCACGTCTCCTCAAAATCCTTGAGCTGTTTAATGATTCAGATTGTCTGTATTGCTGGGAGATGAGTTCCTGCCTTATCCTCCTTTCCAGCCATTTGCTCAGGCCAGAAATGGCCATGTTCACACCTGAGATCCTCTGTTACCGCTTTGGGCCCTGAGACAAATAGGTGTGTCTGAATTCGTGTAATGTATCTCACTGATATATCTGATTACCACAGGAGAAAAGGGCATGTGGCCTTTGAACTTCCTTGAAGGAGCTCCTCTAGACCGATCCTACTCTTAAAGAGGAAAGCCTTGGACCTCTTAATTATGCTACAGTCTAGCCATACCATTTTGCAAACAGTGATAAGAGATGTAGGGATGTCAGGGGACACTAGATTCATGTTTTTTATTCTGAAAATGTGTTGCAAAACTGAAAGGTACCAAAATCTCCTTTTAGGAGTAATTAATTGCTGAAATTAATGAGTGGACTAAAATCTGAAGACTGGAATGGGAATTCTAGTGCGGATACAAAAATACCTGTTGTTCTCCCTTCTCCCAGAGCACATAACTAAATAGCCAGAACAAAAAGACCATCCATATTCTTTCAACACATTTTGTACTATAAACCTCAGTCCTTTATAAATCTTACTAATCAGCTTTTTTCATCTCTTTGCATGTGACCTGTTTTAAAGTACACTACACAAGCGATGTGCTGAAGTTTAACTGGAGACTTGTCCAAAACACAATCACTGGCCAAACATAAATCTTTTTGCCAGGATCATTATCTGGAAAGGAATACATTTGCTTTCTGCTGGAGTGATGACACCATGTCAGGAAACTTTATCCTATTTTCCAAGTTCATATGGATGGCCTCCATTTAAGAAATGAGAAAATACCACTTGCCCACGTACTTCGGGTTTGGATGGAGAAGACAGACCTGAGTGGCATGGCCAGCCCAGAATATGTACTGTGATTGCAAAGTGGGATGCTGGGACGTGAGCTTTGAAGTGATTGTACTACTGAAGTAATCTTCTGGGAGATTTTTGACCTGTCCTTCAGCTTTGGGCTGACTTCTTGAGCACCTCAGCAGAAATTGCTGGAGAGTGGGAGGGAGGGGAAATAAGAAAAGGGAGTGCCTTGCCACTTGCCTTTGGGAAGATACGCCTGCATGCCAAAAACTGACTGGGTGGTGTGGGGTAGGGAAGAAGCCTGCAGCCTGGGAGGGGAGGTCAGGTGGACTGATGGAAAAGAGTGGTCTGCTTTAGCCCAGTCTTCTGACCTTCATTCCTGCGGTCATCCACAGCATCTCAGATCTTGGCATAGCTCATTTTGACTGGCTATTCCAAGGGTGCTCACCTTGGCCAGAAGAGCAGTTGAATAAAATTCATGAGGTCCATTACATCTCTACCCATGAAGAGTGGATGAAAATATGATTTCATCATTACATTTACACAGATCATCTCAGTTTTCTGTGCTGCTCAGAACCCTGTTTACCTAACTAGCATATTTGAAGAAAGTTTCATGCAGTCACTGTGATTTTCTTTCCTCTGCATTGTTGATTCCTTTAAAATTTTATTTTATTTTTAGGTTTTCTTCAAACAGCTGTCATGGGCTTCTTTGATTTTTGCTTTTATGATAACTGCAAGTCACAACAAAGTATCTACTTCTCCTTATCACAGAGGAACACTTCTAAATATAAATTCATAAGTGATCAAAATTCAGGAGGAAAAAAGGCCTGATCTTGGTGGGACCTGGTTCATAACTCCTCAGTGCTTTGGGGCTGGCAGCCCTGTAAGTTGGGAACCGTTTTGCAAGTCGTTTAAACTCCAGCTTTGATTAGAGCTATTAGTTTTGCCAGACAAAAGGAAGATATTTTCCTTCTCTTCCTGTGGGAAGCTTCAGAACAAGATTTAACTGCCAGCTGGTCTTTCATGAGCGGTCTCAGATTTGAAATGTATACATGCTTAACCTCGAGCTCTAAGCCCAGATGACTGCAAACTTAGCTTCCCGCTGGGCTGCCCCCCTTTCTGAAGGCTGAACTGTTGTTCTCTCTTTGTTTGCTTATGTTGGAGGCTGCTAATGCTCAAGAATTAATGATGCCAGAGGGAGACAGGAACATTACTACCGACTTGTAACACAGCCTTGATAACGTAGCTTGGCTGAGCACACTTGTAGGTCCCGGAGACTGGATCACTTTTGAAGGACAAACTGCTCTTCCTCCTTTCCTCATCAAGTATTTGGAGATGAATTTCTTTTCCTCTGGGAAAGATTTGCTCTTAAACCTGCTGTTTTCAAACAAGCAGCAAAATGCTAAATCCAAGACTTCTTTTCCTTTTACCGTTGCTTGACTCTGCAGACTTACTGGTTTTGCACCCTTACTGGTTTTTTCCACTTCCAAAGTTGGTTAAGGCACAGCACAAATATTTCTCTTGCAATAGATGATCCCTTTTGATGAAAAGGAGGGACGGAAGCGTTCAGTTACCTACAGTTAAATATTCCCAACAATCTGTGTGAAGTGCATAGCATTGCTGTAACACCCTAAGGCTCCAGCATCGCAGAGCTTTTAAGAGTTTTAATATTGGAAGCAGTGTTGGCACATACCCCTTATCTTGAATCAACGCTGAATGAACTCTGGGATCACAGATTCTGCACAGCAGCACAGTTTCAGTATTAACAGCAGTGACATTAATGTTAAATCATAGGTACTGTGCACAGAGCAATGGCTGGTGATCACCTTCCAACCTAACATGAAGAGATCTTTTGCTGCCAAACTGTAGGTATTTTTGTGAAGAACTTGATAGAGATGTTGTTTTTATTGAATATTTTACGATTCCTTATAATAACTCTCTTTGGTCCCATGAGGTAACCCCTGGATTCTTGACTGCCAGCTGTATATAGTAGGAAAAGGAGTCCTGTTTGCACCAAAGCCTATCACAGGTATTTCTTCCCAGGTGGTAGCCAGACCAGTTGGAGAGACTGGCTTCTTACTATGTACTGTAGGTAGAACCTGAAGAGCACAAGCAAGAACCCATTGAAAAATTACACAGTTGTGAAAGGTGCTCCAGAGTTTTCCTGTCTTTCTGCAGCTCGCTGTGCTTTCCCTTCTGCACCTCGTTCACCAGGAGGATGCTGAGGACAAAATGTCGGGGATGATGTATTGCAGAGGAATGGGGGAGCCTGACCCCTCCCTCCACGAATACAAACATACTCCTCCTCTCTGTTGTAGGAGACATTGCCAGACAGGGGGGTGGCGTTTGAGCTGAGCTCACCTCCTTCGTTAGCCAGAAGGGTTGATCCCTTTCCTGATCATAAGATCCTGTGCTTTTTTTTTTTGTTCTGGCACCTCCTAAAAAGCATACCCAGCAAAAATGAAAGGGAATATTTACTGCCAATTTAGTCATCAGGCTGGGTCTGTAGGGGAGCAGGACCTAGCAGAGGTCCTGCAGCAGAAGGAACAATGGGTAGGACTGCCTTTCTTGGCAGCCTTGAGCTACTGCATCAGCTCAGCTGTCAAGTCTAACTTCTCCTTCAACCTTGCTGAAGACTGCAGACACAAAATGTGTCAAATGAGTCGTGTTTACCTGCGCTTTATGAGAAACTTCCCTTACTGTGTACCAGATGAGTTACAGGTGCTTAAAGACGCTCCAAGTAATAACACCTCTATTCACAAGGTCGGGTAAACAATCTTCACACAAGCAGGGTTGAGAAAGAAATAGGTTTTTTTCAGAACAGCATGTCTCTTGTTGCTGTATGTAACATATATCCTGGTCCAGAATCTCCCCTTTAGCTGTTACCAGCAGCTGCTTTGTTAGTTCTGCCCCATCTTGTTTTTGTGTTTTAAGCACACCTGCACTTATGCCTAGTGCATAAAGGACCAGATTTTCAGGTTAATTGCAGATTTGGACTAGTGTCAACAGATTACATTTTTTGTGTATATTAAGCTCAAGTACATGGAGGCCTTCACAGCTGGTCCAGAGTGCACAGCAGTGTTGGTTTGTGTTCTCTTGGTAGTGCTGGGAGTGGTTAGAATTAAACACGAGAGGTAGCGAGGTTACAGGCAAAGAAAAAAACTGTGATATGTATCATCAAATATTTCTGAACAGAGAATGTTTCTTGGTGAGTCACAGGCTTCAAGGCCATGTTCCTTGTATGGGGTGACTCTTGTTCTAGGGAGCTCTGGACTGTTGAAAGATCAGCTAAGAAAAGGTGCTTTGGTTAGGGTCACTCCAACATTATTCATGTTTTTAAAAATAAATAGATTAAAACAAATAGCAGGTACATTAGACAAGATGGAATGCATGTTCATCTATCCATTGCAGTAACTTGTTAGCATGAAAACTAACTTGTTAGTGTTTTGATGACCTAGATAGGCTAAATACTTCATGATGAGCCAACAGCCATTAATAGGTTGTTGATAGAGTGTATTTTTCACTTGTGGTTATGCAGTCTTTTTCACAGCATCATTGCTCAAATCTTGTTTGTACATTGAGGTTCCCAGCATAGATCAGGGTTCTGTTGTACCAGGTATCACAAAAACAGGTAAGAATAGTCAAGAACTTCAGCCTTGTGTTTCTAATCTACCTTTTCATGGTTCTGACAACCCCAGTCCTGTGCTGAGTTTTCTACTCATAGAATCGTAGAGTGGTTTGGAATGGAAGGGACCTTAAAGATCATCTCATTCCAACCCCCTTGCCAGGGACACCCTTCACTAGACCAGGTTGCTCAAAGCCCCATCCAGCCTGGCCTTCAACACTTCCAGGGATGGGGCATTCACAGCTTCACTGGACAACCTGTTCCAGGGCCTCAGCCCCTCAGTAAAGAATTTCTTCTTAATATCTACACCTACCCCTCTTCAGCTTAAAGCCATTACCTCTTGTCCTATCTACAGGTCCTTGTAAAGTGCCTTTCCTGCTCTCTTGTAGCCCCCTTTAGGTGCTGGAAGGTGCTCTAAGGTCTCCCTGTAGCCTTCTCTTTTCCAGGCTGAACCACCCCAGCTCTCTCAGCCTGTAATACTGGTAGTAGCTGAAATCTTTTGGAAGGGAAGAAGTCTGTTGAAGGGAGGCGGGTAGACTTCCCTATTTGTTTGGATGGGATTAAGTGCATGGACCTGTTTCAGTCACATATTTAATGCTTCTCTGTGTCTGTGTTTGACCATCAGATAGTTCAGTGTGGGCAACTGGACCAGGGTTATTGCACCATTGCAAACAAGTATTTCCAGACTTTCAAAATTAACTAAAAGGGTTCCAACTCTTCAATCCAAAATCCGTCAAATCTGTTTAAAAAAAAAAAAAAAAAAAAGGTAGCTAGACAGTACTTTCATGCAATTTTTCACCTTCTGTCTCGAATTAAAATATTTGGAGCTGTGGTGTCTGTTCTTAAATCCCTACCCCCACCAGTAATTTTGCTCATATGTTATCCATAAATCTTGTCTGTTTTAAATGTTCCAACTAATAGTTAGGCAAAACATTTAGGCATAATGCTATGATTATGGGAGTCCATTCTTTTGGCAGCCTGGGTGCTGTTTTTCTTAAGTAAGCACTGCAGTTTATCCTGATTAGAGATATGAAGGAATTATTCCTCTTCTCGGCATTTTTTCTTGTTGTTGGGGTTTTTTTTTGTTTGGTTGGTTTCTTAATATGAGGATTTAGGAGTTTTG
Organism: Pachycephala philippinensis; assembly: GCA_013397055.1. Taxonomy (NCBI): domain Eukaryota; kingdom Metazoa; phylum Chordata; class Aves; order Passeriformes; genus Pachycephala; species Pachycephala philippinensis. The sequence goes on from VWZT01015363.1 coordinate 1,055,317, forward strand.
CATTCATTTTGCAGGAATATAATGTGTGATTTGGCTGGATCTTTGAAGTGGTAATATTATAAATCTCCCAATCACCATTGCCCAATCTGTTTTAGCATTCATGTGCCTAATTTCTGTTTGTAATCTGATTACTGGCTTGAGCTGCTCCGGCTTGCAGCCTATTGCTATGCATTTACTGTACTCCCTGGGACGCGATAGCCTGACAGCTCCAGTCCTGTGCTATGAAAAATCTCTACACGATATTGCTAACACAGGCCTAAGGGCTGTGGCTGCTTGAGAATTAGCTGCTGTTGTAGTTTCTCTTTGCCGAATCCTTTGTTTGTGCAACCATGTTCAGAAATCCCTGGATCTCCAGCTATTTTGGAAATGTTAAATACTCTGAGGAGCAAGGTAAGAGTTCCAAGTAGATAAAAGAAAATGCAGTTTGTGTGTGTTTAATCTCTCATATATGTGTGTGCATGTGTAAATATTGTTTGACTGGCTCTCCTGCAGCTGCATTAGGTGCTTTAGCAATCAGTATGCAGTTAGTCACCTAGGCTATTTTGTTATTTCCTAAAGGACACTTTTGAAAGATCCGATTAGATGGATCTTTTAATTAGCTTAGCATGCCACCGGCTTAGGGACTTTAAATATACTAAGTAACACTGGAAGGTTGCATCTACTTTTTCTTTTTAGAGTCTGCATTTTAAATTTCCTATATATTGAATTATGGATAGTGGTTTTATCCGGTAGTTTGTACCTAAGAGGGAGGGGAACTCGACTGAACAAATGGTTAAACTTGTGAACAAGTCTGATTTATACTTCAGTAAATATACTCTTAATTTTAAATAAAAATATTTTAAATTGCTTTAATATGATTATGAACATGTTTAGAATTCTTCAGTAAAAACCAGAGCAAAATGCTGTTGCAAGTATTTTCCTTCTGTCTATCAAGTACTGTGAGGGTGGTTTTTTTTATCTTTAAATTAACCATTGAATAAGACTCTGCTAAACTGATGTTTCTTCTGTGGGTATATTTATTGTCTTTTGATGCAGAGTTGTTTTACTTTTCCTCCTGTGTTTGTATTTAAGACTTCCATATTGTGGTATGTAAGTTTTATTGGACTTTAATCCCCCCCACATGGTGTTTAATTTGAACAGGAGGAAATACATAAAATATCAAAACTGTGTAATGGAATTTAATTGTCTGCTAAGTTTTTCTGTGTTTGGGGTGTGGGGAAGATTGGAACTCACCCCTGTGAAACACAGCGAAGTTTTAAGATGATTTTGAGGCATTATAGATGTGGTATGTGTGAATGTTACTGGATGTGTTTAAGGGGCAGCAGGAGCCAAAGCGGCTGATGTGCCCCTCTCAGCAATCCTTCTCCCTCCCTGCTCCCAGGGAAGCAGGGCAGGCTCCTTTCTTCCGTTCTCATATTCCCTCCCCACTTTTGGCTGGGGTAGGCAGAATTTCTCTGTGGTCTGCTTGTGGTTTTCATGGTGGACAGCTGTTCCAGTGCCAAAAATTCTAGGATGGGTTGTATCCTGTTAGAACAGCTATAAATTTAAGATACGCCTGGTTCTGATTAGCTAAGCTGATACTGAGCTGGGCTGTGGAAGTTAGTGCATAGTCCTCTCAAAGTAATGTAAATCTGGCCTTTTTAGAGGATCCGTATGGCTCAGAGTATTCTTTTTAATGTTGTAATGTAAAATATAATGATTTATATACCATTCACGCTGTTTTTCTTATAATAGTCTGTTTTGGTCTAACAAGATGTTTCATATGTAATCTGTGTGCTTTATTCTCCGTTTAATGGAAAGAAAAAATGAATGTTAACAAAAACAGGAAAAAGTTGCCTATTAAAGTTGAAGGATGCTATTAGCAAAGCTGCTTGAAATCTGCACTGACTTGTAGCAGATGCCTAAAAAATGCCTTTTTGCACATTTTAAGCTTCTTTATCAAGTCCATAAAATCATCTTTCTGTTACTTTTTTTAAACCGTTTTTCAATCTTTATACCTGTAGAAATGGCAGAAGGAAATGGAAGAGGATAAAAAGTTTTGAAAGGCATAGACAAAATGTACATTCTCTAAATTAAGACCCTATTGTCAGCTATAATAAGTTTCATTAAACCCTTTCTGCAAAAATAAGAGACATTCTACCCAGACTCAAAATATTGTGCATAAGTAAAAAAAAATTTTTTTGCTGTTAGATCTTCTTTGAAATAGTTAAATCTTAGCTGTGAGGCAGAGTAAAAGGAGTGTAGCTGCATTTGAATTGTTCTAAAGTCTGGGTCTGTCTTTGAAAAATAAAATGATTGCTGTATCAGTGGCCAACTGTTTATTAATTTAGGGTCTTGGGTAGCAGATTTAATACAGATGGGGACAGAAGGCAATTTTTCATTGGGAGTAAGTTGTCAGTAGCTCCATGTGTTTTTGCACAGCAGTCCCAGAGCAGGACCTGCTCCCTGGCTGCTCTAAGGAATGCATCCTCAGTGAATGGAGGGAGAGGGTACTTGCAGCACTGGTCCCCCTTGCCTCTGGTCATCATTTAGACCCTTTGGTGATGCACTTGATGCAGAAATAAAAACTTTAAGCTGGGAGAGGGTGGGGAGACTGCCCATTGCTTGTTATGATTCACACAATTTTGGGGACCTAGAGGCTTTGTAATACATACTTTTTGAACATAAAGCTGCATCTGACACAGTTTTGCTCTCAGTGTAAACATGTTCCTCTGTGAAATTTATGTTGTAAGGCTATGCAGAAAAAAGAAGGGAGCTTCCAAACAGTAGACAATCTTCAGAAGTATTTCTGTCATGGGTGGTGTAATACTGTTGCAATAGATCCTCAGCTGGACATCTCTTGGGTTCTGCAGTGAATATGCAGCTTTTATAGTATTGCCAGGCTGCAGCCAAAAAGGCTCTTGCTGCTTGCAGCATTTCTCATTTGCAGAGTGCTTCATAAACATGTCCACTGCCCATTTTATAATCTGGGAAACTTTGAGTTTCAATGATCACCCCAGGCTGCAGTGCTACACCACAAATATTAGGAGTATAACATGGCAGTTCCATAAAGTGTTAATGCTTTCGATATGTCTGCTGTCTGTACTCATTTTTGCAAGGCTTTGGTTTATCATCATCTTGGACATGCCAGCTGGTGCTCCTTTGATTAGAGAGAAGGCCTCTGCACAGTCTTTTGCAGGGGAAAAAGGCTATGATTGGAAACTATAACCTAGTTTACCAAAAGTTCTCCATTTATTACACCATCTTCAAAATGGGTTTTTTTGTCTTTCACAGATTTTGCCAAAGGAAACTCAGTCAGATTTAAGCCTTCACGATTGCTCCTAAGGAAGAGAACATTAAGGTAAGGTCCAGTTTTTCTTGCCCAGTGAAGATGACTGGTTGCAGTAGCTTTCTGTCATTGCTTGAATCTACATTTATTCTTTTGTCAGGAAAAGTGATTATTGGCCCTCTCACAGCACCAAGCTTTTGCTTAGAGCAGATGCTCTGAACAAGCATTGAAAACACCAACTGCCTCCTAAATAATGTTAAATTTTATAGCTGGCATTGCTAAAGGGAAAGTTCTACTCCTCATTGAACCTCCTGACGTTGCAGTGCCCATTTTTCCTTGCACGGCATGGACAGAGTGCAGACATGCAGTGTGAACCTGCCTGGAACCTGTCTGTAAAAGCAGGTGGCTCAAGTGGATGAATTAATTGTACATCCTTGCAGGGAGCAGTCTGGGGAGGAGAAAAGAAAGGGGACGCTGCAGATGAATGGACAGGAGGTGCTGCATCCACTCAGGGCTGCTCTGCCTCCTTGTCTGCATTCTTAGGGCACAGTTCCACAAGGCTGAGTGAGGGGAAACAATTAAACAGTTAAGCAAGATGGCAGGTCACGTTCCCTCTCCCTTCCCATCCTTGCTCCAGCTGCTTTGGGTGTCCACGTTTGTGCTTGCTGGACTCATTCACAATGGCACAGAGAGGAGGTCAGGAGTTGGGAACCTACTCTTACCCCACAACAGCTGTTTCATTGTCTCAGCTGCCAGGAATCCACCTGCCATAGGTGCACAGGCTCATGTTTGCAAGCTTCTTTTCAGTCAGTGCACACAGCTAGAACACAGCTGGTTCCCTGCCATGATGTTTCTTGGGTCCTACAGAGAGATGGAGGGAATGGGTGTACAAGACACACTGTGCTATCAAAGCAGGTAGAGGAAAGTAGCAGTGAGTCACAGAGAAGGACACAAAGGTAAAATGGGCCTTTTGTGTAAGAGTCCAGGGAAGGAAGTTCTCCTGGAGGCAGAGAAAGAGGAGTGAACACCGAGCACCTGGCTGGCAGATACACAAGTGGATTTTGTATTTCAATCATAAAATCTCTGTATGTGCCATAACTTTAATTGGGATGGCAGGTCAGTGTTACCAGTGGCATTTGGATCAAACTTCTGGTTGCTTTTGGGCATGTAACTAGGTTAGTGGGACAGCTATTCAGAAACCATATGCTGCTGCTGCAGCAGCAGATGAAGTTTTCAGCCTGGAATCCCTGATGTACAGCATGCAGCTCACACTTACTTTGGAAGTTGCCAGAACTGTACAGCTGCTGAGACTGTCAAGTGCTCTGCTAATGCTGCATTATACATAATTTTTAAACAAAAACTATTGAGATTGTGAAATACTGTTGACTGTGTTTTAACAGGAATCATCTGAATTCCTGGACACTGGAGAGTATAATGAGTTTGTTGGGAACCTGAGGCCAAGCCACACACAAATCCTGTGTGGAACAAACTGGTGGAACCTTATGCTGTTGATTGTATTTCATGAACCATGATCACAGGCTATATTTCAGGCAAGGAAAGGACAAGAACTTCTTCTTCCAGTATCCAGATTTAACAGGGACTTTAAGAAAGAATTCTTGCAAACTTCTAATTTATTTATTTATTTTTTAATTTAGAGAAACCCATATATTCCCTAATTATTTCAATAATAAATGTGCATAGCCTAGCTCTTAAGTGCAGTAATTCATAGTGCTGCTGCTCAGAATCTGCACCTAAATTTATAGCATGACTAGATGTAGTTGTGGGGTTTGGATGAGTTTCTAGAAGAAAGTTTTGGATGAGTTTGAAGGTGTGATATATTTGGCAATCCAGGTCTGACTATCCAACTCTGCTTAAGCAACTGAACTGATGCTGTGACTGCTCCTCCAGCAGAGAAACTAATAAAGCAGGGAGATGTCTGGAAAGATCCCTTTGAGGAAAAAGGGAAGTCTTGTTAAGGAATTACTTACGAGTTTGTCTTTTAAAACACTTATAAGTGGTGATGAGTAGCCTCCTGTAAATTTTTTTTCTTTTTCCTTTTTTTTTTTTTTTTTGCTATTTGGAATTGCCTTAACATCCTTCCAACTCAATTTAGATTCCTAATGAATGTTCTTATTGAACACTGTGACATGTCCTAAATATGCCTACTTTCATTTTTAGAACTAATTTGATTTATGTGTCTATAAATACTCAATTGTTTGGCATGACTCTGTCATCTTCAGAGCAGTGCTGTCTCTGAATCCTCTGTGCATGGGAAAGCAATGTAATTATACATTGGATTAAAACATTGTTTTTTCTCATGTGCAAACATTTAAAACAAGCAATTCCACCGGCATCTTAGCAAGAGAGAGCAAAAAAAAAAAGTGTCTGAAGAGATAAAACTCCTAAATTGTGGATATAATAGTATATGAAATTTGTGAATATTTAAAAAATAAAGAGTAAAGGTGGATGGTCTGTCCAGAGGGAAATGGAAAATGAGGGCATAAGGGAAATTATGAAGGGACTCTCACACAGCAGATAACCTGTGATGCTGTGTAGTGCAGCGAGGGTTAAGCTTAGGAAGTCTGTGGTTATTTAAGGAATTTTAATGAAATCTGCCGGTGAGCAAAGGTTGCAAGCCACCCTCTGTACAAAGGAGAAGGGAGCTCACATACAGGAAGAACTGGATGACCTTGAGGAGTAATAGAAAAAGGATGTAATGTAATAATAGTAAGTGCACAGTTGTGCATTGGGGGCTGATAAATTTTTCTGTCACTTGCAACTGATGAAAGCAAAGCCTTTGCATATTAGTTTCTCATGCAGGATTGAGCAACCAGTATATATGTAAAATGGCAAATGTGTTGTAGATCCCAGCATTCAGCTAGCTAGTCATATAATAATGCTTTCTCTGTTAAAAAATCCTATTTTCGTAAGATGCTGCTAAGACCTGGGTCTGCAATCAAGACTACCTGTTTCTGGGCACCATATACAAAAAAAAGATTACTTAAGACTGGAATAAGTAGAGAACATTTTAACAGATAGTCAGTGAGACTGAAAACCTGTCTTGTGGAAGCTGAGTACATGTAGATAACCTCTGTTAAGAAAAATAAGTAAAGTAACTGACAACACTGGCAAGAGAACAAATGGATAGAAACCCAGTGACAGACATTTAAACAGGGTTTAAGGGATCTCTGCCTCCAAAGTCCCTAGAACTCCCTGGAGGGAGGAGCAGGAGTGAATGTAACTAGTTTACAAGCAATCCAATAATACAGTGGTTTTTTAGAACCAGCAGGCTAGTGCCACTCCTGATTCCATTATTTTGCCCTTGGAAATTCATATAGGAATTAGGCATAGTGGTGGGTGTTCCTGCACAGTTAATTTAAACAAGTATTTTGCTGTTTGAGTAAATGCTTTTCTGTACAAAGTCTCTTGTTTAGGGAAACTTAAGGGGCTGCACTGTCACAGGAGTAATGAAAGCAAGTGGAGATACTGCTAAATAAAGCCCAGGTATTCAAAAGTCATGAGCTGGATCCTTCAGCTTTTGTCTTAAGCAATTAAGTTGATTTGGCAGAATATATTTGGGGTTGGTTTATAGCCTTAGGCCAATAATTTTGGCATTTTTCAAACTCATCCTCAGCTAAAAGGAGTAGAAACTGCTTTCAAATGGGAACTGGGTATCTCTCCACCCAGGGTTCTCCAGAAGCTGTGTCTGTAAGAAAATAACGTATTGTGAGACTAGTAAGAATTACAAGTGTTGGCAATGTGGGGTTAGGCATAGAAAAACATCCAGTTAGCTGTCTGAGTCTCTGCCCAGTCTCAGATGACACATGGGTCCATCTGCTTGTGGCTGCTGTATGCTGTTTTTTCATTATGTTTTGATTTTTGTTTAGTTCAATTACAGTGTGTTTGCCCTATAACGATACACACTTCTCTTTAATGGACAGCTTATTGCAGCTCTTCATCTTTATTTGCTATTTTCTGTAGTGGCTAACACTGCTTTTCTTGGCAGTACCTGGAATAATTTCTCTAAGTGCAGTTGTTGGAGACAATTTGCAGCAGGTGGCATGGTGCCTGGTTGTGACACAGCCCGGTTTCTTCATTGTCATTTCAAGGGTTTTATTCTCCCCTCAATATCTTAAAAAGGAATGTTATTCATAAATTATAAACTTACTATAAACTTTCGTAAGGAAATGCTTATGAAAAAATATTATTAGTTAATATACGTTAAAACTCTTTTCAATGAGAATTGTTCTTGGGAAATAGTGAGTACAGAATTCATACCCTTGAAAAAAAGAAAGCCATTTAAAATCTGTCCTAAGGAAGGATTTTCCAACGGTAAGATTGCGTGGTTTTTCTTATCAGAATGACATTAAACCATAGGGCACATCACTACTGTGACAAAATGAAGAACCTGGGATCACTGTGAGGATTTATATCTGTTACACCTGTCTACACAGTTTACTAAAAGTTTTAAGATCATTATAAGTTTTCCTGTACCCGGCTGGGATAGTCACAATGGCAGAGTACAGTAATTTGTTCTCTATTTTTAATAATTGAAGAAATCTTGCTTACAAGGAGGAACACTTCCTCCAAAAAAGTCTCTGTAGACAGTTAGTATCTACTTTACACCATTATGACACCTACATTTTACAGTTAAAATTTGTATATTTAATGAAGATATTTAAAGAAATCTCTTGTTTCATCTAAATGGGCAGTTTTCCTGTTTTGAAAAGACATGGTATAAAATTAAATGATCTGATACTCCTATTAGCATATTATAAACCGTGTAAAATCCAGAGAACAGTGCAGTAACAACAACAGAATAGTCCTGCAGAAGGTTTCTAGGTGGAGTGTACATGCAGTACTGTGTTTGATGACATGTTTTAAAATTTATGAAGAACCATTCAATATAGATTATTTTAAATGTAATTGCTTAGTAGAGCATTTCGAAGGCAGTCTCCAGTCGGCAATTTAATGCAAAAATGTGTCACAGTGAGTTCCAAACAGGTTTCAAATTATGTTAGGTTTGGCTTTCTGAGTTTCTTTGGGTTATTTCTTAGCTCATTCTTATGGAAAATATTTTCTTTGCTATCTCTGTTAGACTGTCTTGCAGTAAATTGGTTATGTCATGAGTTTATTTGATTTGTAGCAGAGACACCCACAGTTCTGTAAACCAGATGTTGCTTTCAGTTTTCAGAAGGAGTTCTCATTTGAAGATAAAGAAGAACTTGCGAACAGCACAAAGGATATTGATGCTAATCTCTTAGCAGTACTTCCAAAAGGTAGGTAAGGGGGATGGATTATGAACACAAGTGGTAATTTAACAGCATGTGAAGTTTAGTCTGTGCAAGTACAAGGCACAGTTAAAAGCACTTAGGCACAGATGTTTTGTAGATGAGTTTTCCCTGTGAAGTGTGCATGAAGGATGAAACGGGGGGTGAACCACAACAAGACCTTGCTACATCCCTGCTTCATAAAGTTCAGCTTTGTTTACCTGGTTTCAGTAGGTTAGTAGTTGAACTTGAGAGAGTTTCTTGATACAGTTAGATTAATCCTGAGTTTGGAAGTATTAACTTGACTTGTTAAGGGACATAGCTCTTTCCAGGTGGTTGGTAGTCACTGTGCTTGCATGACCAACTGACTGCACTTGAATTTTCATCTTGCATGCTGAAGGGCCTGCAGTACATTAAGACTTTAGTTTGAGGGTTTTTTTAGTTTTTTTTGTTCCAAATTTCTATCTTAGTCTGAATAATTTCTGGAGAAAACAGCAGTTGGATCTTTACTGTTTGACACAGTTGAGGTGGAGGCAAGAATTAATTGTCTTGAATTGTTTAGAAAAAAATCACAATATGCTTGACCCATAAAGGGTCATTTGACTGAAGAACTATGTGCAACTGGCACAAAGATGTTCCCTTCATTCAAGGATGTTGTGGACCTCAGAACTTTGATTAAAATTGTGTGTGTTCTGGTGATATTTACTCTTTTCAGACAAGCTACAAGGCTAAATGCGCTAATCCCAACGTAAAGGAACTGGCTTGCTCTTTTAATGTCATTTGTTGCAGAGTTGCTCTAGAAAGGAGCACTTCTTCCAGCATAACATTTAAGGGCTATTTAAGTGACATGCTTGCTTTTAAATATAATCATTACAGATGTTCAGAAAGAAACATTGTTGGCAGAATGGTGGAATAGAGTGATATGCATTTATACATATGAGACTTCTGAGAGCACCAGACTTCGTCCTTGGCCTGTCACTAATAATCCATAGTCCTTAATTATTCCTACACTTAGCCTTACAGTCATGTGGCCAGCAAGTTAATTGAGCCTTCACTTGAGAAACCTTATCTGTAAGTTGCTTCTCAGTGAACTAATTTCTATTCCAGGATGTTTCTGTTTTTCAAAAAAATATTCTCATAATAAAGGCATCGTATTTGGTGTGTACCAGACTTAAGAAACAGCAGTGGGAGCATTTGGTTGCATTTTGAGGGGACTACTTGAAGTCCAGGGCTTTTTGAAAATCCAGGTTATTTGTCCTTTTAAGAGTCAAATTTTGATCCAGATTTGCACATGTTGAGAAATGAAAGGAATATGTTTACTTTTCAACTGATACAGACTGAACTGAGGCCTGCAGTTGGGCATTGAACATGTCAATACACCTTTGCTGGCATAAACAGGATAAATGCTTCTCCAGCCTAGTTTTAAGACCATCACCTTTCCAGTTGTGGAGAGGAAGAAGTGGGAATGAGGCTGGTAGACTTTGTATTGTGTTAATTTTCCTCAAAATAAAAATGCGTGTACCTGTGTTGCAGTGCTATTTTACCATCTCTGAGAAATTAATCCTCTGGCAGGTAACCTTTTAATCCAGGCTTCACAAATGTACGTGCTCCCCCTCTATTATGAACTTTTGGAAGGCTTAATTGAGTTTTTACAGCTTCTGTATTGTAAAAAGAAAACTGCTGTCACATGGCTACAACTTTATTCACATGTCCCCTCTGCAGCTGTCAAAGAAGGCTTTCAGTATAAATATGTTTATATTCTGTAGCACGTTTCTGAAAGATTTCTATGAATATATATTTCTATAAGAAATATTTCACCTTAATTTAAGGAGTTTTTAAATTATAAGGTGCGCTCCAAATGTACTTTTTGTTTTTCATTTTGGGACAACACGGGGAACAATACTGTTTTTCCTAAGTGATGGTATTCTAAAGTAAATTTTGTTTCGAAGGTCTACAGTTAACAAGATGCTTCTTGACAATTTACCTTAGAGGGTATCCTACCATAGCATCCTTCTCAACATCCTAAAATAAAGCCTCAAGGTCAGAGCTGTTTCTGAACTGTGGCTGTTCTTCCTCTTGCCCTTAACTGACCAATGGTGCTTACAAAGTGTGTTGCCATGAAGTAATCTAGATAAGGAGCTTTTACTGTGAAATTAATTATTTTAAGCTTCTTAGTCTTTTCTTGTGTGCTGAATCAGATTTTTGTGCTGCCTTTTAGGTAGAAGTGTTGCTATTCTTTAGCACTCCCGTGGTGGTGTTTGTGATGGTCACATGGGAAAACATCCCATGAACTGATGGGAATTGGCACCAATATATTCAAACTGCAAACTAAAAAGGAGAAACCTGGTCACCTAAGTTTGCAAGGGCCAACCAGTGTCCTCGGGAGTGAAGTATCTCCAACTGGTTTTCGTGTTTTGAAGTAAAATATTTTCTTAGTCAAAAAGAAACCACTAGAGTAGAAGACTTTCTGCATTTTATCTTCTTTTGGTTTTGCTATTTTTGTGCTTCTTTCCCTCACCTCACCAAAAGAAGAATATTGCTGGAACTGCTTTCACAAAAAGCTCTGCAGATGTTGGCCAACCTAGCTGAAATTACTTCTGTAATCTCCAGCTTGGAAAAAGTGTAAGGCAGCATAGAGTAGTCCCATGCTATTTTTGTCCAATGTTGTTTGGGAAGGTGTTGGAGACATTTTTCATGAGACCAGTGCTCTTTTTAGGACTGCAAAGTGGTAGTAGAATCTCTGGAACTTCAGCTAGCATGTAGCAAGAGAGTGTTGAGCTAATGCTGGGACTTCTTTGGATGTTCCACATTTCTTGTACGTAGACAACTTACAGTCAAATTTCCTTTTCTGGGGATGGGGGGAAAGAAGACTTTTGCTAATAAATGAAGCTATGCTTTAGAGCTTTACTAAAGCTGTGTAAAAGAACTCTTCTCTGATGATGGTTTTGGTGACTGTATAAATAAGTGACTAGGGGAAAAAGAAGGATCAGGATTTGGATGGAAAGTGGTTTTACTAACTCTGAGCTCTGGAGGCCTTTGACTTGTCTGAAGACAGGCAATTATGGGTTTTGTTTTGACAGTGTTATGTATACGTAGCCAACAGATGGAACAGAAAAACTCTTGATAGTGGAATGTAATTAAACAGAAGTAGATTTGGGGAGGTGAGAGCAAAATGTTTATGAGAAATCATTACCTTTGGTGTGATCTGAAATGAAGGCTGATTTCAAATGGGTGAGTTCTCTGTTTATTACAGTTTCACTGCCAGCACAGCTTGAGTAGACAGGGCAACTGTGGAAAATGCTCATGCATTGAGAGAAAAATCTGTGAAAACACAACATAGGGGCTCATCTTTGCTTTGGTGGTGTTGGTTCAGGATCAGAATGTGTTCGTTCTTGCTGATCCCACACATTTTATCTGTAGTCCCACTTTCAGGCTTTTCAGCATGTAAGGTTGATATGACAGTCAATGTCAATAGTATCTATGAGGTATGAGCACTGGTAATGAGTACAGCAAACTTCCTGGATGAGTCAGCTGAGCTGGAACCCTGACCAAGCCATGCATGTTAAGTTCTTGCAGTAGATGGAAGGGAGAAAAGGCGCATCTGACCTTTAAAAGGGTGGTGTTTCAATATTGTTTATCTTGTAAGTATCTAGAGCAATCAAGTCTGGTAGCAAGAAAAAAAAGCTGATAGGTTTAGCTCTTCAGTGGAACAATATCTACTAGACACTCCTGACTCATCAGGTGTTTCTGATGGCCAATTTACCAGGCGTAGACTTTAGCTTGCTATAACTTTTGGTCCCTGGGTCAGCAGGGTTAGAGCCCCAGAGGTGCTTTGGCTCAGAAGGGTGCACACAGCTTTCAGCACCACACATTTGCCAAGGCAGCAGTACGGGGGGGGTGTGGGTGTGCATGTCTGTGTGTCAGGCACGCCCCCACCCCAGTCCACTGCTTCCCTTGACAGCCTGCATGGTTTCTCTCCCTGCTGGTAAGGAGTCACACCGCACTTGTTTGTGTAGCACTCACTGCTCCAGTGTGGTTTGCACGTGCACCTATGTGTGTATTTATGGCGATTACTTCATCTATCGTGCCTCCTCCTGGTTCACTACTATTTTTTGGACTGTGGCAGCTGTCTGCTGGCACTTAACACCAGTAAAGAGTTCAGGGGAAGAGAAGAAAAGTATGTCCAATTAAAACTAAAAGGGGAAGTTAGCAAAGTAGAAAGTGATTAACCACGCAGGAATATCATGATGGTGCACAGTAATTTTCGTGTCAGCAATGAGTCACTGGGATTCTTGGGATTTGATCGATATAAGGGTGTGGAGGAAAGTAAGGAATAGGGGACTCTGCTTCTCTTTAAACATAGTCCCTGACCTCTGAGTAGACAGGGTAAGCAGAATTTCCATACTACCTGGTTTTGAAATGGGTTACTAGAGTATGTAAGCTTGACCTCAGCTAATCAAAATACAACTTGTCCAGTATATACTAGATCTTGAAAACTGCTAGGATGGATGGCATAGCAGATTTGTGATTAGCCTGGAAGTACATAGAGGGGAGGACTACTTGGTGGTCACACCTATGTGCCTAATGCACTTTTGAGAGCCCAACCTTAATAAACTGGGAAAACAAGAGGAAAATGCTCATTTCCTGACAAAAGCTATTTCAAACCTCTGAACTTTGACTGTTCCTTCTTATTCTAAAGCATTTTAGCAAGCTTCTGAAACTTACTATCTTATAAACTACATAATCTTTTTGTTGTCTCAGTTTCAGAATTAAGAAAACTCTTTGAACCAAACAACCGAGATTTTTTGGAAATGAAAAGGTAAAAAAAAAAGTCCTTGGCCTGTAAAACAAAACACACAGCTTGTTTTGTTACCTCCTCATAGAAACTCTCCCCTCGAATCTTCAAGATGCCTGTTTTCATATTTTTCACATATTTTTCAGAAAAGAAAGAATAGCTAGGCGCTTAGAGGGAATTGAAAATGATACACAACCTATGCTTCTACAAAACTGCCCAGGATCAGTGACACACCGTTTGCTAGAGGAAGATACACCAAGATATATGCGTGCAACTGACCCATACAGCCCCCACCTAGGTAAGTAGCACATGTCAGTCAGTCTTGCCCTGCTGAATTACTTCATGTTTGCTACACTATCAGCTGTGCAGTACCTAGAGAAGAGTTCTACAGAAGAGCTGTGTCACGTTGTTTGTTCTTTTTAAATTTGCCTTTTAAGTCTCAAGTTGTCTTATTTGAAAAAGCTGATTATTCTTACTGCTTTAAAATAACTATTTTATTTGAGAACTATTATCTACTAAAGAATTATTACTAATACATATTTCTTAATTGTTTGTATGTGCTTTTGGAGACAAAAGTGCAAAAATATAATGTGTCTCTATGCAGTCACTGATTTGTGAGAAAATGAGAAACTTTTCGTTCGCTCAGTCTGAGTGGTGGGTGGGGTACTTGGAGTTTTGGGAAGGGCTTGCTCATGTATGTTGTACTTTCGACAGGAAGATCAAATGAAGAGGAGGAAACTTCAGATTCTTCTGTAGAGAAACAACCCCGATCGTCCAGATACCGAGCAGAAATCACAGGAGGTAATACAGAGCCCTTGTACAGCACAGCAAACATGGATGCCCAGGAACTAGAGTCAAAAGCAGAGAGAATAGCTAGGTACAAGGCAGAGAGGCGGCGCCAGCTGGCAGAAAAGTATGGATTATCTCTTGATTCTGATTTGGATTCTGACTACTCATCCAGATATATGCGGGCAAGGAAAGATCCCGACAGTGTGGAAAGAAAGGGAGTGAAAAGTGAAAGGCAAGAAGCTGAAAACAAGGACTATGGCACCCTCTATTTGTCCAGGACTGAGGCGAAGGCATCAAAGAGTGTGATTTCTGATTCCAAAGAGTACTCCAGCCATGAAGATAAAGATGACCTCTCAAATGAAAAGAGTGTTAGAAAAGCAGATGATGACAGTGCCATTAGACAGGCTTCTGACCCTTCAGCAACCTTGGATAGTTCTGTCTCCCTTTCACTTTCTGGACGAGAATCCTCCTGCTATAACGAAGTGCCAATATCACCAAAGCAAACCCCCCGAGAGTCCCTCTCTTCACCAAAGCGGGCAGCCTCACCGACCCACTTGCAGAATGACCAGCCCTTGCACAGCACCAGCAGACAAAGGTAAGCATGGTTTTTAATTTTTGTTTTGCTGTAGATTCCTTTATCTTAATCCGCTTCTGCATCAGTGTCTACAGTATTAATGAGAATGTATTTATTACCCTTGAAGAATGTATTTAGTTGCTTTGGATGTCTCAAGCTGGATTAGTTGGGTTTATTGTATCACAGTGTGTTTCTGATACAAGGAAGTGGGTATATATTTCTTTAATTAGCTATGTCCTTGGTTTCACTTTATATTTATAGAATTTTTGCTAAAATTAGGCCCTTTGCGGGGAGGACACTAACTAGAAATTGAAGGAGTTATGGTTCTAAATCTTGAGGTTTTTGTTTCTTGTTTTTTTAATAACCTGTTAGAGCAAGTCTTTAACTTTTTTTCATCTATATCTTGTAATTGTTTGCTGGGAACTTCCAAGTAGAGGCAAGCTGTTTCTCAGTGAAGATTTGAATATCTTTATAATTGCTTCTGCCAAAATAAAACAGTTTTCAGACTTAAAAGCTGAAGAGTGCCTTGGGTCAGTTGAAATAATAGTTGATTTGTTTTCCTGATGTGAAAGTGTAAGAACCCTTTGGAACTGTGCTAGTCAGTCTTTCAGATAATATCAGGCATATATGTGCATGAAGGAGCAGAGGAGAGAGTTAAAATTCCATGCTGAACTGCGTCAGATTTGATGATGTACTACAGTAATAGGGTAAACAGATTCTTCCAAAAGGGGAAAAAAACCAGTTTTCACTGATTTTGCATTATAATTTCACAGTGTGGTATAGAAACACTGTCAAATTCTTATAGTGACTGAAAGCAATGCATGACTAGGAATTTTTTAAAAGTATGATTTTCTCTAAGTGCAAGTCCTTAATTTCTTGGCAAGTGGATAGATAGAAAATAATAGCTGTAAAAACATAAGTTCAAATGTTGCAGCTTTACTGGTCTGTATGGGGACCAGGGTTATTTAATGTCTTCCTCAATGACACAAGGGGGTTGAGTGCACCCTTAGCAGCTTTGCAGGTGACACCAAGCTGAGTGGTGCAGTAGACACTCCTGAAGGATGGAATATCATCCAGAGGGACATGGACAAGCTCGAGAAGTAGGTTCATGGGAGTCTCATGAGGGGCTTGGTACGACCAAGTGCAAGGTCCTGTACCTGGGCTGGGGCAGACCCCAGTACCAGAACAGGCTGAGGGTTGGAGGGATTGAGACCAGCTCTGCCGAGAAGAGCTTTGGGGAACTGGTGGATGAGAGACTGGACATGAGCTGGCAGTGTGCACCTGCAGCCCAGAAATCCAAATCAAAAGGATTGTGTCACCAGGTCAAGAGAGGTGATTCTGCTCTCTGCTACTCTGCTCTCATGAGATCCCACCTGGAATACTGCATCTGTAGCTCTGTAATCCTCAGCACAGGAAAGACATGGACTGTGGGAGCAAGTCCAAAGGAGAGCCACAAAAATAATCAGAAGCATGGAGCACCTTTCCTGTGAGGAAAGGCTGAGAGAGTTGGAGTTGTTCAGCTTGGAAAAGAGAAGGCTCCAGGGAGACCTGATTTCAGCCTTTCAGTGCTGCAGAAGGTGATTATAAGATTGGGACAGGCTTTTTAATAGGGACGTTCCTCCTTTCCAATAGGACAAGGAGGAATGGTTTTAAACTAAAAGAGGGTAGATTGAAACTAGATATAAGGAAGAAATTTTTTACAAGAAGGGTGGTAAAACACTGGCATAGGTTGTCCAGAGAGGAGGTAGATGCCCCATCCCTGGAAGCATTCAGGGTGATGTTGGATGGGGCTCTGAGCAACCTGATGTAGGTGAAGATGTCCCTGCTCATTGCAGGGGGATTGGACTAAATGACCTTTAAAGGTCCCATCCAACTCAAACTATTCTGTGATTCTATGAATAAGTAATAATATAATACAAATTACTGACTGCGTTATCTATAATTTCATATTCTTTCTGGATGAGGCTTGGGTCAATATTTGCATAAAACAAATTGCCCATAATTGCTGTCTTATCTTTTGAAGGAAACCGTCTGCACCCACCAAGATGTGGTGTAGTACTTAAAGCAGCTAAGAGCTTAAATTTAGGATTTGGTCTCTTGTTTGGATACACATGTAGGCAGTAGGTGGTATTTTAAAGGCCAAATTGCCAAGAGCCCATTCTTTAATAGCCCTGACACCTTCAGTGACTGTGTGTGCTCACTGGTATGATATTCAGAGATGTAAGAATAACCTCTCTGAAACTCTTGTCCCTGATCTTGAGTGGTAAAGAAGTTACTGTGTCCATGCAGTCCATTTAAAGTTAATTCGTGATGGTCTTCTGTAAGGCTGTTTGCACAAGAGAAATAAAGGCTAACTGCCCTTTTTCAGGCGACTGCTGTTCTGAAGTCAGTTCCACATTATATACAGGCTACAAAATTGGTTTTGTTAAATTTGAATTTCCTGACATTAAATTGGAAAATAAATGCAGCTTGCTTTGGAATATATGTGAAAGCTTTTGTGCCTTCAGTACTAAGAAGATTTAATAATTAATCCAGTTACCCATCACTGAGAAGGTATCATTTGACATTGCCTGCATTTGGCTCCTGAAATGGCTGATTAAATTCAAAACGTGGCTTGCGTTCTTCTGATTGCACTCTTCAAAGGATGAATGATCAAGTACAAATAATTGCTGCTTGGGCCATGCCCACTATAAAAAAGTGCCAAAGTACACATTAAGAGAGAAGGAAGTTCCCATGCTTCAAAGCAATTCCAGCTAGCAGCTTCTAGTCAGCTTCTGTGAAAGGGTTTTACCTCCTATTTGGTCAGTTCCATTAGGGATTCAAAAACGTTTGGAAAAACAGAAGGCGTTTCAACCGTTGGTGTTTGGCGTTGTTCTAAGGTAGATGTGGATTCAATGGCAGCAGTAGGTGAGTTCTCAAATTCAAACTTACTTGCATCAAATACACTTTTATCTTCAGAACAGTTGTTGATTTGACCTTTTTCGGTTATTTTTCTTAAAAGACTAGCCAAGAAAAACTGAGGTATATGACCTGGAGCTTAATTTGGGATTTTTATCCCAAATGGCGCTTCTGCAATGGAAAGAGTTCTTTCAGATGTAGCTATAAGTAATGGAAAGCATCCTGGATGCTTGTCACCTCCAGGGAGTGAGTTTGTAAATGTTAATGTGGCAGGACAGCTTGTGCTTGCAAGGTTAAAAATATTTGATGTGTTCTACCATTGCTGGGGGATTGTAGGTGAAGGTGAACATTAGGAAAGTATTTGAGAAACTGGATGTAGGAAGTCTGCAAACACCCTTCCCTGCAGTGCTGCAGGGTTTTTAAAAGCTCTTCTTTCTTTTTATACTTTCAACTCCAAAATGTAAACAGAATAAAGTCAAGGCAAGATTAAATTAGGGGTCACTTTGTTTCTTAAGCTTTTCCTTTGCCAAGTCACCCGGTGACACAGTGTGTTTGACTCATGCTGACCACGTGGGCATTTCTGAAGCTTTGTGGTACAGGGTTACAAGAGGAGAGAGGGGTTCCAGATGCTCCTGAGAATTTCTGAGGAAGTATGATGTAGCCATGTGAAATTTTCACTTCATTAAATTCCTATTGCTGCTTTGTTTTTGTCGCAGCAGTCTTTACCACTTCAAATCACAAATTAAAGGAGTGGTTTTAAGAACTTTTTCAGATGTCCTTACACAAACTGACCTGCAATGGCAAATGCAAAAATAAGGTTGTGTAGTTGCTTTCACTTCTCAATTTTTGGACAACGTACACTTGGTAAAGTTACCTCTGCAGAATCTTTAACATTTAGAATACTTTTTATATGTTTGTGGGATTATATAATAGTTTCTGTCACAGTTTATCACCTTTGAATTCAATTAGTGTGCATTGCTCTTGTTTTCTAGAACAGTCGTCTGCAATTGAGTAATCAGAAATAAAAAGCTGGGGGGAGGGGAGATTGGGAGAAATAATGGGAGCATGTGTTGAGATCTCAGAAATTACCTGAAGTTCTGTTTTCTGTAGTAGTGCAGGGAAAGCAAAACCTGAATGGTTTCTTCAGAAAGATTCAGAAGGGGACACACCTTCACTTATCAGCTGGCCCTCCAGGTATCATAGAACATAGCTGTGTGGCTAACAACCAGACTGCAAACCCCCCCCTTCTTTCCCTTTACTATCTTCATTTAACACTTGCCCTTAATTTTCCTTTAACAGCAGCAAGTAAGAAAGTGGGTTTTTTTGTGGATAAACAGCTGTTGAAAGTTTTCCAAAGCATCTGCTTTTATTCTAACCAACAACCAATTGGTATTTTGATGAAGAAGTACAAATGCCCCAAGCTTCTTCCACAGCTACTATCAATCTGGATTCCACTAGATTCTGTAACTTCTTATTTTATCTCATTTTGTGCTCTGCAAACCAGCATATTTCTAGGCTGTACACCATTTCATCTTAGCATTCCCTACAATTAACTCCTTGAATTCCAATGGAGATGGTACAAGAGAAGTAAAAAAATAATTACATGGAAAAGTAAAACAAAATCTTGATCAGAGCTACAGGCAGCTGCTTTCTCCTGGTTTGGTAACACGTACAGTGAGCCCACCATGAAGAGCTTTGCAGGGAGACTCTTTTTCATGTTCCTGATTAAAGTAATTCTTATAACTCAGTACTAACATTGGTGTGGATGTTCTGGAAAGTGCTTGGCACATGTAGTTCAAATACTTCCTCAGACTTAACATACTTAATGTGCTAAAGCAACTTTGAGAAGTTTCCTTGATAAGTGCCTAAATCTTCAGATGTAAGAAGCACCAAAATATTGGATTGGTGTTTCAAATAACTTTGGATATCCTGAATTTTTCTCTCAGATAATTTGCCTTTTTTACCTAAATCTTGCTTTTTTTTTTTTTTTCCCTTAATTGTGTAAACTCCAAAATATCTGTTGGTAGCAAGCCTGGAATTGCACATACTTTGAGCTGGATTACTTACTTTCGAACAGAGAGCTGGTTTCCTAGCTTGACTCTCTGTCTTTCCTCAGAATTAAAATCATTTTTTTATACCCATTTGGAAGGGGAGGAAGTACAGGGCTTTTGCTTTTAATACTGTGTGTTATCTACAGACACTCACCCTGTAAACTGTCTGAGCTCAGCGAGGCTGTAAAAGTGCTTGGAGAGCTTTACCTGCAGTGATAGCCCCAAGCAAAGGCTGCCCCTGGCTGCACGTGTTTGCCTCACGCTGTGCTGCCATGTATTCAGTTTAGAAAGGTTAAATAAGAATCTTTTTTGCATGGGTGTTGCACAGGTCCAGAGGTGTTTCTAGAAAACACACTGAAGTAAGGTAACTTTTGGGAACATTCCTGCAAGTTTTGCATGTTGGAATGTAATGAAACATTTTAAAACAGAACACCTGTTTCGGTTTTTAAATGCCTTTTTTCCCTGCAAGCTCTCTGAAGAGCAACAGCCATGCCATAGTATGGGTTTAGCACTTGCCCTTTCAATGTTTTTTCTCACTTAATGAAACAGGTTGCACTACATGTAACATTTCAGATGTCTTAAATGATACACAAAAACACAAGTAAACCAGTCTCTGGCAAAATATCTGACCGGCTAGGTGGAGATAACATGTTTTTTTCATTCCTTTCCCCAACGCAACAACGTCTTTGTGTGACGTAAGCTTCCCAGTGTTTAGACATCTTCAAATATCTGACTGCATATACAGCTGCCAGTAGAATTCGCAATTTCAGGCTGAACCCAACACTCTGATGATATAAAAAGCAGTTTTGATCATCTTGTTTGTTTGAGACTATGGGTATGTGCTGTTTGGCAAACGCAGTTGCGATCTCATGAGAACATGCTGTATGTTCTCAGAGCTTGCACAGTTACCTTCTCAGGAGTCATGCATGTCCAAGGGCCTGTGAATCACTTGACTGTTTTTGAGCCGTGTTACTGCTAAGACTCAGGGGGAGGAAGGGGTTGCATCATAAGATTGCTTTCTTTTATGTATTGTTTTATATTTTACTACAGTGTTGCTGTCTGTACCCACAGTAGGTGTCTGTGTTCCTTTCCAGATTGGGTATTGCTGTTCACAGCTTTAATCCTTTTTCTTTCTTAAAGAGTAAAAGTTAGAGAGAAATTGGTGAAAGAGGAAAGTGCTCGTGGAAGCCCTGAACTTGTCACAGACACAGTATCTCAGAGAAAATCCCAACCAGTGCCAGCCCACTACATGCCTCTTCAGACAGAAACATCTGCCTTTGATAGGGTTATAAATCAGCCCGTCAGTTCCGTCCGCCAACCAATCCATGGCTATATTCAGCCTGCTGGCATTGCTCACACAGCTCAGATGATGGCAGCAGAAGAACCAGCAAACACCCCTGTTGGCAGCCTCCTCCCACCAGACAATGTTAGCCTCGTAGCAAAATCCTCAGCAGCCACTGCATCAGAGAGCGAAAAGAAAGAAGCACCTGGTTATGGAGCAAAACCTGGTGAAGAAGATTCCTTGGAGGGTGAACAGGCTTCCAAAGGCAGAAGACCAATTCTGCCATCTGAGATTCGCAAGCAAGGGAAGAACCATGAAGGCCTCTTTGGAGGAGGAGAAGTGGAGACCCCTGTGGGGAGTTCCTCCTTTGCAAGCAAGCCAAAAGTTAACTCAGAAGTTCAGAGAGAGTTGGAATGCAATAAGAGGCAGGCCCCCGAGGAGCAGTTTAAGACCCCTGAGAACGTAGAAAGGAGTGAAGCTGTTATGTACATACAGAGCGGATCTGTATTGCAGCCTGACAAGGCAAAGGCTCCTGTTTGGAAAGTGTCAACAACAAAGCATAAGGTCTTGACTCGCTCCATGTCTGACTATACTGTGACTTCTAAGCTAGAAGCTTTTAAAAGTAAGGAGAGCATGGAAGCAAATCCACCAAATGGTGAGATTGGCATGGTTGACACAAAAGTCTCTGTTGCCCAGCTCCGTAATGTCTTTCTGGAGACTGCTAATGCCAACAAGAAAACGGAACTGTAGGTGACATTTCACTCATATTTTCGTGTGAAACTTGCACGTCCTTGGCAAAATTACACCCACTCAACAGCAGTTGTTGTTCGGCACTTAAAGCACACAGCTTAGCTCTCACCAGTGTGTACCAGGAGGCTGAGATGGTTTGAATCCCGCTTTTGTGCTTCTGCTTGCTAGTGCAAGTTGTGATGTGGGGTAGCTGGAATGTGTTCGTCTGCGCATGGTACCGGAGGAGCATGCGGAGTGATCTCTGGGGAGTTGTTGAGATGCTTACATCTATGCTTTACTTCTCTCTCCTATTTTCTTTCCTATGCGCTCTCTGTCGTGCGATTTGAAAGTGGATCTCGGTTTGAGATGTCAACAGCAGGTAGTACTGTGTCTGCCAATGGGGACCGTGAAAAAGGGCCACGAAAGGCGAGGCGCTATTTTACTCCTGGTGAAAATAGAAAGACTTCTGAGAGATTTAAAACTCAACCTATAACATCAGCAGAGCGAAAGGAGACAGATAGGTAGGCACGTACGTAGCTCTGTAGCATTCTGGTACAGGTAGATATTAACAAGTTTGTGAAAAGATTTGTTCAGATATTAGAATAAACATTTTGCAAGGTTGTTGTTTCTCTTTAAAAACAATCAAGTATTCATTATAGCTTCTTATAAAATGAAACCCAAAACACCCCCCAACAAAACCAATTTGTTGCAAATTCCTCCCGTTTGAAATAGTGAACAGTGAATCATCATAAAGTACTGTAGCTGTTTGGTTCTAATGTTAAGTGCTTTTGATTTTATAAAAAGGGTTTCCTTTCTTTCCTTTATGATTTACTCTCTTTTTAAACCACCAAAGATATCTATTTTATGTTAAAAGAGCTGGCAGCAAAACTTAGACTTCTATTTTCTGCAAGATGAACTAGAAATAATTTTCCTTTACTGTATTTAAGTTTGGCTGCAATTGCTTGCCTTTATGCTTCATTAAAGGATGTTCCCAAGTGGACACTGCTGAAACTTGAAAAACAGATAAATTCTCCCACTCTTAAGACTTTGAGGTCCTCCTACTTCAGACTGAATTTGAATTTCATTTTTGATGTCTTGTTTCCAGCTAACTTTTTTCTGTTTGATAATTTTTCACTAGGTCAATTTTGTGTGCAGAAATACCAACTGCTGACGGTATGTTACTGTACTGTTTTCTAGAGAAGAAATGGGATCTAATGTGTTTTATTTTGTTTTAACTGAAGAACTGTTTGATAATGCAAACAAAATCAACTTGAAAATATCTTTACCTATGATATAGTTGAAGTTCTTCTTTTCCTCAGGCCATGTCTACTACACACTTGATTTCAAACTCATTTAAGTCCAAAAGTCTGTCTGTGGATACCAAACTTCAAATGGGAGTCAAGTGGAGACTGGCTTGAAACTTTTCAATATAGTTGGGGTTGGGTTTTATCCTAATGTAGACAATAAATAAGCTAGGTGTTGGGAAAAAAGTTGATTATTGGTCAATTTTAATCACTGGTCTAGGACTTATAATTAAAAAAAAGCCTTTAGTATAATGTGAAACTGATGTTGCTAACTTGTTTTTTGGCTAAAGAAGTTGAAAAATGCAGGTTATTAAATTACAGAATTCAGTCTGCCGTCTTGCTTCTCTTCCCCTCTTGTCACCCTTGGCAAGTCTGGCACAAATTAAGTAGGTAATCTCATGAGTAGCTATATTTAGATTTAATGCCTTATGCTATTTGAAAGCTGATATTCCTTGCAGCTCTGAGATGCTGGCTCTTGGATCTGGAGGATGCTGATTTCAGCTCCTGAGGATACCAGTTTAGCCTCTGAGAAATGGGGTCGCAAGGTGGCAGTCAGAATGGTCAGCTAGTAGAAAATAGATGTTCAATACTGTTGATTGACCCTTAAGGCAGTCTTTATTTTCCTACTCCATGTGTTTTCACAGACTGATGCAATAAGTTTGATTATTCATAAAATGTTGTTTAGATAGCTTGAAAGGACTTGAACTGTCCTGAAGACAAGTCTTTTGTTTGCAAATCATGTCAAGAATTGTCATGTGATGCAATACATGTAAAAACAGGTTAAGTTTACACAACTGGGTTCACAATAAGTTTTTTGTGAAATGTGAGAAACAGCCAGCTTATTTGCTGATTTGTAATCATTAATTTAAAAAAAACATTACTCTTAATATGAGCTTGATTCATTATGTTCAGCCTCCTTTTTTTTCCCCTTTGTGTAGATGAAGAAAAATTGGATGACCGAGCCAAACTAAGCGTAGCTGCAAAGAGACTGCTTTTTAGAGTGAGTATTGCATTTTCTAAATAGAAAGCTGAATTAAACATTTCATCTATAAGATGCTGAAGGAACCCAAAGTGCATTAGAACAACGCAGAACAATTAGAACTGCATTAAGAACAATGCAGTTAACCAAGTCCAAGCGACATAAATTTTGGTTTTTCCTTCATTCCCTACCTACACAGTAGACCTGTTGCTCTAAAGCCTTCTTTAAGAATGTCACTTAGAGAGAAGTGTGTAGTTAGTTTTAACTCTATGGTGCATAGTGTGAAATTGCATCCTGCTTCTAATTCAGAGGTGAGCATTTGGGAACTTCACTGCTCTGCATGCAGGAACTCTAAGAAGAAAGTATTGTTTCAGAACTTTTCTTCTGTGGTTTTAATTATGACATATGTCCTCTTAGGAAATGGAAAAATCATTTGAAATGAAAAATATTCCCAAACCACCTACAAGAAGTTCGGCAGTGGAGAGGAGGCTGCGGCGTTTGCAGGACAGATCTCACACACAACCCATTACCAGTGAGGAGGTGGTCATTGCAGCTACGTAAGTCCTGTGCATGTGTTGGCTCTAACTCCGGCTCCTGCTGAAATTCCATATCTGTGGTGCTTATAGCTTTGTAGCGAGGAAAACATTTATTGCTAAGGGCCTTGAGAGCCACAGGGGAAACTATATTGAAATTCCTTTTTAAATGTAGAGGGACTAGTAAAAGGTAACTTGTATGAACTGTAATTTGGCAGAAAGTTTAGGAACCTGTGGATTAGGTAAACGAGATTAATCATAGCATTGTTTCATAACTCAAATGAAAAAGATAGTTTGTGCTGAGGGAAATCTGCACCATTTCTTATGGAATGTGTATGTATTGGGGAAAACCTTTTACACTCTAAAATCTCAAAGGTACTTTTTGGAAATGCTTTTCTTGCAGTCTGCTCATATATCATGACTTTTTCCTGAAAAAGAGAAAATCATTTTGGGGGGAAATTAAACAAAGGTGAATGGATGTTCACCTAACGGTCAGCTGAAAGGTAGCTTACTTTATGGGTTATGAATAACTTCAAGAGACGGCCTGTTTGGTCCTCTAGGATTTTAGTTCTTTCAAAGTATTTGGAATTATTTTGCAAATGTCATAGCAGATAACTCAGTTAATTAAAAATCATTGCTGTTTGGTTTTTTTTTCTGTTTTGTTTTGGTTTGGTCTTTTCTGTAGTTAACACTTAATGTATTGCTTTTCTTAATGCTTTTTTCTTCTCTCTCCCTGTGAATTTTCCCTCCTTGGCAATTCTTTAAAGTGAAACTACCCCTGCTTCACGTTCTGTGAATACCCACACAGTAGTGACAAGAGTACCTAGTCCCACTGTAGTTAAGAGCACTGTACAACCTACCAGGTACTGGGGGGGTAAACATGCATGTTACATGGAGCACAAGATTCCTCAATAGCAGATGCATCTTTAAAGTCTTGAATGCCTTTTCAATGTGTCAAGTCGTTACTTGTTTCAAGAATATTTAAAACATTCATCAACTTCATTTATGTTTGCATGATAAAGCAATGCAGCTTTTTTTTTTTTGTCAAGCATCCATTTTCAGGACCCTTCTAACCACACTTACCTGTTGTAGAAGCACATTCTTCTTGTGAAAGAAATTAATTTGCATGTGAGCAAACCTAGCCAAACCCTCTTTGCTCTTGTATTTTTTTTTGTATGGTAATGTCATCCTGAGATGAAAATAGCACAGCTGAGTGCTTGATTTCACAAGGAGTACATGTCCTTTGTCTGTCTCTACATATATTTTTTTAGCTTGCAAAATTAAAGGAAATATAAGAAATTGCACCACCTATAGGTAAAGTTGCAGAATACTGTTTGCCTGTTCTGAATGAAAGAATTTTAGCAGAGACCATGACAGAAAAAAGAATAATTAGAGAATACTACTAATTCCATAAATGTGGAATAAGTTTAACAATAAAATCTTTTATTGTAAAGGTGAATGAAATACATTATTGTAGAGACAAATACAGTTACAGCTTTCATGAATGAATATGTCTGCCTTCAGCATTGGTCGAACAATCTTCAAAATCAATGGACTATGTTTCACAGCTATTTTTTGTTGTTGATTTATCCCAGATAATTCAAAACAAAAGACACTCTGAATTCTATTCCACTTCAGATTATAAGAGGCATTGCATTTTATTCTAACTTAAAAGCAACACTAACTTGGAGTTTAAGTCTCTCTTTTAAATGTCTTTATCGTATATGGTCCACAAATTGCTTTCAAGAAAATTGAACTTTATATAAATTGCACTGTAGGACCTGCGTATGTTCTACAGCAGACATCCTAAATGTCTCTCCATAGCTTTGTACTCTGTATAAAGAGATTGTCTGTAAAATCTCTCTTCAATCTTGAGTTCCCTTTTAAAAACATTGTGTCCTAATCAAGTGAATTCATTAATGAAAATGTAACTTTTTGTTTAAATCTTCAGCTGTTGAATTAGAATTCATCATGCCAATGTTGAAGCACTGCATACCCACTTAGGCTGCTATATTACATTGGCTATTGTGCTTCACGTGCAGATCTTCTGCTTCTGTCAGGTTGAGATTTTAAAACTGCGCAACTGCACAATTTTTTAAACTTCAAAACTAATTTCCAGTTCTGCTTCTTCAGCTTGCAGGCATCAGCACACCAAAAAATTTTAGCTAAAGAGGAGATAAGAGCAGCCAAAGAGGCGATGGGGCAAGATCAGTCTGAGGAACCAGATTCTTCCACCTTAAGTTTGGCAGAAAAGATGGCTTTGTTTAACAAACTGTCTCAGCCAGTGTCCAGGGCCATCTCCACAAGGAATCGGGGAGATTTGAGGCACAGGAGAATGAATGCTCGTTACCAGACCCAGCCAGTCACTCTTGGAGAAGTTGAGCAGGTAAGTGCCGTCATAACTCTTTTGCATTTCTTTTTATTGGAAAAAACAGCTTCAGTGTAAGATAGCATAAAGGCTGGCCTTTCCTTTGCTCTGAGCTACACACAGAGGAGAAAGTTTGTGAGGAAGCAGCCTTCTGATATTGAGGAACAACATTCCCTAAAGTGTTCAAATTTTTTGGTATGGTTTTCTTCTTTTAAGTAATTCGAGAGTGTATCGACTTCCTGCCTAGTGCAAGTTGTACCTTTCACAGTGGTTGTCATTTCCACTAGAGTATGACATGTCTTCTAAAAGTAACTTCCAGATCAAAGGGTAAAAACTGACACGCATCATTTTGCTTTAGGTGTATTTTCGGGGAATTTTGGAGCTTTGTCATGTGCAATTTTCAGGCTCTTCCCTGAAAGCACAATCTATTTCCATTATTAGTAAGAACATATTCTGTCATTTTCCTCTGGGAGGAGGCATTGATTTTTATCTGTATTTTTTCCCTAAAAGCAGAATATTTTTGAAATTCAGGAAGTCAAAGAGGAATTATTTCATGTGCACAGTGAAATTGGGCTTCCTGTTCTGGAATACTTCATCTAATTGGAACTGCAAAGGAATGCCTTTTTAGTGAAGCCTGAGCATAAGGTGGCCCAGAAGTGGTCTTTTAGAGCTGTTCACAATAGCAGAAACAGCAGTCCCTTTTCATTACAGCTTTAAAAGAAATCACTTTAACAGTGAAGCACAACTCTTATGCATGTCATATTTCTAGGGGTTTGGATAACTGAGAGTTAGAAAGTTCCTACTCTTTTCTTTCTATATATTTCATTCATGATTATACATTTTCCGTATTTTATAATAACAGAAAAGTGAGAAAGCAGGATTTCTCTAAACATATTGGTGCAAAGCTCTACAGATTATAATTGTACTTTATGCCTACTTTGCTTACACATGAAGTAGTAATAAATGCTTGACAGATTTATTTAAGCAAGATTTCCAGACCTTACCTAGTCCTTTTTCCATTCACTTTCCATGTGCCAATCACTGTCACAGCCTGGCCTCTGTAATGATTGTGTCACTAACTTGTTTGGGGTCCAGGAAGGTGATGAACAGAAAAGGGCTGAAGCAGATGGGGAAGAAGTGGCAATCACATTACTTTGTGAGACTTACGGAGCAAACACGCTTTTCAAGCAAGGAAAATCAGAGGAAGCGTATTGTGTCATCTCTTTCTGAACCTACCAAACGAAATCAGAGTTGACTCTGAAACAAGCTCAATGGGAGTGCATTTCTGTGCTTTTTTCCAAAATTTGCTCCCCAAATTTTCCAGTTTTGGGAGTGCTCAATGGAAGTGCATAGAGTCTTTTTCAAAAAGACTTTCTATAGTGAACTGTTCATTTGGAGTGTTGGGTTTTGAGATGCAGGTATGGTTTTTGTGAGAAGAAGCAAAGAGAGCTATCAAAATAAATAACTAGAGGTTATATTCCCAACATACACATTTGAAAATGTAAATATCTTGTAATTAAAACTGAATTCACTTTTCTGATCTCCTCTATATTTCTAATTCTGATAGATGCAATGGAAAAAAAATAAACTGGTAACTATTTTCGTAATCTCTCTTTGGAATCTTTGAGCTAACATAGTAGTCTTTGCTCTGCTTTCCAGTTTGCTTAATGAATGACTGTGTTGTCGGCATTTTATGGAATCTGCATGCACATTTTAAGTTCTGAGCTGATTTCCTCCTACTGGTGTGATCTAGTCTATCCTTTTGCACGCTGTTCACTAGCTCTGCAGTGTAAGAAAACAACAAAAAAAACACTCTCCAGATGTTTGTCACTCTCATAGCCTTTGTCTCCTTTGGAGAAGATAAAGGAGAGCTCTGCATTTCAGAAAAAAAATGCATCTTAACTGTGTCCAGGAAAATTTTACAAAATTATTATGTTAGAGGAGTAGAAAAGATAATTGTTCCACCGTGGAGGCTGGCAAAAAAAATTTGGAAGTATTTTTAACATGCTTCTTAGGCTCAAATACTTTGCTCATGACAGCCAATGTTTATATTTGAAGAAGTCCTGCGTGAAGGTGATTTATGTGGCAGGAGCATCAGGAATGTCTGCCCTGGCTTAGGACAGCACGGAACAGTGTCTCCCTGGCGCTGAGCGGGCACCAGGGCTGGGAGCTGCAGAGCTGTATAGAAGCAGAGCTGTGCCAAAGCTAATGAGTCCTGCTGAGATGCAGAGTTCATTAGCCTGGGCACATGGCATGTCATCCGGCATCTGGAACCTGAGCTAATGCCTTCCCCCGGTGCTGCAGGTCCCGAGCCCTGCCACGACGTCGTGTTGCATGTTCCACACACACCCCTTGTTACTAAAGATGTTGCTGTTCACATGCAGTTGTTTTTACCTTGGGTGGAATAACCCATCTGCAGACAAATTACGGGGGCATTGTTGCTTTCCTTATCTGTTTCTAGTCTATGCTGATAGAGTACAATATTTACTAAAAACATACATTTGAAGGACTGACGTGATTAGGCTGGTATTTGGAATTGATGATTTCAGAGCTTGTAAGTCCTATTTGGGTTTTTTGGGTTTGTTTTTTTTGGTTTTTTCTTGATAGGTACAAAATGAAAGTGGAAAGATCGCTCCCCTGTCAACTGCAGTTGCAACATCGATTTCAGCGATGGCCTCTGCCCTTGCTCCGTTGTTCGGGGACCTGCCCGGGAAGCCAGGGACTGATGGAAGTGTGAGCGCTGCCACTAGGTTCCACCCTGCAGCAGAAAACTTGGACTCATCAGGAAAACGCACACAGAAGTCAGAGCAGTGGCAGCCCTCGGTGGAAGCACTAGAAAGCAGAAGAGCATCAAAGAAACATGAAGAAGAAAGGAAGAGGTTTCCAGCACATGAAGCTAATGAAATTAAAAAGTACAGCTCCTTTGAGGAAGAAACCACACATCCTGTTCCTGAAAAAACAGGAGACCACCATAAAGAGACGGCATACAGCTTCCTGAGGAAGGGCAGCTTGGAACTGTTTAGTTCACAAGCACTTTTTCAGCCTCTTGAACAGAAGGAAATCGATACTGGCATGCAAGGTAAATGGGAAGTCAAAAAAGGCCAGTCCTTTGAAGAAAAGATGGATTCGAAAAGTGTTACGAAAAGCAAGACTTGGCAAAGAGGTGTGGTAATTACTTGCTGTTGGCATGGTCTCGTTCAGCAAATGGTGTTTCAAGCTTTATCAAGGCTGGTTATGTTTTCTTTTTGTAACACTGCTTAGAAGTAGAGAAATACCTGTGAAGTATTAAGTTTTACAAATACAGTTTTTTATTTTTTATTCTTTCAATTTGTCAGTCTTTAAAGATGGCTCAGTTTTATTGAGATTTATTTACTTTGAAAGTAGTGGTATTATATGCTGAAGCTAAGATTTAGTCTTTCTTTTTTTTGCCCTTGTCCCTGCCCTCTAAAATTCTGAACAAACTAAACTTGGTGCTCTGGGTCAATTATCTGCCCTTAATTTTTGCCTTATTGTGCATATATAGTTCTGAATTACCTATATATGTGCATACATAACTAGTTGTGGATAATTTTCAGATAATTAATTTTGCAAAACTAGTATTATTTTCTCTTTAATGTGGTGGTGAAATACAAACCAGGAAATTCTCAGAGCAATTACATTTTTACATGCACAGCATAATTTAAACTTAATAAATAAACTTGCCCATCTTTAAATAAAGTACTTTGGAAGTAAACAGTGAATTTGTCATTGCATAAGTCCTTCTATTTGTTGAATTTAGAAGGATGTTGTATTGCTTTTCTGTTTTATTATGATGGGTGACAGGATCACAGTACCCTGTAGCACAAAAAGCATTTTTATGTCCACCCTGTAAAGTTAATTTATTTTGAGTTTAATGGTCTTCACACAGGCATAGAGAGGAAGGTACAGTTCTGCCTGAATTCCTCTAAAGCAGTATCCATTCTATCCAATTGGCCTTTGATGACTGCAGGGGAGATGGAGGCTGGGATATAATAGGAGCAGTCATGTATCAGAGGGGTGTTGTGCTTATAAAATTTCAAAAAGAAAAATGAAGATCACTTATATTTCTTTAAGGATATCTGTAATTTATCTGTGCATTTATCTTTCATCAAGGCAGTTTTTCCTGTGGTTTAATTGCTGCTTGAAAAAAAAAACCCAAAAAAGCCCCCAACATGCCCCTAGAGAGTAATACCTCTATTAAGCTATTAAATGTCTTCCTAGTATGCTACTCAAGCATTAAACTGCTTTACCAAATAGTTAATTTCTTGTTTAAATTTTGTCTGCTTCTCTTCCCCTGCTCTTTGTTTCCTGTCACTTTCATCTGTCTGTTTTCCTGTTGCTGTGATGATGGGAGCAGCGGTTTGTGCCTCATCCATATGAAGTTCAGAATTGTGTGTTGAACCTGATATTCTGTGGCTTCATGTGAACATCAGTCACAAATGGCTAGTCCCTGCAGCAAGTAATACTGCACAATTAATCTTTGTGCTCTAGCTCAGCCAGAAGTTTTTCCCTGTTAGAATAGTATGTGATGTGAATGTTTAAAATACAGGTTTGCTTCTTCAATGTTAGCAATGTAAAGTGTCTTTGAGAACAGAACTAATTCAGCACTTCTCTTTTGAACGGGCAGACCACGCTGAGCCTTCTTCTGAACTCACCAGCACATCAGCCACGAGGACAGTTTCACAAACTGCAGCTGCGGCATCCTGTAGGCTGCAGGAGCTCTCTGAACAATTGGAAGGCAAATTTTATAAGAATTCCTGTGAGATGTTTTCCATGGGAGAGAGCAAAGCACAAACAGCTGAGGATGTCCTTGATAATTCCAGCAAAACAATGTCAATTAAGGAAAGGTACTTAGATTTCTCTTTCTTTTTTTTAAATGATCCCTATAAATACAGTTATTATATTGATGATGGTATAAAAAGATTTAAAACTGTTTCTAAAAAAGCTAAGTAGTGATTATTAGGCTTTATTATTACTAACAGCAGAAACATGCAGATAATCTGCCTGACATGCTTATAAAGCAGATGATGGTGAATGAGAATTACCATTCAAGAGAACGTAATAACCAGATTTTGAAAGAGCCACCTGAATAATCAATGAGTATTTCAGAAAACTGAAGTTTTAAAAAATACATGTTCTAATTACATTTATATACTCAATATACTACTCCAGGTTCTGCTTTCAGTTACAACAGGTATAATGTGATTCTGGTTTATTTTAATAACCATTTTCTGTTGGTCTACAGGAGTCCCTTAAATAAGCTGAGTAGAGGAAGTCACAGATAGGGACGATATTGACCCGTCTACTTCAGAAATACACAGTTGCCACTTTGACTTCTCAGAACTTACTGTAGGGATTTTAAAAGGATAGTAAGTTGGACAGGTTTATAGGAGTACCAGAAATACTTTTTCCAACCCAAGATCATTCTGATCTGAAGCAAAATGTTAAGTCCTGCTCTTGTGCAGAGAGTAGGAGTTCAGGGTTGAAGTGCCAATCGCTGCTGTAGTACTTGTCAAAGTTTTTCTCATTTAGTTACAACCTTGAGAGTATAAACTCAGTCCCAAACTGGTAGAAGTCCAATGAGTAGAATTACGATTATTTGGCCTATTTTTACTTCAGTTTTTCTGCAGTGAAAGCAGAACCAATAAATGAAAATTGCTGCCTGATTAAACGTTCACTGTTTAAAGGTATTCCCTCACTTGCTGAGGGGAGTGTGATATTAGGCATTCTGAACCTTTTTTTCCTTTTAAACATGATTCCAGGGTTTGCTTCTTAAATTCGTGTGTTTCTAGGAGGTATGTGAGTCATTCTCATTTACAGAGCCTCCCCACTCCCTGTCAACTCCTTTACACAGCGGGGTGCAGGGGCAGCTGCAGCAGGTGTGCAGTCTTAGTGCCCTTCTGAAGGATGTACTTACCTTTTTCAGTTTACTGTTGTTTTGTTTAAAGAAACTTCCGTCCCCTCTCCATCCCCCTCCTGTATATGTGTCAATTGTCTTGACAGATAAGGTTTAAGACCAGTAACTTCTGGTTTATAGGTGATAAATGATCTACCATCCCTGATCCTGGTGGGGAGAAAGAGGTTGGAGGGAAGGGAAGATTCAAGTTTTAGTGGCTGTTTCAGTCCTAACTTGAATGCCTCAGCTGAGTTGGACTCTTGAGGAACTGAAGCCTGTCAGTCACAAAATCAGGAATCACTTTTCTTAGGACTCCAAGACGGTCTACTCAGTCCCAGAGCTGACAAAAGAAAATAACTGCTGTCTTGTCAGGAATTTGTATACCCGGATTCCACAAACATCTGTAAATGACTGAGCTGGTATAAAAATGTTTTAGCCTTCCAAAATACCACAGTAGTCTACTTCTTGTCCCAGAATTAAAAGACTATAACCAGTAAGTTTCTTTTGCTTGGCTGTAGTCGATGCCAAGTATTCATAAACATCAAAGAACATTTCTGCTAAAGATTAACTATTACACTTTGATTTTTTTTTCCTTTTACATTCACTAACTTCATCTTCTCATCCAGTGGATTTTTCTGGCTGTGTCAGACATTCTTTCACCTTATGGAAGAACAACTTTTCCACACATGCAGTAGTATTTGGGCAGGATGCATGAATGCTGGTCTGGATGAAAGTGATTTTCCACAAAGACTTGCTTTACTGAACTGATACTATGCCTGTAGAGTGAGTGTATGGCTGGCATTTTCAGAATTACCTATATTATACGGAAGAATGAAAATCATGATTTTTTAAGGAGGAATGACACCTATACTCTCTTCTCCTGTCTTTGTGCGTTTATGGAGATCAAAGGCCATCCTGTCAGCTCTGCTGTAGAAGTCAGCTGCATGCCATGAGCACCATTTTAAAAAGCTACAGATGACTAATTTCTGGTGAATGTCTTGCCATCATTCTCACTTTCTGAGGAAAAATCTAGCCTAAACTTCCTTTTCAACCTTTTTTGATGTATGGATGCCTGAGCAATACTTTCTTATGCAGTCTGGCCCCCACTATATTGAATTTATGCACTCTGTTAACAGTCAGCTTCCTCTCTGTAGTTCTATATTTCATATTGCCCTCCAGGATTTATGATTTATCCAAAAATAACTGGTCAAGTGCAGCCAACAGAGAACATGTGAAAACCAAGCCTATGTCCAGTTTATTCTATCTCAAGGAGAAGACTCGCAACTAAGATACTAAAATCCTGCCACAGAAGAAAGATGTGTCATTTTGGACATTTTTTTGCCAGGATTTTTGCCAAGGCCTTTCATGCAACTCTCTTTGTTTATGCAAAACCATTGTTCAGATCTTGTTTCTGTTTCCCTTCAGTATTCACCGTCCAGCATTTAGCCCTTCAGTTCTGAAAGCTTTTGCCTTGAGGCCACCCTGACACCTCTGGGATATGAGGCTCATTCCATCTTGATGTCACATGGTCTATCTCAGCAGGTGAAAGAAGGATGCAGAGCAAGCTGTCAAAGATGGGCAAACATACTTAAAGCTTGTTTCTTTCAAGAAAAGAGTAAATCATATTTTCTTCAGATTGGAAAAGGAACTATTGGAGGCAAAAGCACTATGACTAAACTGTAAAAGTGACTAATGAATGATAATTCATTATTTATAAAAAGCAGAAATTAGAGGTATGCAATGAAACTAGTAAGCAGCAGACCTTAAACTAATCTAAGGGTTAGACCTAATATTTGCCTTATTTTCTACGACTTTCCAATGAATCAGCTGATGTCTACTGCTGAGCTGGTGGGCTTGCTTTTAGGAACCAATTCAGTAGTTCTTGCATCTTTATACATACAAAAGGGTGTCCTCCATACAATTGTTGCTGAGTCAGGGCAGTCTGACTTTATTGCCACTTCCATTGTTCAAAAGAAATGCGTGGCTTTAGGTTTCACACAGCAGTGTATTTTTATTGGCATACAGAGCAAAGATGTTTCTTTTAAGTGGTGATTTCATTGCTCAAAACAGACAAATGTGTGTTCTCACTTGTAGGAGTGATTTGTTTCATTACACATACCAGTGAAGACTGGGGGACTGGTATGAATCCATCCTTATGGCAGAGAAGAAAACAAAGTCTCCAAAGACACAGAAGTGTTCTCAGAATTACAGATTTTTCTCTCCCTGATCAAGCAAGCTGTTTGGGTCAAAGGTCTAGGGCAAATACGCTGCAGTAATGTTAGCTCAAAAAAAAACCAACCAAACAAAAAAACCCCACTTTTTGCCCTGCCTGCTATGCTGAGCAGCTGTAGACAATTTTAAAAACAAGCCCAACTTAGACCAAAGCTGACCAATATGCCTTCCAGCTTCAATTATCACAG
Organism: Pachycephala philippinensis; assembly: GCA_013397055.1. Classification (NCBI taxonomy): domain Eukaryota; kingdom Metazoa; phylum Chordata; class Aves; order Passeriformes; genus Pachycephala; species Pachycephala philippinensis. The sequence continues at coordinate 1,090,491 of VWZT01015363.1, forward strand.
ATCATTTCTAGGCAAAACTGCTTGAGAGAACATAGCTGCTGAAGATAATTCATTGCATGGTGGCAATTCAGTCCCATCTTGGTCTCCTCCACAGTTTCACACATGCATGGATGCACACCAGGAGATTAGTTGTGGGCAGTGAAATCTTGTGTCCTTTCTGGAAACAATGACCATGACCTCAGCTCCTTATTGTGAGTCCTTCTCACCCCTACTCATCCCGTTCTGTGAGGTATGAAGCAACCAGGCAGTGTGAAGCCTGCCAGCACTGCCTGCCTGGGCAGGAAGAGAGGAAATAACTGCTTTCTTGAATACTAACATTCTTACTGCCATTGTATTCTGTAGATTTACTGTTTTCTGCATTCTTAGTTTTTCTCAAATGACTGCCTTAGGCCCAATGGATCATCCCCAAATAGCATGGTTGCACTCTCTGGATTTTTGCAGGAAGCAGCTGCCTGAAACTTGGCTTCTGGCTAGACCTCTTTGGTTCTATCCTTTCCTTCTCAGAGTTTCCAGACAAGATTTGCTGTGAGGGTAACAGTAATCACATCGCTGAAAAAGAATTTCCATATCTTGTGGTCAGAGTAGGTTTAACTACTGAACCTGTTCAAATGTTAATAAGGTTAAGGGTTTTGTATATTTCTTACTGAAATGCCATAGATTTGAGAAAAGTATGTAGTAAGAGTTAATTCAACTAAAATAAAAATTATTTAGTAGATCAATGCAACTGTTTGCATGAGTGCTGCAGATACACATTTTATGGGTTACTAAGAATGATTTCTGAAGAAGGTAAACTGAAGATCATCATGCCTGTATAGACCTCGTATTCCTGATTGACTTCCCCTACCCCCAAAACTACTTACCTCAGGGTTTGTATGGACAAATATAATTCTAGCAAAGTGAATCTACATCTTGTCCCCACTGAAGCCAGTCAGTGTCCCTTTGTACTATAGTCAGAATTTTGCTCAAGATTAGGAAGCAGCACTTTGAAAAGGTCCCGCTTACTGAGATTAATGGTAGTCCACATTTTAAATACAAGACCTCCGTTAAACAAGTTGAATCTTGCTGGTAGGTTTCACAGCTGTAGGGTAGTTAGCACCAAGTTTTTAGTGCATTGGTGCTGCTGATTTGTGTCACAGCAATGCCTGGGCTGAGCAAGGAGATACTAAGTGATCCCAGGGAGTCTGATAAGTAACCTCAGCACATGGAGTTGTGTGAAAGCAGTGACTGCAGAGTTGTCCTTTGATGTGCCTGATGAGACATAATTGGTGTGTGCCTGCTGAACAGACCTCTTTCTTCTTGGGCTCTAAAGAAAATAATTTTTAAAGTATTTTTTAATGAGTACAATGAAGACCAAAGGTAGGATACATATTCTTAACTTTGGACATCTACAGGATAAGTATCCATAGCCAAGTCACTTGCTGTGTCTTAGCGACAGAATTGAGGGTAAAAAAGCAGTTATTAATCCAACTTTTTTATACATCTACTTCAGGATGATCTGTGTTGTACCTTGGTCTCCCTTGACTGTATTGGCGATTTCCACTGATTATACAAATTAGCTGGAGTGTCTGTCTCAGGTCTAGATGTCTGTGTTTTGACAGATGATTCCCATTCAACATCTGCAGTTAAGGCTTGGTGTTCGTTTGTGAGCCTTGTATATGTGTATGAAATGTAAATAACTGTAGTTAATGCTAGAAAACCTAATTTCAAATTGTCTTGAATGCAGCGTTAGTGAAACAATAAGGTTATCTTTTGAGAATAATGGGAAGTGCAGTGTTTAAAGTTACCTGTTGGCATGCTTTTCCTTGTAGGTTGGCATTGCTGAAGAAGAGTGGTGAAGAAGATTGGAAGAGCAGGCTCAGCAAAAAGCAGGAGTATGCAAAAGCGCCTGTGGCTGATCGTAGTGCGCAGATGCAGGAAGTTGAGCAGCTGTTGAAGAAGGTAACTCTGTCCCTCTTTGGAAAAAAACATCTTGCTTGGAATGCTTCTGCTTTTTGAAGATGCGTCCAACTAGACAGGCATGCCTAACACTAGCTGCTAGCTCCTGCTACTCCTCTTCTTGTCAGGCTTGTTTAAAAAACAATTCCCCCAGCGTGAGAGATTATTTAACGAGAATGTCTTCACTGACTTGGGATGTGTAATACTGGTTACAGTGTCTTCACATCAGGAGATAATGAACTAGTAAGTGGGTCTGTAAGGCTTCTGCAGCATTCACAGGTATTGTTTAAGCCCTTTCTCCCGCCCCTCTTCCCCCTCCGCTTTCCATGTCCCCGCACTGAAACTGCCTTAAGACTTAGTCCAGAAGTTCTCTTACGTATTGGTGAGTTTGTAAAAATGTCACATTCCTAACACTGTGTTATCTCTGTGCCTATACTGGGTTTTGACCAGTAATTTTGGATCCTAGAGCCACTGAGGCAATCCAGGTACTAGAGCATTCATGAGCCATTTGGCTTTTGGTTATCTTGCATGATCTTTGCTGCTTATGAATAGCCAAATCTGTCAGGACCAAGATTTTATCTGTGTTACAACAGATGGTGAATAGAGAGGGAGATGGGTTGAAAGGTGTAGAAGAAAGAGAGATCCACATTGTTAGCACATTCTGGTTATGTCTGTACGTGAGTACGTTATGTTGCCCAGCAGGAGTGGATCTGTAAATCGGAATAAGTACTGCTGAGGACCTGCTATCTGTGCCATACTTGCTTGTTTTGGTTCAGTGAAATTTTGTTTCAGGCTAAATTTAGCTTGGTCCTGTGGCCTGACTGCCTTTAGCAACACTGAAGTTACATGGAAATCTCGGAGTGCACTTCAGGGCTTCCGTTTCATCCAAAAGTCTGTGCATTCTGCTTTGTGAACCAAAGTGCAGAAAGTGAGGATGACTGGGAGATTGCTTCAAAATGGACTGGCTCAAAGTACAGGACCAATGTAGACTTGTTTCCCTTCTCAGATAAAATAAGGTGTCTCAAAAGCCTTTAATTTCTGAAGGAGTACTTCACAGAGGACAAGTGAAAATAAAATTTGTGTTACAAAATTTACTAGTGGGGACGGTAATCTTTGGATCCAATTATTTAGTTGTGAAAATGCTGCTTCCATTAAGTAGTATAGGCAAACAGTAACAACAAGTCTCCTTTTCCATTAGTATATAACAAGTAAGGACACAGTCTGTCATTATTGAGGATAAATCTGTGCCTGAACACGTGAGTCATCAATCGTTGTGTTAACTGGACAGAAAACAATAAAGCTGATTTTTGCAGTTCGGCTTATGGGGTTTGTTTTGGTTTTGCCCTGTGGACTTGTTCAAAAATCCAGCTGCTAGTTTGAAAGATGTCCTAAAGCAAAATAGTTTCAGGGAGGAAAACAAAATTGTGGTCACATTTTTAACAGGCTAGTCTCCAAAATGACAACTGTTGAGATCAGATAACAAATGTACTCCAGCTCGAGACAATGGGGTTGAGAAAAACTTTAAACAGCTGCCAAGACTTAGGCAGAGACAAACCCTTTGTTCTGTCTTCTCACCCCTCAGCACCCATATCCTCCCTGCTGAGTTACCATGTGCAGCAACTTCTCTCAGCATAGCACGAGTCAGGCTTTTGAGGGATGCACGCTCTGAAGTGACAGTGCTAGCAGTGGGAGTTTCTGTGGCACTGGGTCACCCACTTTGATAGTTCATACTGGCTCTTGGCTATTTAGAGCCTATATCAAAGGATTTCTATGTCTGCCCATGGATGAAAACTTGGGTGTGTAAGATACACAATTCCGTGAACTATATTGATGTTTGGGATGCTGATTCATTATGTGATACATGAGAAGTAATGTAAACCTTTACTAAGGTGCCCACACTACTTACAAGACACCATGTCAGCTGCCCTTAAATCTAGAAATACTGGTTTTCATAATTAATCAGTGTGATGGCTATTATCATTTGAGGACCATGAAGCGCTGTGCTACTGAAGTCTGTTTGTAGAACTTTGAAACTATGGTGTACTTGAGAATTTGTATTTTCTGTTGCTGGATTGCAGTAAAAATGCAGGAATTTTGAGCTAGTTAGAGAATTTGCAGACATGGCAGTCATGCATCACCAGCAAGGGTGTGTAAACTACTGTCATGCCCTGCTGGTTCAAAATAATGCCTGATGTTTTTAGTTGCAGTATGGTGCTCCTATTAATGTAGTCAGACACCTTTTTAGGGTTTTTTGTGTGTCTGTGTGTCTCTCTTAAGAGATTATCTAACTTGTTCTGGAGATTTGATTATTGAAGCATAGCTTTATAAATTAAAAGTTATTTGGGTACATTTAGATTTCATATAAACAACAAAAGGGGAAAATTCATACTCTTAACAATATAGTTACATTAAATAGTGCTCTTTGATCACTTCTAGTCAAAATGCTTCTGTGTGGTGTCTGCATGGTGAGATACTTATCCAAATGTGTTATAGTCATTTGTATGTAGACTAAACTGTAGAAAAACACCATAAAATCCATGGAAAAGCTGACAGAGCAACCTCAAACAGGAAAAAAAAAAAAAGATACTAAGGAATTAACTCAAGAAGATACAGATGAGGGGGGAAGTTGAGATTTACTTGGAGGTCCAGCATCTGTTTTGATGATTGCTGCACACAGGAGGAAAATTTTTTGGAAGCTGTGAGACTTCTTGAGTTATTTATATATATGGTAAAACACACTTGGACAATTCAAAGAATAGCTCTAACATCAGGGGAACAACTGTACACTGATGAATGTCTTACTGGAGAAAAAAATCCCTTTTATGTGGGAATAATATTTTGGATTTAGTATCTTTGTTTTCATCATTTTAGGCTGGATGGAACACTTCCAAGTTGTTGGATTTCTTCATGAGTAGAATAATTAATTAACTTCAAGATCTTTCCATAATATCAAAATAGAAAGATTTACTGGAATAAAAATTTCTATTTTATAGTGAACCATTTTTAACGGAATCCCTGATTAATGTGATTACCAGCTGCATTGCAGTTGCATTAAAGCAGTGACTGACATTTGAAACACTTAATTCTTACATTAAGTTTAAATTGCAGCTCAGCACTGGTGTTAAAGGCCAGGGCTGAACAGTCATTTCAAAATTACTTAGAGATGAAGTGTGTAAAAATCTGAGAGAGGGTAAGCCCTCGAAATGTGACTTTTAGGCAAAATATTAGTCTTTCTCTATGGAAATAGTTTTATCCGTTTCATATATGGAAAAGTGCTTGTATCACATTCTCATCAAAGCTGAAACTAATTATTAGGCTTCATTTTGAGCCACTCTAATAAGCTGCATTTATCCATCCTCTGTGCCATGTTCCACATTTGCTTTAACCTACAGAAAGGGAGAAGAATTAAAGATGATAAAGCCATGTCTAATCAGCTTTGGGTAAGCCCAGCTCTGGGGCAGGGTTTATTTGTAGGCTGTGTTTAGAATGGTGAACTCACCTTCACTGAGTACTCTGGGCTTAGCAAATCCCTCCAGATGGCTTTTGAGTCTCCCAGTTTCAGCAAGCATTCTTTCCTTTCATCCAGAAAATAGATGATTTGCTGTTTAGCAAAAATAAAACTTGCAGCAGGATTATTCACATTGTGGTTGACATGGTTCATCAATTTAATGGTGCATGAAAACAGAGACATACAAAAATTATCAGCATACCAAAAGGGTATCTTCCAGCTGTGCTGTTTTGTTCCGTGTTGGGTTGTGGTGATATTGTTACTAACTTGGGTAATTCCTGCATGGAATGGCTTTGGTAAACATGCTGTTGTATTATGAAAACATTTTTGATCTCTGCTTTCTGATCGGGAAAACATTTCTAGAAGATCAAAAGATTTAGTAAGAAATAAGGCAAAGAGGAGTTGTTTCTCCCCCATTTCCATTTCTGGTAGTCCAGTTCTTTTCTAATTCCTTTGCTTTGCTTCTGTCCTTGTCATAGGAACCTGTATATGCTTCTACTTACTCTCCTGTTATACCTGCTCTCCATAAATTCCATCCTTTTCTACCTATTAATCAGGTGAGCAAAAGTCTGCACAATTTAAATGCTCAACAATTTCAAGGGAGCACATTTTAACAGTGTTTTTTAATTTAGGAAATTAATAATCCTCTTAAATGATTAACCAGCTTAGTAAATGTAGCTTTAGAGAAACATAATGTTATGCCACTATTCTGTGTACTCTTCTTCAATATACATTCTGCTACTGTTTCTCTTATGGTTGCTTTTCTAAAAATTCTTTGTCTGTGTTGGAGTGTATAGGTGAGAAAGTAAATGAAGGAAACATTATTGCATTCATTATAATACTGAAAAATTGTAAGTTGCTAAAAAGGGTGTGTGAAAGGAGTAGCATGTAATTACACAGCATTTATTTTAGAATAAAATGCTGTGTACCCTGACTTGCCTGTAAGTAATGCGCATGTACAATGCAGGACATAACACCATCTAATTCATTGACTGTAAAAAAACTGCTTTTGTTCAGAGATGACTTTCCTATAGCACTTTTCCCTAGTCCCTGTGTAAAGGATTTTTGCCTTGGCACATCCTGCTTCTGTTGTCTGACTGTCCCATCTTCCTGCTTCTCTCTCTTTCTTCTTTTAAGGTCTGTAGTACTAGTTTGAAAGAATCAAGCTCTCTGATTTCTGATGACCGTCATCCTTGGAGATGGAAGGTGAAATGCTGTATAAACTTCCTATTTCATTTTTGGAGGGAGGAGTGAGACAGAAAATTACATTCAGATCGATGATGCACATTCCCAAGGCAACTTGTGGCAGTAGAGTTAACTTTGTGTTTGCTTGGGAATAGAGTACTGCTGCTGTTCCAGTAAATGTTAGAGAAGCTTTATGTGAAGTGTTCCTCAGCATCATGTCAGTACTTCTGCAGTTCCATCACAGACAGTTTGAAGAACTTATGAAGAATTAATAGATGATGAGAAATATAAACTTTCTACAGCCAGAGCAACATAACAAAGTTGTCTTTGAGCAGTAGAATAATAGACCTTGATCTGAGCAAACTGCACCTGGTTCACATGATCAGAGGTAAAAAATGCAAAGGCAGAAGTGGGCAAAGAAACAAGCTGCAGAAAACCACGAGCTCACTGGAAGGCCTCAATAGATCTATGGAAATCAAATTCTGGTGTATTACACCTCCTTGTCCCTTGCCTCCCAGCTCACACCTGTGGTTGTAGTGCTACGAGGAATCCATTGGGTTCTTCGTTCCCACAGCCTGTGTTGCATGCAGGGAGCTTTCTGACCAGCATGGGTAATGGCAGTGAATTCAAGGAGCAGATACTCACTGCTGGATTGAGGATGATGAATATCGAGGAGGCTACTGGATATTTTATGGTCATGTAGGCAACTGATGTTTACCCCACATTCACTTTCATAGCTGTTTTGAAGATGGTCTTTTACTATGGCTTTTTTTAATTAAACATTAAATGTTGGACTAATAACTGAAATGTGTTAGTGTTACCTCTTCTCTATAAGCTCTGGATTTAATAAAGCTCATTTACTTCAGATCACCTATCAATTTTGTTGTGACAGAATTCACCAGCTTTATCTATCTAGAAGATAAACATGTAGTCTTTCTTAATAATAACCCTCCAATAATGACAGGAGGTCCTTTAATGAGCTGTTCATTCCATCTGTCTTAAAAGGAAAACAGCAAAAAAAGGGTTCATCTTTCCACTGACTGTGGTGAGCTACATCCTGCTCTTTAGCAAGCTGTTTCCTTCTAGCACAGTGTCGAGGTACATGGCAGACTTGTTTGGGGATTTTTTTTTCTGGCGCAGTTAATCACTTTGTTATTGCACCGAACATGAGTTGAGTGTGTTCTGTTTTGCTCAAACCACTTTTGAACAGAAAGGCATACGTTTGCATTGGAGTTTTCTCTCCATGTTCTCTTATAAAAAGGCCCATATAAAGTTGCAGAGAAAAACAACACAAAGACTCTACCGTACTTGAACAACTGTTGGATTCTCCTTATGCTTTTTTTTGTCTTGGGAGCTTAAACTAGAGAAGTTACTTGTCTTTAAAAAACAAATAGATACTTTTTGAATCCTTCTTTTATGTCATTAATGGCATTGGTTTTAAATAGAACCTTCTTTTGAAAAACAGATTTTTTTTGTGTTCATTCTTTGTTCGGACTCACCCAGGTAGGGGCAGTCTTGATCTTCTATATAGAAAACCTTGAATTATCTTGTTTCTTCTATTAAAAAAAACCAAAAACCAACAAAAACAAACAGCACACCAGCATGCTAACAGACCACTCTTTCTTAGTTCTAGTGACCTAAAAGGAACACTGCTTGGACTGAAAAATTGTAGGGTACAAGAGGGAGCATTACCTATACGTGGCCCCTTCCTTAGCATGAACAGGGCAGTGCCTGGCGTACCCTCAAAAAATGTGTTGCAGTGCTAGAAAAGACCACTATCATCATCCAGCCTAGCCAAGCAGTGGGAGAAAAGTAATCCCTGTTTCTAACTGTTCTTGTACTGAGTCTGTAAATCCTTCTCAGACTAAAAATGCGTTCTTCTAGAAAAATAAGCAGTCTTGATTCTAAACTATCAGCACACAGAAAATTCTCAGCAATATTAAGTAATTTTTCACATGTAATTACTCTTGCTGTGTAAAATGTAACTCTTAACACTTTCTTCAGTGAAAATACATACTTACTTTATTTAATCTGAGATAGATTTAAAAAAAGAAAATAAAAATTCAGCCCTTTCCTGAAACCTGTCAAAATTGTCAGCATCCTGGGTAGAAGCATGGAGTCTGGAAATGGACGAGCTATTCCAGTACAGATTATCTGTTCAGAACAACTTTCCATGGGAGTTTTTGTCTCTCTTCCTTTTCTTTCTTCCTAATTGGCAGGGACTTTTTGTTTCCCTTTTCAAATAACATTTCCCTTAAAAGCCTGGTTTACCAGACTTTTCTGATATCCCTTTTTTCCCAACCATCTATGTGATATCTCTTCTTTATCATTCTTCTGTATGTTGGTGTCATCATGAGGGTCTTCTCAGGGGATGAGACTACATCCTTTGTTTTCCATGTTCATGAAAACATCTTGATCAAATTTGGGATGAGTCATACCACTTCATGGTTCTTTTCTGTTCAGAAATATTTTTTCAGTCAGTTAACCAGTTTACAGCCTGTAAGCTGCTCTGATATTTTTATATTGCTCAAAAAAACCTGCCTCAGAATGTCATCGGTGATTAACTCAAATATATTAAAGAAATCAGAGGTAACTGTGTTAATATATTTAATCATACTTGAGCTCATCAAACTTACCATTTTGATTAAACCTGTTTTCCATAATGCCATGTGGAATGGCATTAATTATGTGCGTGTGATTTGATTCTTCATTGATTGTCTTTGCAGCAGTCTTTCCATGGGTGTCTGGAACAACCCACAGCTTGTGTGACCTGTTCCTACATGCTTTAGCTTTACTTCTCAGTATTGTCCACATCTAAGCTTTTATCCTACGCATTTTCCCATTTTGAAAGGCTTTTTTTTAAATTCATGCTTGTGTTTTAGGGTATCTTCTCCAGCTATTTTGTCTGAGGTATCAGTGAACACATCCATGTATTGTACACAATAAATTAGAATATTTCATTGAAACTAACCACCTTTTTAATGAAAAAAATTGCATTGGAGCTGTTTTATTCTGAAGTTTTTATATATTACTTTTATTTATTCTTGATCTAGTAATGCTTGGTTTGACTATTTTACACTTGCAAATTTGAGATTCTTCTTTCATGTCATAATCTGGGGTTTTTTAACTTACAAATAAAATTTGCACTTAGAAGCTTCTTGAGTTTTAACTTTCTTGACATATTTTCTCCCAACTAGAATGTGCTTTGACCAGTTAATTCCTCCACAAATGCTCTGTGTGGCAATTCTGAAAGCTTTCTAAACTGTTCCCAACTAGCAGGTGGATTTTTTCTGAAATTTCTTTTGACAGTTGCATTGGCTTATGTTAGCTTTCTAGCTATAGAAAATTATTCTTTAGTTAATCATGGCATGTACTTCTGTTTTTCAGCAAGACTGTTCAGGGTAGTTAAATTGGTTGGGAATTGCTTGGTGTCTATTTAGTTTATAATTTTTTAGTTCATTTGTTCATTAATAGATTAATGTAGGAGTCTTCATGCATTAGGAAGGTATTTACTGTGGAATTACTCCAAATTGTGTCATATATGCATCCAGTCTTATTTATTTTTCTGGTTAGGAACTCCAAAGATATTTTGCCCAATGGAACAGCTTGAAATCTTCCATTCAAAAACAAAAGAAAAGTTTGTTTCTCCTGTCAGACAGCTGTTTCCTTTCATCCTTTGACACAGCTCCAGAATTACTGACAGTCTGTCTTGCAATTCATGTGTGTAGTGATTAACACACATACTTTCCAGGTCTGCATCTTCAGAATTTTCAGTAGCTCTGTAACCTCTGAAGCTTCAGGTAGTTGCTGGAGACAAAATCCAAAATTAAGATCCCTGTAAGTTTAAAAACACAAAACCAAATCCATATGATTTTACTTCTTTCTGCCTCTCCCTCACTTCCCTCATATTGTAATGGAAGTCAGCATCCTTACTGAGTTAAAAGTATTTGTTTTGTGCGTGAAATTTTACTTGTGGCTTCATTAGCTATTTATTAATTTCCTGCCCAGGTCTCCTTTAATATATTGTTGTGGTTTTTTCTGCCAACGTTTCATCCCAGAGGTGGCTGTGCTGACACTGGAATGGGTAGAGACTGGAAGAAATGAGAGAGACTTCTTCAGTGTTTTTCTTTAAAGCATTCAGAGGCTTTGGCAGATGAGGAAATGATACTGAATACACTTGCAAGTTGTTATTTCTATTGAACATTTTGGAGTTCTAGGGAAAAATCAGAATTTTTAATATTGATTATCATGGCTTGCAGTCGTATTGTCTGGCTGCCCAGCTCTCTCTCCTGATAAATTGAAGTATTACTGCAGAGGGCTGCAGAAATATATGGAACTAGAGGGAAGGAGTGGAGGGTTCTCATAGTCCTAGTCCTTGTACAAACCATTTCTTGGCTTGTCTTCACTCTTCTGACTGATGTCTACTGATCCTGGTAAATGCTGAAAGCTACAAAGTCTCTGTATTAGTCTATCCCCTGCAGTCACAATAGTTTTTATATAAAAGGATTTACTTATGTAGTCTGATTGATTTTTAAGAAAATAAAAAATAAGAATATCATCCTTGTAGCTTGAAAGGAGAAGAATGTTTATGTTCACAAGCTTTTGCATACTTTTGCGTTTCCCATCTGGTTCTATGAGCTAGAGCTGTATTAAAGCTTGAGATTTTCATTTGTTTTTTTCAATTCTAGCAGCTAGGTTGTGAAGAAAAACGATGAATAGCATGCAACTTGGAGGTAATTCTAGAGTTCACAGTCCCGTGCACTAAAAATACTTCTATGTTTTATTTCTATGCAGTATAATCCCTGAAATGTTGATACTTTTTAAAGATAAGTATATTAAAGTAATAGTCCCTTGGCCTGACCTAGCTACAGCAGAGTGTGTAAATTCAGTTTCTTTCCTACTTAATGTACCATCATCAATCCTTCTGTGTGAGAAGGGCACTAAGACTGTGAACCTTCTGCTTCTAATCACTCCAGCTGTTGGCTGCCAACCTCTAAAGCAAGAAAGGAAAGCTAAGGGTGATCTAGGGAAAAAAAAAAAAGAGGGGGTGATAGAGATGATCAAAGTCATTGTAAAAATATTTAGTAGAGCAAGTTGACTTAAGAACTAAAGTGAGCAGCCTCTGGAGAGGCTGCTAATCGTGCCTGGAGAACTGAGTTACTGTAAGAGACTGATAAGGAATCATCCATTAAAGTTACACCACTTCATTGTCATTCCCTGTGCCACCTGCAGATTTGCACACTTGAAAACATCTGCTTATAGTCAGTAGTGATCTCACTTGTGTAGCAAGTCATGCTTCAAAAGAACAAGGTCTGGAAAATGATTTCGTACACAGAGTGAATGGTTTGCTTTGCGTAGAGGAGTGCCGTCTGCCCGGGCTGGTAGTCTCATGGAAAGGTCAAAGAGCACAGACCAAAACCTTGTATTCACAGAGTAATGGGGCAGCACGACAATGAAGCATCTCAGGGTCACTAAGCTGTGTCTGTGAGTTCACTTCAGCAACTTGGTCTCCTGCTCCCTTCCCTCTGCCTCTGGCAGTTGAAATGTTCAGCCAGTCTTCAGCTGTGTCCTTTTTTTAAGCAGTTTTTTTTTTTTAAATCTCTTTCTCTGTTTCCCCCAAAAAGCAAAGAATGGCAGATAACCAGGAGAGTCAAATGACCATTGAAGAGAGGAAACACCTGATTACAGCTCGAGAAGAAGCCTGGAAGTCCAAGGGTAAAGGAGCAGCCAATGACTCCACACAGTTCACTGTAGCTGGCCGAATGGTAAAAAAAGGTCAGTGATGAAATTATCCCAATATAAATAAGACACCTCTTATCTGTCTAGTCAAAATAAAGTCAAACTAAAGCTGTGCAGAAACAGCATCCATATTTAGCAAGAGGAGGACTGTTTATCTTCAACTGGATATCATGTCATGAGGCTGTTCAGTTTCTTGTGGGCGTGGTATTGATCCATTTTGTTCTGCACTGTTGCACTGCCATCCACTTATTACTGGGCTCTGTCTGACTGGTGGAAATCTATCACTTGAACAGGGATATATGTTTTGGTTTTCCTTCTAACACAACCCACAGGGCATAATTGGATTATTCTTTCTTATTTATCCTTCCTTTGAAAACCCAGCTGCACTGTCTAGAGAATAGTTGTGAAATCTAGTTGTTTCTGTTGCTGGCATTTCCCCCACTCCTAGGATCACTGGGAATATTTTGCAAACAAGTATTGTTTTTATGGATGCTGTCTTGGACAACAGCTTGAAGTGTTATGTTTGGCTGAAGATTCCCTGGTTCTGCATAAAACTACAGAGTAGAAATGACAAGGGAGCAATGTTGACTTTTTTAGGATCTCTTCAGTCACTATTTCCAGTGCTTATAATTCTTCTGAAGTGGACAGGAGTCTCTGAAGGCTGTACATGCTAGAAATGCAGCTGTTCATGCAGCATGCCTGGGAAGATGATAGCTTTGGGAAGAAGGCACCTAAACTGATCTTCTGTGCTTAATGAATACTAGATTTTGGGTTGTTACAAGAGCTTGGTTTTAAACACAACAACAATGAACCTTGAGTTAAATGACAACCATTAAAAAAAATCATTGTAGGGACAGGGCAATATTGCAACAGGAGTAACTGCTTGCAATCCAAGCCACAATCTGTTGGCAAACAGATGAACAGTATTAGGAATTACATCTATTAGTAACATATTTTAACTGCTGCTTACATTTTGCATTGTTTTGCTGCTAGAAATGCCAGTGGTCACTATCTAAAGAGTGACTTATCTTGGAGGATCATCAAGAAAAACTGTTTAGTTGTCCACAGACTTGCATTTGGAGATTTTTTTTTTTTTGGCAAATAGATTGGTCTTTGGGAAGGAAAGGAAGGTGGTAGCATTTGCTCTTCTTAATGAGGAAAAAAAATTATCTTGAAAGGATCTCTTTAGGTGCTATAATCATGCTTTTGAAGAAGCAAGGTAATGCAATGACAGTGCAATAAAAGTAGCCCAAGTGGGATTTTAGTTAGATGTGTACTGGTTTTATATCCTGAAAGAATAAATTATCATTATGAGACTTTAATTTAAGAGATTATGAGAAAGCAATGCAAAATAACAACTTTGTTATATGCATGTGCACAGATGCTGTATTTTAATTGCTTCTTATGACTGAAAATTATTCAGTCCTAATTGGAAGGTAATCCTTTTCTAACTAGTTCTCAGTGTGGTCTTGTGTATTATGTCCTGGTAGAGCTGCTTAAGAGCTGTGTCCTCTTGAGTGTGTCTTGAGGAAGCCATTGACTTAAAACCTGCTGGAATTTTGAGTCTCTTAGCTAGCAGGGGAAAAAAATCAGTTGTGGAAAAGATACCTAGTCATATTCCCAATCTATCTTGGTGTTTGACAATTATGACAATTATGTTGCTAGGACTTGCAGTTAAGGTAGTGGAAATGTGATTAGTATATGTTCTCCCAGCACAATATTGGTTTAACCTGATCAAAATAACTAAAGGCCTAGACTTACATAGGTCAGTAATTAGTAAACTATGGCTAAGTGAAAATAGATAATAGAGAACAGATGTCCGTTTCCCCATTTACTGAAAGTCTAGGCTACAAAAGTTAATAGGTGCAATTCTTTATGCTTTTTTCTCTAATAAAACCCATGACTCCTATAGAGTGCATTTCTCTTATGAGAGCAGTGTAGAATCACATGAAAAGAACTAAACAAAAATCATCTGCATTTTATCCACTGGGTCCAGAATGAATTCCTTTATGATAGTTACTGAAAAGGATGAGGAGAGTACAACAAAAGGCAGGAGTAGTGCTTGATATGGTGGGGACTCTAACTTCCATTTCTACTTCAATTTCTGTGTGTTCTTAAAAACCCAACAGGGCCCAAGAATTACTGTGAAATCCAGGGACAGCATTCACAAGTCAGATGCATCCTACTTATGTGTATTAATAGAGATGTGCTTAAATTTTAAAAAGGGGGTAAAGAGGGTGGTGGAGGTGAAGGTGCCTAGCAAGATCTTGGGGGCTTCCCTGCTAACCATATATTTTTGTTCAGAAGACTTCCATGTTTTTAAAATGTAGCTTGCGGTACAGCTGGAGCCCAACATGTAGACCAAGTGAACCACTGCTACCTTGAAAAGGAGCAAAATTACTGTATTCCAGAGAAAGCCTGTATCTTGTGTTAGCTTGCTTAGAGACACTTGGAAATGAAGCTTTGTTCTTGTGAATGGGGCAGTTTCTGAGGCTGCTGTTGATTAAAGGAGCAGGCAGGGCCCTCTGCATCACCAATACAGTGGCTGGAGAGGCTGGGGAAGTGTGCTGGCCTGTAGGAAGTAGTCAGGCTCATCTGCTTTCCCCAGATAGCTTCCCTGACATCACTGTTGGAAGCACAGACTGACTCATGGCTGCATTTCCCGTGTTCTGTGTCCCTGTGCAGGCCTGGCTGCTCCAAGCGCACTAACACCAGTAGCATCCCCTTTCCGGCAGAAGTCTACCACTCCAGTTACAAAGCCCTTGGAAGGTAAGGAACAAAAATAGCTGAAATATGTTCAGGATTATTTATTCCCTGTCAATTAACAGGTTTTACTTTCTGGTTTGCTTAGAAATCGAAGCCAGGCCTGATATGCAGTTGGAATCAGATATGAAGCTTGACAAGTTGGAGTCGTTTTTGGGAAGGCTGAATAACAAAGGTTGGTAGAGTTACCAAGGGTGGCAGTGTATCCATTCTCTGACTTCAGTAAATCAATTAAAGAGCCCCTTAGTTAAAATATCTGGTAGCAGAAACAAATATTTCTTTGCTCAGACTTCACTTACTGTTAATTTTATTTTTGTGATTCAGTCTTTGCTAAATTTTAAGAAGAAAAGCCTTTTGCTATTGTATTACAAATGTACAACAGAATAAATCACAGATGCCAAAATAACTGTATCTCTAAAAACAATGTACACATCATTCTGTAGGACAGAATTTCCTAAAAGCACACAGCCACTCTGAACCATATTGCCATATGGAGTGAAACAGCTTTAAATGTAGTTTAGTCCTATTAAAATCAAAATAGGATACTAAGCTGCTCCCAAGCACAATTCATTCACTTTGCTGATTTTTTGAAAACTGCCTCTCTGTAGCAGCTCATCAGCTTCCTTGTACAGTCTGTTGGCTATTTAGGAAGCTCTCTAGAGCTCTCTGGTGTTTTCATCTCATATGTCTGCCCTCCATTTGTAAGACAAAAATCTTTATGTAATTTGTAGTGTAACAGATACCGTAAACCAATGTATTCACATTTCAGCAGAGGAGGCACTAGCATAGGCTAATGACTGTGCCACGCTCACTAGTCTGAAATAGTGACTTTTCCCCTTGTGATTCTAGATCTTTTCAAAGGAAGGAATGACATAGTTGGAGGCAAGATAGAATATACAAGACCCTGAGATGCTTACATCATCATACTAGAGCACCTCATTTATAGTGTCTTAAGTTTTCGTTTAGCCATATTTCCCTACCATTTTGCATAATGATTATTGCATATGGGTAGCAGTTACGCTGTTTTAGTATTCTTTATCAACACACTTTTCTACCATCAGTTAAAAAAATCAACACAAAAAAGCCCCAACAATAACCCATACACCACCACCATCCCAAAAAAACCAAATTTACCCAGACAACTACCAAACAAGCCATGTTTACCTTTACCAAATGAGCCATGTTTACCTTTTCTAGAGTTAGAAACGCCAGTATGATTATTTACTAGGAGAGGTGTTTTTTTCCTGCAGTTGCTGGGATGCAAGAGACAGTGCTGACAGTTACAGGAAGATCTGTGAAAGAGGTGATGAAGCTGGATGATGATGAAACATTTTCCAAATTTTATCGCCATGTGGATTTCCCTTCCTCCTCAGTGCCTTTGGACCTTGATGAGGACTTCGATGCCATCTTTGATCCTTATGCACCGAAGTAAGAATTACTTTTTCCCCATTGTCTTGAATGCAGACACAAGGGCGGTGTTCAAAACGTTCAGCTCTAAGTCATCTTGTAGGTGTCTTAGTACTGGGCACATCCATGTCTTCTGAAACCATGCTCGTGCCTGAATTGAAGAACTGATCCTGATTTCATGTCATTAGATGATTCTGACTAGAAAAATTAACAGATGATTTACCACACTGCTTGTTTTTCAGGTTGACATCTTCTGTAGCACAGCACAAACGTGCAGTTAGGCCTACACGCAGAGTCCAGTCCTCAAGAAACCCCTTGAAAATGCTGGCAGCAAGACAAGATATTCTTCATGAATATACTGAACAGAGACTGAATGTTGCCTTCATGGAGTCAAAGCGAATGAAAGTAGAAAAAAGTAAGCTAGCAGGATGATTTGTACAAGACACCATTATGCCTTTTTAATTAAAAGCAAAACAAAAAATCCCAATGCAAAAACCGGAACTGAAGGAATGGAACGTATTCTCTGAGTGGCAATAAATTGATTGAGGTATAAGGTGGAATGTAGACTGTCTAGGAGGCCTGGAGAGAAGGGCATGTGTGACTTCCTCAGGGAAAGTACCTATAGCCACCTCCTGTACATAGGTTTAATTATTTGTTTTTAGCACAGTCACCTTGTGGAGAGAGAGAGAGAGCCACGATGCCTGCAGGGTGTGCAGGGTGAGGACAGGAGATCAAGGAGAGCAGATCCAACTTTGTCATGCTGGGGTGAGAGCTGGCAAGAATAGATGCACTTTTGTTCAGGTACTCTGGCCTCAATTTTGGGTCCTAATTTTCTCTCAGAAACTGGGATTAGCCTTCTTGACTCCTAACGATTAATTTCCATGAAGTATCAGTGCTTTGTGGCAGGGCTTATACAAGGTGTTTTACTTGTGAAGTTGCTTTCTCCCGACAATCAGACGGACCTCAAAGACATAATTATAAAATTTATTTAAAGATTTGTCAAGCTACTCTTACATTTTGGGGTAGAAGTTTTCCTTACTACATCTGAGTAAAGAAAGATAATCTTTAACTATTGACTGTATTGATAAAAACACTAATTACATATGTAATGCTTCATTGCCATCTCATGGGAAGGATTTCCCCGAGTTACAAATTCATAAAGCATGTTGTCTTTGGTTGAGTAATAAACAAAAGTAGCCAAGAATTTGGGCTGTAAGTTTACAGTAAAACATGACTAAGACTCTGAAGTGTAAATGGGTGTTGCATCACACTGTCTCAGCCAAATTTTAAAGGAATTACAGTTTAATTAGCCTTGTCTCTGTGCTGGTTTTTATTATTAATGACTTGCAAGGCATTGAAGATCTACACAGTACTTCACAAAACATTGGGTAGGATGTTTCCTAGCCAAGTTGGTATTTCTGCCAAATAGCATAATTCTGACACTGACAGTTTACTCTTGGAAGATATTTAGACATTTAGATAATCCTAAACTCACAAATCTTTTGGGCTAGTGGTTAATCTGAGTTCAACCTGGCTTTGCTGTTGCTATGGAGAAGAAGAAAAACTGGAAATAATGGGCAGAAACTATTTTCTTAATGCAACAACCAATTTTTTAATATGATTTTGTAATTTTTGTGTCTGTCTGTCTTTCCTCCAACTTCTTTTTATGTACAAGTGTCTACAAATTCAAATTTCTCAGAAGTAGCACTTGCTGGCCTGGCAAGCAAAGAGAACTTCAGCAACATTAGCCTGCGGAGTGTTAATCTAACAGAGCAAAACTCTAACAACAGCGCTGTGCCGTACAAGAAGCTCATGCTCCTGCAAATTAAAGGTATGCTGGAACTGCTTTTACTTTCTGTAAGTAATAAGCTGAATGTAACATACGGGAGATGCTACCACATTTGGATGCTTAGCTTGTTCTGGATCTTCAGGTCAAGATTTATGTCCAAAACCAGCAAATTTAAGTGATAATTGTGTAACAAGTTAAACCTTACAAATAGGTTTGCATTGAGCCACTGGTGTGTGTTTCCCAAGGAGAAAACAGAATATTTCAGAAATTCTGGCTATCTCCTGTAGAAAATTTTTTAACTGTCCCATTCTTCCAGTGCTCAGTATAACTTGGAAGTGATGTGACAGTGTTCTTGCTCCACTTCCCCTTACAGTGCATAGTAACTTATCTGATTCTGCAAATAGCTAGGTTTTGGAAAGCAAAATTCTTAAAATTCCTGAATTCTTAAAACTTTTTACTGCCTACAGAAATTGTGCCATAACTTCACTTAAGCAAATGTTAAAGGTTCTGGAATTTTGCTGCTGTCTGCCATTTACTTAATTCATTTCTTTCCAGAAGGACACAGAGTTGTTAAAGCAAGAACAGGAAATAATAGAAATATTAGTTGATAGGAGACAACATTTATTTTGTTTCCTGTGAGTAAACTCTTTTTCCAGAGTAGTAGTCTTTAATTATTCTTAAACAGTCTGTTTCCACATATTTTGTTAAATGTGCTGGGATTGTTTTTATTTCATTCAAAACAAATTAGATGGTGGCATTTGATAGTGGTAGTTGAAGGAATATAATTAGCTTTCTTTTCTCTTTAGGAAGAAGACATGTTCAAACAAGATTAGTTGAACCAAGAGCGTCATCACTGAACAGTGGAGACTGTTTCCTGTTGTTAACTCCACATTTATGTTTCTTGTGGGTAGGAGAGTTTGCAAATGTCATAGAAAAAGCAAAGGTCAGTACTACTTTATTATTTATTTTTAGAACCATTGCAGTATATGTCTCTGATGAAATTGAGCCTTGGTGCCAGTTCTCTCAAAAAGTGGCATGTAACTTATAGTCCATGACAGGGAGATACACAGGATTCCTGAAAATCTGTTTTAGGTCATGCACTGAATGAAAGCTGACATAGGAGTGTGTAGTTTGTGAAGCTGCAAGAGAAAAAAGGATATCCTCAGGATACAGACTGGACTCCAAAAACAATAGTCTGAATTGCAGGATGTCCTTTTTATTCCCATGTCCACTGAACTCTGGCAAATGAAAGAATGAATGCATTTCTGTAACATTTTTTTCTAGTATCTGTTTATTTAGTGCAATAAATAATAACCATTTCTTCTGCTATTTGCTGTATTATATCTCATTTGCCTTCTTCCTGAGCAAGAATATTGCACAAGTATTCCAAAGACTTAAGCAATCCTGTTCAGATAACTGTTAATCTCTTAGGCTTCAGAACTTGCAACTTTAATTCAGACAAAGAGGGAACTTGGCTGTAGAGCTTCTTATATACAGACTATAGAAGAAGGAATAAATACCCATACCCACGCAGCCAAAGACTTCTGGAAACTCCTTGGTGGACAGACAAATTACCAGTGTAAGCATTGTTATAGTTACAATATCTGATGCTCTATCACAATAAGTTAGTAGAGTCGGTTTTCTTTAGTAAAGATAGTTGGATGTTAATTTTTTTTGTTATTTTTGACAATCTTTTCCTTAAGCTGCTGGAAGTCCTGAAGAAGATGAAATGTATGAAGCCGCAATAATAGAAACAAACTGCATTTACCGCCTTGTAGAAGATAAACTTATTCCTGAGGATGACTACTGGGGAAAAGTGCCAAAATGTACCCTGCTACAACCAAAAGAGGTATTGTGCCACTTACTGCTCCTGTGGTAAGTGCAGGAACATGCAACTGATAATGACTTTCAGTAACTGCAAATGCTTGTGGAGAGGATTACTGAAAACTAGGTCCTCTGTGTTTCTGAAAGGCTTCTGAACACTTTGCTGTCTAGAGTGGCTGCAGGTCTCAAGAAATTAGTTCACATTATCTTTAAAGTAAAATACCATTTTAGGAAGTGTAAGTCTTTTTGTCAACAGTGGCTTATTCCAGAATCACGACATGCAAAACAAGTAGCACTTTGGAAAAACAAAACAAAATAAAACCTGCTTTTATTTCTACCCCTAGCAAACTCTTCCTCTTCAAACAACTATTTCACCCATCTAAGTCAGAATGAGAGCAGATTTCTAAAATGAAGACATGATGAATTTTCTTGGAAGTATTAAAGTGACTCCCTTTTTGCCTATATTGTGTGTTCTGTCAGCCTTCCCTGGCTGCAGGACAAGGCATAGGTCTAAATGTCAGAGAAAGCTGCTGAAACTGGACAGCAATCAGTCATGCAACAGAACCAGGTTTTTATCAGTAAGAGCTCTCTGAACTGCTAGTGACTTTAGCCACCTAAAGATACACCTGACAGCATTCCCCCTACTTGCTTCCAGTCATCCTCAAAAATTGGACATCACAATGCAGACCACTGCCCCGTCCTTATTTGCATTTAGTGCTACTTGTTAGTGTCGCTGAAGAAACTCATATTTGGAGGAGTTTCTGGTCAGTGCAAGGAAACTGGAGGATCAGGGTATCACCTAACCTAATAGTAGGTTGATTTTTTTGTTGTTTGGTTTTGGTTTTAGGTGCTGGTGTTTGATTTTGGCAGTGAAGTGTATGTGTGGCATGGAAAGGAAGTTACTTTAGCACAAAGAAAAGTGGCATTCCAGCTGGCAAAACACTTGTGGAATGGCACCTTTGACTACTCCAATTGTGATATAAATCCTCTGGACCCAGGAGAATGCAATCCCCTCATCCCCAGGTATCATAACTCGAATTTAGTCTCATTTCAGATACTTAGTTTTCTTGCCCTCTTTTCACAGTGTTTAATTTGATTCTATATCTTTTGTTCCCTTGCACAGAAAGGGACAAGGACGCCCAGACTGGGCAGTATTTGGCAGACTCACAGAACATAATGAGACAATACTGTTCAAAGAAAAATTTCTTGATTGGACAGAACTGAAGAAACTCAATGAGAAGAATTCTAGTGAATCCCTTCACCAGAAGGTGCATATAATAAGCATGCTAGGTATTTCAAACTAGATGACCTAGTTGGGATGGCAGCCAGGGAAGTTTGTGTTCAAGGATCCAGAGCGCTTTCTTTATTTTGTGGGCTTTGACCTAGGGGTCAGAACATCACTTCCTACAGCAAACCCACGGAGTTGTTTTATATTATTATTGTTATTTATATATTACATTATAATTAGCAATATATTTGTGTGGATTATTTTATATATATTATATAAATATATTAATATATTATATATTATGTATTATTATTTTTTATATATGAGCCAGGCAGCTCAATGAATACTGCCAAGGTGGCTTTTGACAAGGCATCAAACGATGACAAGATATTAAAGTACTGAAGTATGGAGTCAAAATGTTTGACTGGACTTGTGGGGCAAGAAATAAAACAAGCTGTGCTCAAAGAAATCTCTTCTCTGTGTTTTCTGACAGGAAGAATCCAGATCTGACTCTAAACCATATGATGTCATGCTAATGGTAGCTGTGCCTCAAACAGCTGTGGGCACGGTCTTGGATGGAATGAATATTGGCCGGGGATATGGACTTGTAGAAGGAGAAGATGGGAGGCAGTTTGAAATTATCACTGCCTCTGTGGACGTCTGGCACATCCTGGAATTCGATTATAGCAGACTGCCTAAGCAAAGCATAGGGCAGTTCCATGAGGGAGACACTTACGTGGTGAAGTGGAAGTACATGGTGAGCACTACAGGTTAGTGAACAATTCCGTTTCATCTTGCTGAAACATGCAGTAGTGCAGCTAAAACGCCTACTATTAGAGATCCAGACCTAGTTTTCCACGGACATGAGACAGTTTGAAAGATTAGGGATGCTAATTTAGCCTTCCTAGGTCATTAAAAAGTAAAGCTTTTTGTTTTGTTTAAAAGAAAGCAGTACAAAATAAAAAAGTTGCAGTTATTTTTGATACACCAAATGTAATGCTGTCCATCTCTGCTTTTACCCAACACTGCTGGTGTACACGTTCACAGGACAGCTCATTAAGCCAAGTTATGCCCACAGCTTTACACCAAAATAACTAGGCAGCTGGACTAATGGCTGTGGTCTGAATGTCTTGCAAGAGAGGTAGGCTTAGCAACAAGAAAAACCTTTCCCGGATAATGGACATCAGTAACAATGACAGGAAAAGCCCTTGCCAACTCATTGCCCTTGCTGTCCCTTCTGCTGTTGCTGGAAACCCTTTGATCTGGATTTCAGGCTCAGCAGTGTGCTGACAAAGAGCCTGAGAGCAGCAGGTAAAGGCTGAGAACCAGTCAGCTCCATAAGCCCATTGGAGCTCTCCCTTCTGGCACTAAACTAAGAATAGGTGGCTTTTGTGGTAAGTTAAAGACAAATAGTCTAAAACTGATTGTTCCAAATAGCAGTATATTAAAGTCGGTTGAAAGCAGCATAACAGTTATACAGCTTCAGGCTTTTACCCAAAAAAATGTAGGTAGGTCTCAGTCAGGATCGTTGAGATCAGATACTGGCAAATCCAAGAAAAATACGAAAGCTTGTAAGTCTTGGGAGAAGTGGGTAACACTAGTACTGAACTGTAAACAGACTTCTAATCCAAATGGATGAAAACATATTCTATCACTCCAAAAGAGAATAAATTTTTATATAGGAGGCAGTATTTTTATGGACTGAATGTACAGATAAGAATGGAACCCATAAATTTTAGAAGTGAGTAGTGGTTTGAGTATTCTCAACTTGAAAAAAACAGGATGCTTTCTCCTGTTTCAGTTGGATGCTGCTCAGCACTGCTGGAATCAAGGCAGATGTTTGTTTTTTTTTTTTAATCTGTTTTAAAACTCTTGGGTTTTTTAAAATCTTTGATTTAATTATACCTGTTTATTCCCTATTCACTGGAAAGAGTGAAATATTCTATAAGTGGTTGTGTTGTTGAATTTCACTTGCTGTAAACATTATTTGCTTATCATAACAACTAAACACTGATTGTTAAGAAAAAATAAAAAAGCAGCTGCTTTCCTGCTGCCAAAGAACAGTGTGTAATGTGGAAAATGAGCCATAAGGCACTCTTCTGGTAACATAACTGGACATGCCATTTCACATGCGAATTGGCTCAAGTGCTGTCAGTTATTTTTCTCCAGATAGTACCAGGTCTTTCTACATCTCTTTCTCCAGCCAACACAGGCATCTCTGCCTGTGGGCTTACATCCACCTGAGGAGACAATGCCAACTCTGCACAGGGACACGCTGGCTTGGAGACCTAATGTTCCTCCAATTGCACATTTTTTCTTTCCTGTTCTGGATGGGATAGTGCTGAGCTGGCAGATGAGATTAAACCGTGTGCTGTTTAAACCTATAGCCAGAGTACTTTCTTCAGCTTGTGCTCTCTGTTTCACAGTTGGAAGCAGACAAAAAGGAGAGCAACAAGTACGGGCTGTTGGAAAAGAGAAATGTGTGTATTTCTTTTGGCAAGGAAGGCACTCCACAGTGAGTGAGAAAGGAACATCAGCACTCATGACAGTGGAACTTGATGAAGAGAGAGGAGCACAGGTGAGCTTCCTAGGTGGCAGACCCGGTAAGATTTGCCTGTCTGGGTAGCCACTAATGGTAAACAGGAATTACCTTTTTTGCCTCCTCCCTTTCTGTAAACGTGTTCTTGCCATTACAAATAGTCAGACCTCAAAATTACTTTTGACATTATTCCAACTGCCAGAGACACGTAAGCTCCTTTATGGATTGTCATTCCCAAAACCTGCTTCTAAGGATATTTCTGGAAAAGGCTGAAGGAGAAGATGGTCTCTCCCTTCCCTGCAGGAATAGGTGAAGCACAGTTACAGAGATTCATTCCTTGCTTTCAAGTACATATTCAGATAGCAGGACTGTCTTCCTAGTGCTGAGGAGAAGCACTTTCTGCAGGCCAAGGCAAAAAAATACATTTGAAATTTTCAATCTGCTTACTCTGTAATTACATATTAATTGCATTGTTTGCAGAGATTCTAGCCAATGCAGATGCAGCTAGTTTGAAGCTGAGAGGACAGGCTAGTTTGCTTTAGGCAGACTTGGGTTTTGCTGTGGCTTCACTGTTACCAGCATAAAAGGTGGGAGGTTTAAAGTTAGTTTCTGTACCTTGATCCTGCTTTATTTAGTTTTTTAACAGCAGTGTAAAAATGACCAGCAAGACAGGAGTTCATAGAGGATAAATATAAGGGCCCTTGATCAAGAGTGTGAGAGTTTCTGCAACATAGCTGATTTAGGAATTGGCCATATCAGTTTCATACTCCAAATGCAATGTTTAGTGAGCAAAGAACATGCATGTTATCAGAGAAACCAGTTTTACAGCAAATTTTGAACCTACTTCAGTTCCTATGTTATCTCCATAATGGTTTCAGTGAACATCAGTCAAGGTGGACAGGTTCTGTAAAAATTCATAAAATTCAAAAAATGGTTAGTTTAAACCAATTTAAATTAAAGTTCATTTTGTATTCCATTATCCTCTGAAACTCTGAAAATTGTTGGATTCCAGCTAGATGTTTCGTTTAATATCCAGGTCACATATGGAACCCATTGCATGCTGATATATAGTAATTTAAACAATAGTCAGCAGTTGTAAAGTAGAAGGAAAGCCATCTTCATGGGTGGCCATAACTATATAATTTTTAATAATCCATAGAGACCAGTTTTCTTGAGTCTGTATATTTGCCTTATTTTTTTTAATGAAGAGTGGTGCTTTTAATTTCCAGGTACAAGTGCTCCAAGGGAAAGAACCACCGTGCTTCTTGCAGTGTTTCCAAGGAGGGATGATTGTGCATGCTGGAAGAAGGGAAGAGGAAGAAGAAAATGCACAAAGTAAATTATTGTTAGTTAAGAGCTTCTGCCCCAAAATCCTTTTTTAGCTGTTGTGGAGGGCTTTGTATTCAGTCTCAACTACCATACTCTGTAGAAAGGAAAAATGAATGTCATGAAACTCTTGAGATAGCTTTGCAATGCTTTGTTTCAAGGTAGTCTTTTTCTTCTTTGACCATAGAATGGATTTTGTCACCCCAGAGCATGCTGGCTTAATAGTATTGATGCACATATAAATTGTTTTAGTTTGATTTTACTTAAGCCAAGTGCCCATTTGCTTTAAAGTATGTTCTTTTCTACACAGTCTGGGAAAGAAAAGTGTTTTTATGAGCAGTTCTTCTGCTCCAAAGAAAGCTGTAAGCTTTTATTACCCAATCACTACTTTTTGTAACATACTCCTTGAAGCGGTAGTTGAGGTAGGAGAATTTCAATGGAAGTGTAGCTTGGAGATGTTCCAGTTTTCACTTGACTGTGACCTTGGGTTCCTAAGGTGCAGAGGGGAAGAGGAGCTGAATAGGAGGAATACTGTGTTTGTTTCCCTTCTTCATGATATGAAAGAGCAAAACTTGACTCTTCTGCTCTGTTAAGCTCTTCAGCTCTCAATACTTATACTCCTGTAGCAAGGTTTCAGAAGGCATCTTTTCTGCACAGGCTTTCTCAAGCAGTGTTAGCCAGACCTGCTGCTTAGCTAGTTTATTCTCTGACAATGTAGGCATGCAATAGGTGAAATTCATCCAGTGTGAGAACAGCTGTTCCAGAGCAGAGGTTTCGAATTTTCAGTCCCATGTGATTTTATAATAGTGCTGCACCGTTCCTGTCTGCTCCAGGTGATTGGAGGCTTTATTGCGTGCGAGGAGAAGTTCCCAGTGAAGGAAACTTACTTGAAGTAGCGTGTCACTGCAGCAGCCTGCGTTCCAGGACATCCATGATTGTCCTCAATATCAACAAAGCTCTGATCTACCTGTGGCATGGCTGCAAAGCACAATCCCACACCAAGGATGTAGGAAGAACAGCAGCCAATAAAATAAAAGAACAGTGAGTGACTGACCTATATTTTGGAGATGTTTATATAGACTACCAATTTAGTTAAAATAGTCTGATTAAAAGAAAATTTGAAATAAATAAAGCTGTCCTCTGAGTACAAATGCAGCATGTGCATGCTTGGTCAGGAGGAGGAGTGAAGGTTGGTTGGTTTGGTACAGTGGAGAAAACTTGTGTTCTGTAATTGCTTTCACTGGAGGTCAAATGCATTTATTAATAGACTCATAGGATGGTTTGCATTGGAAGGGACCTTAAAGATCATCTAACTCCAACCCCTGCTGCTATGATCAGAGATACCTTCCACTAGACCAGGTTGCTCAAAGCCCCATCCAGCCTGGCCTTGAACATTTCCAGGGATGGGGCATTCACATTCTTCCTACTGTATTAATTACAGTTTAAAAAAAAGCTGTTTTCCATTTGGAGTGAGATGCTAAATATCCGAATAGCAAATTAAATTGCATTTGATAGGAGGATTAGAATCCAGCCTTGTGAATAAGGAAGAGGGAATTAATTTGGGAAAGCATGCAAGGAGGACAGCAGCAGTTACAAAAGCAGGCAGTGAGAATCCCTACTGAGAATTCATGCGAGCATCTCCTTCACTCTCCAAATGGGATCCAAATGCTATGAGAATAGCTGTTGAAATTCCCTGTCTTGTTTTGTGATAATTTTTCAAAGTGCCTGTGTTGAGGTGAGGTGTGCAACAAGCCTATAGGGTACTTTTGGGTTCCACTAATGCCAGTGGTCAGCAGGTTTGTGCTAGCTGTGTTTGGGGCAGGAACACTGAGCTCACTCTCTCTCTGTGTTTTGTAGGTGTCCGCTGGAGGCAGGGCTGCACAGCAGCAGCAAGGTGACAATTCATGAATGTGATGAAGGGTCAGAGCCCTTGGGATTCTGGGACGCATTAGGGAGGAGAGATCGGAAGGCCTATGACTGCATGTTGCAAGGTAGACCTGCCTTCCTGCATTTGGCACTCACATTTTACCTTACCGGCCTACAGTGTTGTCAGATTTAATATAAAGTTTTTGAAGAACTTTTTGGTAGTTGAGTTGATCCCTTCAGAGAAATGCTTCCAAAAATCTTACTGAGTTAAGTAATACTGTTCTAGAAGGAAAGTGCTGGAAAACCAAGTGTTTCATTTTGTTCTCCCCCGCTTCTGCTGCCCCTCTGTATTCAGGCAGCACAGAGCAATAGTTAACACTGTTAGCAATATATTTTGCCTCTCTTCTGAAGGGATTTAGGAGGTGGTTCTGCACGCATTCCTGTCCAGCCTTCGCTTTGAAACTGCCAACAAAGGTAGCAGGGGAATTGATTCACCAAGTGGAAAATTTGTCAGCTAACTCTGAGATGGGCTTGCTTCACTTAAGCTGCAAAACAGCCGGTTATGAAATGGCTGATAGTAACTAACCAGGATCAGATTCAGACTGATGGCAGCCAGCCGCTCAGCTCAACTTCTTTACAGCTGTTGCTAGTCCCTCAAGACATCTGGTTGTCTCTCCTGATTTTTCAAAACCTAGAAAATTTACAGCCACATTAAAAGTTTATCTGTTAGTTTTTCCAATTAACTCTGACATTTGCTGTTGTGACTCTTCTTAATTTTTGTTCTTTAAAGATCCTGGCAAGTTTAATTTCACGCCCCGCCTGTTCAGCCTCAGTAGTTCATCAGGAGAATTCTCAGCCACCGAGTATGTTTACCCTTCAAGAGACCCTGCTGTCATCAATTCCATGCCATTCTTGCAAGAGGATCTTTACACTGCCCCACAGCCAGGTATGTGCTGAAAGAAAAACAGATGACTGTATCCTGCATCGGGCAGTGTTTCAGTAATTGTAAGCACTTTTAACTTGATTTATCACAGGAAGATGTGTGCATGTGATGCTTATACAGTATTAAGCAATAACAGTAATTTTTCCATAATAAAAGTGCTGAGAAATAATCAAGTGTATATGTATCCTAGAAGCTTGCTATAAAAATACATTGTTTATATCAGAGAATCAAAGTCCAGCTGAAGTTTAGCTGGATGATTAACAAAAGGGGTTGGTAAGCTGTGAAATGATCCTGTTGTGATGCTGAGAAGCATATAAGACTGGGGTTGTTTAGGAGATTACAAGAACTAGTAAGTGGCTGATGATGGATTTGTTATTTTCTGACTGTGTAGCACTCTTCCTTGTCGACAATCACCATGAAGTGTACCTGTGGCAAGGCTGGTGGCCTGTGGAAAACAAAATCACTGGATCAGCTCGAATCAGGTGGGCTACAGACAGGAAATGCGCCATGGAGACGGTGCTCCGGTACTGCAAAGGTAACAGAGTGCTGTGCCTGACTGCTCCGAGTGTGTCATACCTGTCCGTGCCTTGCTCTCCTGAGCTGAAAGGTGCTCCCCCAGTGTTATCAATAAACATCAGTTTATTTGAAGATACGTTCTCCACTCTTTCTTAGCAAGCCATTTATCTAGTAACAGAGTTGTTCCCAAATTGCCAAGATACTCTGCTGACTCAACTCTCAGTGGAAAGGCTTTATTTATTGTGTTACACCTCAGAATAACAAGTTAACAGTTTAAACATTCTCACTTAAGCCTCCAAGCTTAAGCTTAGTTGGTTGCTGGCAGGACACTTCTACTGAGCATACCAGAAGGTTTCATTTACTTGAATTCAGCTAATTTCAGACTATCACACTCTGCTTACTCTATTCTAAGTCTGTTTTTGTAAGATAAGAAAGGCATTGGGTTAGAAGTAGCTGTTGAGGATTTTCAGCATACGTGTTTTAATCTTTGCAGTCAGATACAGTAAAAGGCAGGTGTAAGAATACTGAAAAACATGTTCAAAGGTCCCATACTAGTTCTAAAAAAATCCTAGAAAATTTATTCTTTCTGCCTTAAACTGCTTCAGCTTTTCAGGAAAAAACTAAATACTCTTAGGAGATAGCTGTGGATAGTGGGTGAGATTGCAAAATATTATACTGTTTGTAATTTCTCTCTCTTTTTTTTGTATTTTGACTGTTTTTAGGAAAAAATGTAAAGAAGCCCCCAAAATCCTATCTAATTCATGCTGGCCTAGAGCCTCTGACGTTCACTAATATGTTCCCAAGTTGGGAGCATAGGGAAGACATCGCAGAGATCACAGAAATGGTAAATCTTTTCATTGCAAAGACTGTTTCCTATTGCTAGTAACTGTGTCTTGTGTTGTCAGTAACACTGGTTATTTGTGCTGTCAGGCCCTAAGATGCAGAGGATAAACTTAGAAAGCACAGTTTAGGAGTCTGCACAGGAAAAAAAAAACCACCACCACAGCTAAATTCTGACTGGGAATGTGTATATCAGAGGCATTCCTGTTCCTTTTTTTTCATGTAACTTCTCATACTTTCTTTGTTGTTGTTAAAAAAAGGAGGAAAGTGTTATCTGAATCATCTCTTAGAAAGAGATGTGCTAGAGTTTGAGCTTAATAGAATAGCTGTTTCAGTCATGCAGCAATGTGCAGTTCTGGTCTGTTCTCCAGCCTCGAAGTGCAGGGGAGCAAAACACCTCTCAAAGGATCAGCTGGCTCCTAGGGCTTTGTTACTGACTTCCTCACCTGGGATGCAGAGTCACAGTCAAATTACATGTGGCTGCTTTAAAAGTTTTCAGTCAAGGGGCATCTCAACACAAATGGTATCTTCTGTTTTGTAAGTCCTCTGCAGCCATCCTTAGTAGAAAATGCTGGCTTCGTGACTAAACACAGATTTCAGCCTTACACCGAGATTCTGGGAGTAGAGGATGTCCTTCTGCTAAGTGTAGAACTGTTTTTAGCTGTGAAATTGTTGTAGGGCAGGGCTGTTGGCCCGTGTGCACACCTGGACATACAGCTTTGTGCTCAGGCAGGGCAGGTTATCCTGTGCCATCTGCAGAGGGCCATGGGCATCATTGATGGTTTCAGCATTATGATCCTGTTCCCTGTTTTCCTTTTCTCCTTCCAGGATGCCGACGTTTCTAATCAGATAATACTTGTAGAGGATGTGCTGGCCAAGCTGTGTAAAACAGTGTATCCATTAGCAGATCTCTTAGCTAGGCCTCTGCCCGAGGGAGTTGATCCACTGAAGCTTGAAATTTACCTTTCAGATGCGGACTTTGAGGTAAGGAGAGAAGAGGTGCACTGTTACTGTGTGCATCTGTGTCTAACCATGCGGGAAAGTCATTTGGTGCTTGTGCTACTTAATCAGTTGTTTTTGCTAATAGCACATCCTCTCATTTTAAATGCAGGTTGCATTAGAGATGACAAGAGAGGAGTACAATGCACTGCCATCTTGGAAGCAGGTTAACCTGAAGAAGGCAAAAGGACTTTTCTAAGCTGTGTTTTTGGGAGTGAGCACTAAAGGGATGTCCACTCTCACTTTCTATGTCCTTTAGAAGAATTGTACCCTACATTTACAGAACAAATAAAAATAATTTGAAGTTATTAGTGACTACCTATCTGGAGGTGTGTAATATTATAAAAGGCCAAGAGAACTCTTTGAAAATGGAATTCAATTTTGACTCTTAAAGGTTTAAGCTCCGTTCTCCTATGCACTTAAACGGTAGTTTCTTGAGCTACTGCTGCAGGTGTCCTTTGGCTATACACAATACTTGCCATTTTTGTTTTTAAAGAAGTTCTCTTTGTAAAGTGTTATTTTGTTAGTTTGTGGATTACAAAGAATTTATATTTATATAAACACATAGAACAAGTATGTATTTAACAATGCAATATGTATTCACTTTCAAGACTTTCATGTCAAAACTACAGGAAAGTAGCTGGATGGCAGTTGCTTGTACCGAATTAGCTATACCACCAATATGTATCTCCTTCGCATTCTGAAAAGTTTCTCTTTGCAATAGTTAATGAATTGTTCTCAGTGCTGCTTCAGGTGCTAAACCGAACAAAGCGTTTGTATTTATAGCATGGATTTCTTGAGAAACTATGCGAATCAACCTTTATACTTTATTATCCAAAAATGTATAGTGCCTTGTTTTTTGTGTACAGTTTATATACAAAAAAAAAAAAGATTGGTCTGCATTTTGAAGGTGGCTTAGAACGGTCTTCTATGTTACTTTTATAATAGTAGAAATAAAAACATCTCAGTTTCTAATACTTGTTGTAAACATTAAACATGTCTTTTGTGATATAAGAACCGAAAGTAAAAGCTTCTGAATAAACTTGTAGCGATGCTCTGACTTGTCAATAATTTGTACTGTAATCTGTACTAGGTCATTGGAACCTTCCATAACATGGTATTTTCTCAAAATATTTTAACCTTAGATGTCTGTGGGTATTGTACAGTTATAATTTGAGAAGCAGATAATGTAGAAAATAATCAATGTATGAGATAAAATTAAGTTGGGCAACAATTTAATGCTGAATGTTGGAACTGTCACACAACTCCTGTATCCTTTGGATTTCCCTGTTTTATATATGAAACCAAAATTATTATGCTGGTTTTCGAAATCTGAAAAAAACTTTTCAACCTTTGTGCAATTGGGAGTAAAATTTGAACTGAAAATAAGCATTGTGTCCATTCTTTCAAAAAGCACTGAAGTCAAAATTGTTTTTACTCGGTTAATTAGGACATTGAATAGAATCATTGAGTAAGTATTTGCTGTTGTTTGAAATGTTTTTCAGGCATTTGGCATTTGTTTTAATAACTTGTGTGGTTCTCCTCTGGTAGCCTAGTGGGTTTCACATTTTCATTCCTGGCTGTGTAGCTTTCCTTCTGCCCTGCAGCCATTCAGAACTGCTCCTGGTTGGGGTGGTGCCTATTGCTGCTCTTGTCATTCTCCTAGGCCAAGAGACTTGAAGTGAGATTTTTGAATGTGTGAGGTGTGGATTTCATCAAGACCTGCAGTAAGTACTGCTCCATAGTTAAAGTGAATCTTGTTTTGACAGATGGGTTGGTAAGTTGTAACCAAGCCTTTAAGTAAATGAATTAAAAACTTAGAAATACGCAAGTACTGTTCACCTGATATGAGATATTACAGGTCAGTTTTCAGCACTGGAGCATTTCCTTTCATGTACTGGTTTCTGTCAAGAACTGAAATGAAACAACCCAAAAAAATGTTAGGAACAGTATTCAGAGCCAGAATGCTTCTTACATAGACACCAGCAAAAAGCTGTTTAGATGCCAGTTCCTCAGAGGTCCTCAGCTGCCTTCTGCATGGGATACGCTGTTAGTTTGAAAATGCAGGGCTTTGTAGTGACAAGTTTATTTTTCAAGCACTGAGAGGTTTCCAAAGTCACTGTTGTATTCCTCTTAAGTATTTTTGCACCTTTATGTTTTCCTCTTTCACCCTCTCTGGTGATAAAATCAAGCAGGAATTAGGTTTTGATTATTCATGTTCAGTCTGTACCAT
The DNA here is from genome assembly GCA_013397055.1 of Pachycephala philippinensis. Classification (NCBI taxonomy): domain Eukaryota; kingdom Metazoa; phylum Chordata; class Aves; order Passeriformes; genus Pachycephala; species Pachycephala philippinensis. Next base: position 1,123,131 of record VWZT01015363.1, read on the forward strand.
AAGGGTAGCAGGTTCTTCTGTTTTGATTTCTCTCTCCAACAGAGAGCTGATTTGCATAGCATGATTGACCTTGTTTTTCCCTCTGGCAGGGTAGCATCATTTGCTTTTGTTTCTTGAAAACGTTGTCAGTCCTTGAAGTGCTGCTGAAGGGCAACATTCACCCACCTCTAAAGCCTTTAGAATCTCAGCTGAAAGACAAGAAGAGCAGGCAAGGGGGCTGCAGGCAGTGACACAATTCGCTGTTGTCAGATCTCAGAGTTCCTGTAAATTTTACATAATTTCGTATCTAATGGCCCAGTTCCATGAACCAGGACATAGAACCCAGCTTTCTGCTTGGGTGCTTTGCTCATAACATTGCCTAGGAAAGCTTTAAAGTTTTGCAGAAAATATTTTATTATCCATTATATACTTGTTACTAATCAAAACGCTTTCCTGAAATGTGAAGCGGACAACAGAAAGCAAGTCAGTGTAAGACCTTAGACAGACCTGTAGATTATGCTTTAATTTTCTGCTACCTTCCCTCTCCACTATAGGGATGCTATTTATGGTTGGAAATTACAAAGGGCCATTAAAATACTCTTGAACTGGTTTTAGAGCCCTGCATGGGAAATAGAGCTGAAACACATCTTGTCTGGGTAGGGGAGAGAGTTGGTTTGGTTGCTTGCCTGAGTTACCTGGTCTCCTCTGCTTGTTTCAAATAGACACCCGAGAACTCCCTGTCTAGGCAAAGTTTCTGCTGTAGGCAGTCTGCACATGAAAAAGGTAGTACCTTGAACATGGCATTCTTTGTTTTCTGTCAGTCCCATAGCTTTCAGGCATTGAGCCATGATTATTATCTATGGTTTTAAACTGCCCCATCCTGACTCTTAAAGTATTGTTCTTTGATTACACAGTTATTCCTGCACACATAAGGATTTGTTAGCAGTGAAATGGGCTGGAAACATGAATACATCAGTATGCCAAAACAGCAAATAAAACATCATGTGTGAAAAATCTGCTACCTGTATGCTTCAGCCAGAAGAGGAGAGAAAATGGGAGGTAGGTAAAAGGAGAAAAAAACAAAACTAATCTTTAATCATTTGGGAGAACTTTCTTCTGTCCACCACTGTCCCACCAGTCTCCCAAACAGGTACTTAGCTGAGGAGGAGTTGTGGATCCATGTGCAGAACTGGTGAAAGCTGATTCTGAGCAGCTCTAAAAGCCTGTGGTGCTTTTGCGGAAAGGGGCAGTGGTAGGTTCCTGTGGTGAGTCCCAGTGTTTGCACAGCCCTGCTGGGATAGAGGTTTTGGCTGGTGGGACAGGCTCCCCACAGGAGTCAGCCCTGCTTGGCTGCACTATGGGGAAGAACAGCATGACCAGTCTCTGCTTCTAACTCCCAGTCAATGTTTCCCTTTTGGATCAAGTAGATGAGGAGAAATAGCTCAATAATATTCTCCGAAGTGCCTGCTTCCCACTGGGGCCCCAGTTCACCTGATGCATTCCCAGTATGATGCTGGTGCCGACAGCTGATGCTGCAGGGAATTCCCTTTTGGGCACAGGGTAAGGACGGTGCTCAGCCAGTCAGTACTGGCTCTGGGGACACTGCTTGTCACTGGGCAGCAGCATGGGGTTGGCCATACAAGCCTGAGATGCCACCCCAGGTAGATGAACACTTCTAACTTTCCTCCAGAGATTGGATTGGTGAATTGATGGGGATGAAGGGATTTGGGGTGCAGTGCTTGAAATGCCAGGTTCATTTTCGCTTTTGTGCTCTCATATGTATATACCCTGTAAGATTAATGCTGGTTTGTGTTGTTTTCATGCAATTTTATTGGTGGAGTAAGAGGAGCACCTGGAAGAACAGCTAATCTGAGAGTAATAGCTAATTGTAACTCCTGCTGCTGTTGAGGTGAGGTAGTAGCTAAAACTGCCCATAGAACAGCCTAGAGAGTCAGTGCAGTTTCCTCATCCATACTGGCGCTGTGGAGGAATTCTGTTGAAACCTGTGACTGTGGGATAGTGCTGTCACAGTGTCAGTTTTCCTCTATCTTAATTCAACTATCCTGCTCCTATAATAATAATAAAATATTTTAATAATATTTTTTCCTTCACATTAAGTTCTCTGTGTGTTGTACTGGCTTCTTGCTAGCAGTATTTTTCTGGGCACTGACTTTTGAACTTGGAGGTGAACAAGTGCAAAACCTGTCCATGGACGAAGGCACAGCCCAGAAAACCAATCCCGGAAGAAAACAGATGAAGGCACTTGATTTGTGACTCACAGGTGGTCTTAAACTGTTTGGCGGCCCCAAGATCTGCTCTGTATCAAGAATGTTTCGTGTGGGATTTCCCAGTTTGTGAGACTCAGGAGTAGATGTGGGGAATGTGCAGCCGTATGGCAGTATTTCTCCAGCCATTCAGCTGGCAGCCCTTTCTCATGGGTAGGACAGTCCTCTTCCACGCGTCTCTGTGCTCTGGGGTCACCGAGAGCAGTGTGGGCTGGGAGCCAGTCACGTGGGGACCATTCCAAGAGCTGGAAAGCCACTGAAGAAGCAACCCCACCCAGCTTGTAATGCTGCATGCTCTAGAGCTGAAGCTAAGTAAATCATCATCTCTGTGCTCCTCCTAAAGTGCAGTATATTTCAGAGGAATGGTGAAAAAGAGGGAGCAGCATACACTGTGCACACCGTCATCTTTCTTGCAGCTGGGATGCTTTGCCTTTCGGTGCTCCCTGCATTTTACTCCTGAGAGAATTGGTGCAGTGTGCCCAAGTGCCAAGATCAGCAGCAGGGACTGCATCGTCACATTTTTGTGTCAAATCTTGTGCTCTTCACAAGGATGTAAAACCCAAGGGGCAAAGATGCCCTCATCTTGTTACTACAGCCACAGTCATAAGGGCAGCCCCATGACACGTCCACATGCAGTCCTGATCCACTGACAGTTGCCCTCTCGGCAACAGAGTGCCACTTCTGTAAAGCTTTTTAAATCACTCCTGCTCAGTGTAGCCTCTTGGACTAGCAGAGAATGTATTTTCACAGCAAGGACCAGACTCTGGGCAAATTTCTTATATTCTGTTGTTAAAAAATACGGTATTTATGTAAAAGAAACAGATTCATTTTCTGCTCTTTCATTACAATAAGGAACTGGGGTATGTGAAGAAAACTCTCCTTTATCTGTTCAAACAGAAGATAGAGTCAGTTGTAGAGATTCATGGTAAAAGGTACTGATTGTGCACCTGAGGTCCTTGGCTCTGCTACATGTGTCTGCACACACAGCCCAGGCCCTGTGCAGGCAAACCCTTGCAGCTGTGCATCTCTACACTTCTGGCCCTAGCAAGCCAGCCAAGCTGGAATGGGCCTTGAGGGGCTGCATGTACCACAGCTGCAAATGTTACCTAAACCACCCCAAAGTTCTGCTCTCTCCTCTGCAGGGACCTGCCCGTGGAATTACCAAGTTACTGAACCAGAGAAAAGTACTAGAGTGCATGCACTGCTGAAAGAGCAAGGGAAGTCAGGAGAAAGCAATCTGTAGTGACCCCATTTGCTATTTTACTGATACCTGTTCAGCTTCAATTTTACACTCCCCTATCTCCTTCTGCAGCCTGTGTGTTCCAGGCTGTGCTAACCAGCACATTCATTTTCCAGTGGCAATTGCTGAGCCACTTGTGCTTGGTAGCAGAACACTGACATTTAATTCCTTTAATTTAGAAATGTGCTGTATAAACTGTTAACTGTTTGCACATGTGGCTATTAATTGTCTTTATGCAGCCAGTAAACATATCATAACCTCAATACAATCACTGCTCTTGGTCATGGCAACTGCCTGTGAGGAAAGGCACCTGCTTCCTACTCCCAAAATTGGATGCTGTATATAATAATGTTGTTGAAGTGGTAACACTTCATTATTAGTGCCTCTGTTTGCTCACTCTATACTTTATAAAGTGGTCATGACTTATAGACAGGAAAGTAATTGATTTGGCTTGGTTTATCTACAGGGGCCCAGGCAATATTTTATCGTTTCACTTCTAAAGCTGTTTTTGAACTTAAGTCATTTATGTAAGTCATTTCCAAGTAAAGTCTCTGCTAGTTCTAATGCTTTTTCTTTTTCCAACTCTGACTGCTACCCTCATTTCACTGAAGTTTTACAATTTAAATATGTGGGTGTTTTTTAAACAATTCTAACTTTTATATTTGAGGAATATGACTGCTGGTACCTTGCTGCACAGTTGTAGGGGGCACATTTCCCCATACACCCCACCCCACCACCACCACCACCCCAGTTCTTTCCAAGTGGTTTATTAGTAATCTGGGAAATACGATTCTCTATTTCAGAAAAGATTTTCAAAATTTGGCTGCAAACCAGAAGCAGAACCACACTGCACCGCACCAGTGCAATAAATACTAAGGAAGGTTGAACATTTCACAAAAGGAAAACTACCAGAAATAGTTTGAAGTTTTGACTTTATCCAGAAGCCTCTGGTTTACTTTACTATGAAAATTTCCAGCAAAACAGACTTAATTTTTGCAATGCTTTTTGTTTTAGATAGAGCCACGCATTCTGCTAAAACATGGCTGCTGGATGAGCAAAGACTTCCAAGACAGTCTCTGTAGTAACAGACGCAGGACTGAAGGCTGGAAGTGACCTGAAGCATAGAAGGTCCAACCAAAATTACACAGGGCAGCAACAGGAATGAATTTTGAAAATCCTGATTCTGAGCAACAGAGGGACAAGTTCACAAATGTCCTGTGAAGATGAGATCCTCTGAAACCACCACTGGTCTTGGTACCAGTTTGGACAGATGCCACTGTAGAAGATCTACAGTTTGTCTTGAAAATATATGCAAAGACTCCATAAGGTGAGGTTTATGAAGAGCCCATATTGGTTGGACAAATAAGACACCACCTGCCCTGAAACACCTCGCTTGTTGATGTTCAGACACCGTAAGACCAAGTGCTAGAAGAATATGTGGGTTTGTATTTTGAGGATCTTACCACATCTGCCTCATTTCTGATGACACAGAAGAGGCAGTGGTCTGTGAGAGCCTGGTAGCAGCAGATTTGCTTCCATGTTCTCTCTCTAGAATGGGATGGTCCTTATTAAACACAACAAAGTGTGGAAGTGGAGCCTCTGGAAGCACACGCGCATGTGGCCTCCCCACCTTGTCACGGGGGGGATCTCTTACAGATTGGTTCTTTCTGAAGCCCTCCCCTTTTTTAGCCAAACTCTTCCAGAAGAGTTAGAAAACCTTTAAAGCAGCATTTTCCAAAGAAGGGACTGAGCTGTGTGTGGGAAAGAAGCCAGAGCCCAGGAAAGGCTGGTAGAGGATGTATGGTAATGAAGAAACTGTCCTGGTAGATGGAATAATGATTGAGCCTTCTTAGGAGGGAAGAGATGAGGAAAAGCCATTGGAAAAGTGCCAGAACAGAGTGATTAAAAGTCCTTTCATTTTATATTACGAAGTGGCTGAAGGCTGCCAGCCTTGTTTGAATTTAATGGGAGCTTGTCCTTGTCCCACGTTCACGCTGCGTCACATGAGTCACGGCCGTCGGATCTTGCGAGGGTAGATGCCTGGGCAGACGAGCGGCTGCTGCACTACAGACAGCGCGCACGCTGTGCCTCCTGTGCCCCACAGGTATCGCAGGGAGACAGGCACGGCGCTGTGCTGCTGCCCCGCTCCCGCCTTTGCTCGCTCCGGGATGCCTGGTGCCTGCGTGCCGTGAGGGCATCATCCCCGTCGAGGCTCACCCCCTCCTCTGGCCGAACCTGAGCTGGACGCAGGTTGTTGTATTGCCATGGGGCGCTTCACCGGGTGCCCCCCATCTGGCCAGGCGTTTACAAGCGCCAGTGCAGAGCTGGGGCAGGGACACGCAGCCGCCCTCCCCTCGGGCGGACCGAGCGCGTCTCGGCCCAGCGCGGGGAGTCCGTGCCGCAGGGCTGAGCAGCCGCTCGCTCGGGCTGTGCGCTGCCGGCCGCCCTTTCCCCTCATGCCGCCCCACGGGCCCTGGAAGCACCTTCTGGGCCGGCGTTCGGACCGCCTCAGCCCGGCCTCGGCTCTCCCTTTCTCCCTCTTTCCTCCCTTCCCTCCCGGGCGCCGCCGCCGTGTGGCCCCGCGGCCGGCAGGGGGCGCCGCGCCGCCGCCCGCGGCCCCGGGCTGCCCTCACTGTTCGCGGCGGGGCNGCACACGGCCCCGGCCAGCTTGGTGTGACCAGCCCCGGTACACCGGCCATGGGCACACGGCCCCGGCCAGCTCGGTGTGACCAGCCCCGGTACACCGGCCATGGGCACACGGCCCCGGCCAGCTCGGTGTGACCAGCCCCGGTACACCGGCCATGGGCACACGGCCCCGGCCAGCTCGGTGTGACCAGCCCCGGTACACCGGCCATGGGCACACGGCCCCGGCCAGCTCGGTGTGACCAGCCCCGGTACACCGGCCATGGGCACACGGCCCCGGCCAGCTCGGTGTGACCAGCCCCGGTACACCGGCCATGGGCACACGGCCCCGGCCAGCTCGGTGTGACCAGCCCCGGTACACCGGCCATGGGCACACGGCCCCGGCCAGCTTGGTGTGACCAGCCCCAGTCACAGCTCTGCCCTGCGGTGCGAACGGGGCCTGCCGGCTGCCACTGCCTTCCCGAGGGGGCTTCTCCCGTACCAGCTCACGGCTGCGTGCATTGGGCTCCGTGCCTGGCTCGATCCCAGGCCGGCGAGGTGGCAGAGCAGTCCCACAGCCCGACCCTGGCCACCGTGTGACCCGGGCACTGCACTACCAAAGGGCATTGCCCCGCTGCACGAGCTCCTCACCAAAAGCCTTTAGCAGCCGCATTTGCCCCCCTGACATCCCACAGGGGTGTCAGACCTGCCCTCACCCAACCTGCTCCCCATGCAGGCATATCCCAGCCCGGGGAGGAGAGCTGTGGTTGGCATGAACCACGTTGCTCTATCCAGAAGCACATGAAAAGGGCAAAACTACTTTGGCCGTGAGAACTGCAGTGGCCCCTTGGGGACCATGGCACAGGGCACGAAGGAGAAGGAAGAGGACTGAGTCCAGGCTGTTGCCAGCACTTCAGCAGGGGCAGTTTTGGGGCTGAGCATTTTCCCTGACAACTGATTATCTGGTAGGTGGTCTAAGCAAGCCAGTGCTGAGGTCCTGTTTCATGTGGCAGCTTCAGGAATAACTTCCTGGCACACCCAGGGTTTTGTGGCCTTCCTTGCTCTGGAGTAAGTGTGGAGAGCATAGCTACTCTTTTAGGACCCAGTAATTTGGGCCAACCAGGCTGCAGCTGTGCACAGAGGCACATGCCAAATGCCAGGTGCTAGGGAATTTGTGATGGCAATGTGTCAGTTAAGAAAGATCACATCGCCCACCTCCAGCTCCACCGACCACAAACGCTCACACACTTTTAGTAGTTCTTCCCTACTCCAGCAGAATAGTTGGCACATTGACTAGAGGAGCAGCAGCTTGCAGCTGGCACAAATCAGCCACAACTCGCTGGCCTCTGTGGCTTCACTTTGAACTCACTCACTTGTTGCTGCCTCTTCCTTCCCCCCTTTCCTCACAGAGCCACACAAAGAGAGCTGGCAGGGCTGCCCACCACCCCAGCGGGCACTGCTCACCTTGCCAAGCANTCTTGCCTTTAAAATTGGCAGGAGTCATCAGCTAAGCTCAGATGATGAAAAGAGAAGCACCTGCTCACGTTTGGGGCTTGGGTTTAGAGCTGTGCTTGTGCTGAATACATACACCCTTATTTGGGTACTCAGATGCAGGAGAGTTGGAGGGGGGCTTTTATTCAGCTGCTGAAATATTCAGCCAGATCACAGTGCAGCGGTTTGCAGACAAACCACCTCTCTCATCCTCACACTACCACTCCCCCAAAAAAAACCTATTATTTTAAGCACTTTATGTGCTGAATACTCAAGTGTTTTTTACATTGCAATGGGAACACTGTTAGGATGGGCTAAATGGACTAACCAACAGCAGCCTTCTTGCCCCACTACACAGTGACAGTGAGTGTTCGTTACCTGCATACATCATGTCTCTTGAAAGCATTTTGGGACCACACAATTTCAACCTGTAAGACACATTTGGATACCTAGGAAGAGTCAGGCAGTCTCTAATATCAAGTGAGAAGGAAAGGACATTTTTCCAAGGCATGGGAACTGATAGAGTGAAGGTGAACTACTTGTGACAGATGGTTGTTGGCAGTTTCCTTGCTCACTTCTGAAGCATAGATCTGAATGAGTGACCAGAATGAGCCTGGACTTTCTTCCCTCTCACTTCTATGACTTTTTCATGAGGAGGGAGGTGGGTCTAGCACATCTGGCCTGAAGCAAGGTAGTGGTTATGAGCCCTGCACACCCCAAGCCAGGCAGCAGCCCAGGGCTGCCCATGTGCAGAGAGTTGGTATCAACACGAGGTGCAGCCTGGTGTCACACAGACATAGCAGTGGGTCTGATGGCAGTACTGACTCAGTGCCTGGCATTGCACCTCAGCTAATAAGCCTTAGGTTTGTTAGCTTGGGCACAGCACTGCACTGACATCAGGGGACCTGCACTGGTTCCCAGCCCACCAACTGGGATGCCTCTGGGCTGTTTTTCCTGATTCTGGTACTGGGTAAGCACAGACAGTTTGAGGGCCAAGAAAGTTACATAATTCAAAGTCCCCCTTCCTTACTTTTTGTAACACTTATTAAGGCTGAAGCCCCAGTAGTTTCTCAGTTTTTGCTCCTGCCTCCATCTCAAGAGGAGATGGCCAGGAATGGGCAAGATAAGGGAGGGCATGGGAGCAGCTATAAATGGCTTTGTCACTGTGCCCACTGCAGTGCCCTGCCTGCCCACTCTGCCTTTTATCCATTTTCAGCCATCAGACTTGCCGAGCAGCTTGCACCTGAATCCACCTCATGGCTCCACAGAGCGGCTAAGGGAAGGTTTGGGAACTCAGTCACCTCTGCTCAGATCTACAGTCAGCAGAACTCTGTTTCAGCTGCTGGATTCCAGGATTGGAGTCACCTCATCCGAAAGGCAGCAGGCATATTGTCAGGTGAATTGTATCCAAAAGGTTTTTCCCTTACACCACTAACTGTAAAGGAGACCATGGCTCCACTAGAGAGTGAGGAGAGAGGAATCCCACCATTGGAATCCAGAGGTGTTTAAGTTTTCCTCGTAACCCAGGGCTCTGCACTGGATGTCTGCCCTAAGCCCTTGCCATTGCAGCAGGACTCCTCAGATTCCTGCCTAGAGCTGTGCAGGATGTCCTCCTCTCCTCCCCAAGGGACCCCAAGGCACAGGCGTCTCCACTAATGTCCTCTGCACAAGAAACACCAGCTCTGGCTGTGATTAGGCTGGTGGAGGCAGCACTATCTTGCTTTTGGCCCATAACACCATTATACAGCTAATGAGAGCTTTGGGGGTAATGTCTGACCTGACAGGCTTCAGAGTTGTTACCTTCCAGGTCATCTTCTGACCGTCTGATGTCAGTCTGCTGGGGCAGGGGGAGAGTGGAGGGAAGCAGGCTCATGCAGGGGAAGTTGGGCAGGTGAATCCTGTGTCACTTACCAGGCACTTCAGTGCTGGGTATTAAGGGTCTGTGGGCCACATCCCGTCAGCTGCTCCATGGAGCTGACCCTGCCTGCCCAGTGTCAGGCAGCTGGGTACCAGGAACGCTGCATGGATTGAGTCTGACTTGGTAAATATTAGTTTGCAGAGTCTAGTGAAATGTAAGCAGTTTACTGCTCAAGAGCCCATATTCTAAAAACTGAGGTGGTGAAGTTAGGAACACTCACTTTGTGCCAGCAGACATGATGCCTCAGTCATTGAGTGGGAAAAAGCCCCAAGATATTTGAGCAGTGCAATGATAAAAGGCCATGAACAGCTGCTGAAAGTATTCATGAACCAGGAATAACTTTACATAAAGAACTAAAACAGAAATAAAGCCTGGTTTGATTAAATGGTTGGATTCAGGAAAGCCAGTCACCTCCTGGAAAGCAGCTTATGTAGGTGTGAGATGATTCAGGCTATTTCTGAAGAGAGAAAATATGCAACAGCCTGCTGGCTAAAGCACAGGCCACCCCACTCCCAAGTAAGGCCACAGACTTCCAGTGACCCTTGTCATCGCTCCTTCAGTCCCTGTTCTCTCACGGAATACTAATGTTCCTCTGCTTGGTCTCTGCCTCCAAAACTAAAATACACACACACGCACACAGGCACGCACTCATGCAAACAATTCTCAAATTGCTAAGATTCATTCACCTACACAAAAGCAATTTCAAAGGTGAAATTCAAAGGTGGTGAACCTTTCCACTCTTGGTCAGATCATGCCCAGAACTTCATTCCTTAGGTAGCACAGTGGCCAAAATCCCTGATTGAAACTATAAGCCCTTGGCATCTGAAAATCAGAACACGTCCATTTTTGTGTCTAACCTCAAATAATTGCTTGGAAATAATACCTGATGATCTCCCCTGAGGACCTAAGGGCACCTTGCAAGTCACTATAGGAGATGGAATCCTTCAAGGCCCTGTGACCACATGGGTCAGCTGGCGACCGCTGCTGATCCTGCCCATGTAACCAGGGGGGCTGGAAAAAGCAAAGCTATTTGCTGACTCAGGGTTTGTCACTATGACTTGTGAGAGGTAGGATCTTGTGGCCTGGGTGATTTTTTTGCAAAATAGCTGGCAGAGAGCCTGGATACACATCCTGGCTCATATCTGCTTTTGCTGTAATTTGGCCCAAGCAGTCAAAAGCAAATGACGGAGGATGTAGCAATAATATGGGGGAAGCTGGAGGGGTTGGAAATATGTGCAGGAAATAATTAAATTAGACTGTGCCTGGGAAAAACAAAGTTAGTATATTTGGGAAAATAGTCTGAAACACTACTGCTCAATAGGACAGAGAAACCTGGAAAGCAGGAACATCAACTAGCAGCCACTGCTGCACCATGGGCCAGCCCCGTGTGATTTGGGGCTGCCCACTGAAGTATCTCAGTGCAGAGTGGGGTCTGCTGGGGCTGCGGCAGGGCTGCTGCCATCATTACTGTGCACCCCAGGCCCGAGGTGATGCAGGCAGGCTGAAGGCTTTCAGAGAGTACCACATCAGATGAGAGGTGGAAGGGAAAAGCTGGATGAGAAAAGCCTGAAAGAATTCAGCATAAACAACTTTTCCAAATAGTGACTAAAGGAGGAGGATATGATAACTTTCTGCAAGTATTTGAAGGCAATAAACACCAAGTGTGGCTCATGTGGGTAAGATTACATGTAATGGGATAAATTTATGGACAGGGAAAAATGTGTTTTATGCAAGGACACAGGTACAAAGTAATAGAAGGTGGTTTCCCAAAGGAGGGGTGGAAGTCTGACTGGTGTGCACAAAACTGCTCCAGGTAGAAAAAGAAAACAAGGCCATGTGCTGTTGGGGCAGTTCAATGAAGGAGAAGTGGATAAGGTAGGTCCTTTACCTTCAGGTCTTTTGCTGCGAGGCTTGTTGTTCTGTAGAAAAGGAAAACTTCATCACCTTGCTTAAAATCCCTACCAGAAGCAAGCTGAGTACAAAAATAGGTAACAAGACTTTTTCTCCACAGTGGCGAAGAACATTGCTCATCATAGTCTGGAACTTTCCTTGCTTGTACAGCGACGGAGGTGTGACATCCTGCTTTGTGTGGGTTTTGTGGAGGATGGCCCAGAGGACATAAAAAGGGATAGTTAACTGCAGTCAGCTATCACCTGTGTCACTGGCAACACACTGGTGGTGGTGAGGTGACTTCATCCCACACTTCATTCTTCCTGGAAGCTAACATTAAACATATTGGGAGTGTTTGTTGGCCAGGTACCTGGTGACCAAGCTGTAATCAATTCCTGGGATTGCAGTGACAATCAAACCAGGGAAGGGGCACTCCTGTTCTACTGCTAATTTTTCTTCACAGTAGAAGTGAGGCACAATTTTTCATCTCATGTTTATTCAGACCCTTTGGAGACTCTCTCTTGTACAGGCATTTTAAAGGAAAAAATTCAGGACTTGGATGAAATCCTATCACCTGCCGATTGCTCTCTCCATTCCAGTCAGTATAAAGCTAGGCAGAAAAGGGCCTTTTTTTCCCCACTCTGTCTCTCTTCCTCTCCAATTCCTCTAAATCTGTGTAATCTGTAGGGGCCAGGGTATTCAGTGCTGCTCAGACCCTGTATTTTGGCTCATTAAAATGTCAGACTTGCTACTGCACACCCAGGATGCTCATTCCTATTGACATCAATGGACAATGAAATCGGTGGGAGTTGAGGAAGTAGAAAAAGCCCACAACGTTCTTTATTATGAGATTAGTGACGAAAGTAGCTTTAAATTACGTTAGACTCCTCTCATGTCATTAAGCAGTTGTCAGGCTGTCCAGTCTAACACAAGCACACGAACATTTCAGTAAGTTTCCTTGTGTGACTTGGGAAGGAAACATCTGAAACTCACCTGTGCTCTGCTGACGAGCTGTACCAAGGCTTTTGCACTGCTGGTGATCGGTGAAACATGAGGAAAATGGATTTTGCTGCTGTGTTTCCAGGTTTTATAATGCATCACACAAACCATTTAATAAATACACAGTAAAGTGGAAAATAAATTTTTCTGAGAGAAGCCCAAGGTGATCTGAAAGCCAAGCACAACAAAGCTGTCACTCAGCTTCTCTGGGACAAAACCCTTCCTTTCCTTATTTTCAGACTGCAGAATTGAGTAAGCAGCTACTACAAACTCAGGGTTTTTTACCTAGTTGCTTCCAAACCTTATCTAAGATATTTCTTATATCTAAGACTGCTCACAGAAATAATGCACAGCCTGAAAATAAGCTTTGATCAGAGCTAAAATTACAGTTTGGAAAACTGTACTATTGCTGTCTATCACCTTCCTCACATTTAAAAGGATCTTTGTATTTTCACATTCAAAAAATACATGCCTTGCCAAGAGGTGAGACTTTTGTACCCCCAAATATGTCTAATAATGTTTCTAGTTTAATTCTGGAAATTATTTTAATGAGGACTGTCTGTCTTCTAATAAACCAATATAATGGAAGCTCATGAAATATAATCAAAAGGCTTCTCATGTAATAAATCATTATAATATTTTATTATGTGTAAAAGAGCTGCTCAGCATTTCTAAGTATCCCATACATGAACTGCCTTTCCAGGATACTACAAAGGAGCTGTGTTTTCCCCAAAGAAAAGCAAAGTGTTAATGTTTCTACTTCAGTTCTCATTTTCTGCTGCACCAGACATATCTTAGGGAAACCGAGGGGACCTGGTGGTGACCGTGACTGGGGCTCGGTGCTCATTGTCCTGAGGCTGGGGCCGGCGTGGGCAGTGGAGCTGCTCCAGTGCAGACATGGACACAGGCTCCTTGGAGAGCTCTCAAATAAGTGCTAAATGGGGGCAGCGCATGTGTGACACAAGGCATTTAATTAGCATGTTAAATACTCACATGTACGTTTCAAAGCAGTGCCAGCTGAGCAGGAAAGCAGCCTAACACACAGTTTGAAGGAAACAATCATATTTGCAAACTTTTTTTTTCCCCCTAAGTTGATTGTTGTTTTTTGGACAGTAAAGGGAAATCTGGTTTTTTGGAAGCAGAACATATTGAAGTCCTTTATTAAATCAGCTGGCTGAACTGCAACTGCTGAAGGCTATGGTAAGAACTTGCCAGCTTCTTTTGAAAAGCACTATCTTGTTCTGGGCATGGTTTAGGCTATCCAAGTTTATTGCAGACGTGAACTCTGCCCCGTAGGGTAGGGGCACACACTTCAGCATACATCATTGCAGATTTCTGGGACACTGAAAGGCTGCCAGAAGAAGTTATCTTGCTCCACCTGGACCCAAGTGAAAAGGAGATTTCTGTCTTTGATTTGTCAGCATCTCAGCCAGATGAACTTGGAAACTCAACTTGCCAAATTCACACAGTTTGAGAAGGTTCACATTAAATCTATGGGACCTGACTGTGCTTTCCAGAGCTTCTCCTGGCATTATTCCTGTAGCAATCCCTTCCAGTTCCATTGGCCCAAAAGCCTGAAAAAATAAATTCTGAAGAAAGTGCCTCCCTAGTTAGAAAAGTTCCAGTCCTTTAGCTGTCACCTGGTGTGAAGCTGACCCAGCACACACACACTCATTTCTCCCTTTTGGGCCACCTTCACTTGCAGGCCAAGCAGCAGAGGGCAAGCAGGTATCTACCTCACCTAATATCAGCTAGACACAGGCATGGTCCCACTGCAGCCTCTGCTGCCCTACAAACATTTGTACCTGGGACATAAAGGACTCATGCTTTAAAGAAACTCACAAGAAAACAAACAAACAAAAAAATCCAAACAAACCCATCACCCCATCAAGCCTGGTTTTAGAGACACCAGGAGTTGTAAGTGTAACCACAGGTGTAGAAATTGTAAAGAACTTCTCCCTCAGCTCTGCACCGTGAAAGCATCACTGATTGGGGGGCAGGAGTTCAGCCTCATTGGTAGGTGCTCCAGAGGCCCAGGGGAGGGGAATTAATGCTCCTTTGGACATTATGTTCCGCCATGCTCACTTTCTCAGTGTTGTGAGAGGCAGCCAGAAGCAAAGCTGCTGCCACGGGAGAAGAGGGACCTGTAGCGACTGCACAAAGGGCAACAGTTTTGAACAGTAAGAGGGAGGGTTTAGGCTGGACATCAGGATGAAACTTCCTATGATGAGGGTGGAACAGGTTGCCCAGAGAAGTTGTAGATGCCCTGTCCCTGGAAGTGTACAAGGTCAGATTGGATGAGGCTTTGAGCAACGTGACCTAGTGAAAGATGTCCCTGCCCATGGCAGGAGGGTTGGACTAGTTGATGTCCAAAAGTCCTTCCAACCCAAACTGTGCTGTGATTCTTAGAGCCACTGCAGCAGAGTGCCGGTGAGAGGGGATCCAAAGGTGCTGGACACACTGCAGGATTGGGCCAGGCATAGAGACAAGACCCTGCAAGGCAGTCTTCATCAGGCATGTTTTGGTCATTGAGTACTGGCCATTTGGATGCAATGCACTCTAAAAACATATTAGATGTCAAGGTCCTGGTGGCTGGAAGCTGATAAAAATGAGAAGACACCTGGGGAAATCTGAGAGCAGCAAGAAAACAGGAGGCTGGAGACAAAACTGCAATTTTAAAATCCCTTTCTTCTCTAGAGTTTCACAGTCTGCTGGGTTTGGCCTAAGTTGACATGAAAGATCTGGTGTGTTTCCTGTTACACATGAAAAATGAGATACACACCAGTAACATCAATATTATTATAATTTTTTTAATCGGACTTCACACGTAATTTTTACTAAAAATATGTATTTTGAGATTTATAGTTCATCTTAGCCTGGTTTTTCTCACTGAGCGTGACCAGAGTTTTGGGAAGAGTGATGAGATACTGCGCCTCCAGGCAATGCCCATCGCTGCCGAGTTAAGTCAGTAGTGCCAATGGGCCACCTGCATCTTTAATAATGTCAAGCAGCTTCAAAACACTGACATCTGTTTGTGGAGTTTGAAGTTTAAGTGATTTCTCAGATATGCAAGTGAACACTCTCTACCTGGAACCTTGCTTGGAAAATATTTGACATTTCTATAGCAGGCATTTGCTCACTTAGGAAAAAATTATCCAGAGAAAATAAGGGCTTTGCTGCTCAGCCAATTCTTACGTACACCACAAGTGAGCTCCCCTATCCTCTCTTTTCTCTACATTGTCATGTTTCTACAAGAGAGAGATACACCACTGCCATCAGTCTGCTTGTGGACTTTTCCCTCCTTCAGGAACTCTGCTCCACTGCTCATACACGGGCATATTTTGTTTTATTTTTGCATGACAACTCACTATCAAAACAGTAAAACTGGGGGATTTTTGATTATTTAACTAAGGATACTTTTAATTGCTCAATAATGTAACAAATCTTGTAAAGGGATTTGAATTTTTGCTCAAATACCAAAATCCCTGGCAGAAGTTCAGTATTTTTTACATTTTAAGCAGTCCTTTTTACAGTGTTTTTGCAATATTTTAAAGGGTCGCATCTCTTTTTTTAAATACCTTCATGGGGATTGGGCCGTATAATAACATGAAGACTTGGATAAAATCCAATCCAGATCAGCTGCTATTACAGAAACAAATCAAACAGGGTTGGGTTTTTTTGTTCTCTTTACTCAAAACAAGAAACAGGGCTGGAGCTGCATCAGCTGCCAGTGAGTTGGAGGTTAACCCCAACGTGGCAAATCTGCAACTGGTTTCATCCTTCCCCACAAGGCCAAGAAGGGCATGCACCTTGCAGTCATGCACACTCATCCATGCATGGAGAGAGCATGAAGGCTGTGCGTGGCTGTGTAACAAAAAAACCAAACCTGCCCCATACACCAGAGCAGGGTGTTTGGTGCTGAGCTGGTTATAAAACCAGGCTGGAGTCAGCGCCCTGCTCTCTCAGCAGCTCCAACATTCAGCAACTTGTTGAGTCAGACCCTCATGTTTAACTAAATCACAGCAGCAGCACCAGCAACCCCAGCGCAGGTCTGGGGGGAGCTCCCATCCCTGCTCTCCCCACCATGGCTTTCCCAGTTCCAGTCCCTCTTCAGCCCCCATGCCTCAGCACTGGGGAGCAGAGCCTGATGACACAGCGTGGTTCAAACCCATATTTCTTCCTTCTAAAAACATAGAACAAAATATTTGGCGTCTGTTACTAGAAGCTTGGGGTGTAATTAATCCACCCTATCTTGCATTTTTAATTATGTCTGCACTTAAGTATCCAAGTCTTTCACAACCCCAATAGTTTTAAGATGCAGGGAAAATATTACAGCCATTTTCACAGGGAGGGAGGCTGTGGCATAGAGCCTCTGAGTAAGTAGGCCAAACTTCAGAGAAAACCTGGAGCATGACTGAGAACAGAACCCAGATGTACCCAGGCTCATGCTTCATTTTAACACAGCACTAGGATCCCTCTCACTCATGATGCCAGTATAATGGTATTTCCTCTCCTGGAATGGTGTGTTCAGCTTTGGCCAGCACCTCTCTCTCTGAGAAGTCAGATAGAGAGAGGGAGAAAAAGACCAGAGAAGTACAACCAAGACAAGTTCCCTTGTGCAGAGGATCTCCATACAAGGCAAGGAAGAGGCACGGGAGCCTGTAGAGGACTGTGAGGTGCTCTGTGCCTGGTGGAGCAGCAGGCAGACCAGCAAGCTGGCAGCATGGATAGGAGGCCTTGGTGATGGAATTTGGGGTCAGCTTGGGTCTGCTTCGACTTTTTCTCTTCTGCAAGGAGCCATTTAACACTTAAGGGCTTGTCTACAAGGTGGGGGGGGGGAACTTTGGCAGGGTATTTGAAGTGTAAGTTTAGCATGTGCCAGCTGCCTTGAGCAAACTCCCCAGGTCAGCCCAAGTGCAAGGCAGAGCACTTGGGAGTGGCTGTTCCAAAGGTGCTCTTGGACCTCTTGCTTACAGGTAGTTTGTGAGAGTGTCATGGGTATATAGAATCATAGAATTGTTTGGGATGGAAGGGACCTTAAAAATCATCCAGTTCCAAACCCCCTGCCATGGGCAGGGATGCCACTCACTAGATCAGGTTGCTCACAGCACCATCCAACCTGGCCTGGAATACTTCCAGGGATGGAGGGATGGGGCATCCACGACCTCTTTGGGAACCTGTTCCAATGCTTCACCACCCTCCGAGTAAAGAATTTCTTCCTAACATATAATCTAAACCTGCCTTCTTTCAGTTTAAAACTGAATTTTGTTTGTCCCTTGTCCTGGCACTATCTACCCATATAAAAAGTTCTTCTCCCTCCTTTTAAGAAACCCTCTTTAGGTACTGGAAGTTGGTATAAGGTCTCCCCGAAGCCTTCCCTTCTTCAGGCTGAAAAGTTCCAACTTTCTCAGCTTCCTCTTTGTAGGACAGTTGTTTTGTCATGGTTTAAGCCCAGATGGAAATTAAGCACCATTAAGCCACTCACTCACCAGGGGAACCCTTCTCTCTGCATCCTCCCGCAGTGGAATGAGGAGGACGGAAGTAAAACTGGTATGTTGAGATAAGAACAGCTCAAGAATTGAAAATTAAGTAAAGTACAATAATAAATAGTGATGATAATAATAATAATGATAATAAAAAGGAAACACACAAGTGATGCACAGTGCAATTGCTCACCGCCCGCTGACCAATGCCAAACCCCCTTCCTGAACCCAGATCAACCACGCTTCCAGGTAACTCCCAGCAGTTTATGGGCATGACGTTCTGTGGTATGGAATACCCCTTAGGTCAGTTTGGGTCACCTGTCCCAGCTATACTCCCTCCCAGTTTCTTTTGCATCCCTCCTCACTGGCAGAGCATGAGACAAGGAGGAAAAGAAGTCCGTGACTTAGGATAAACAGGACTTAGCAAAAACCAAAACATCAGTGTGTGATCAACACCATTCTCATTCTGAATCCAAAACACAGCACTGTAACAGGTACTGGGGAGAAATTAATTCTACACTGCCTGTAACCAGGACAGTGCTCCAGGCCTCTGACCACCTTTACGCCCTCCTCTGGACCTACTTCAATAGGTCCACGTCTTTCCTGTGTTGAGGACCTGGATGCATCCCCAAACCTGGGTGCAGTACTCCATGTGCTCCAGTATATCCAGGTACCCAAGGGCAGAGTAGAGGGGGAGAATCACCTTCCTTGACCTGCTGGTCACACTTCATCTAATGCTACTCAGGCTTGGCTTTCTGGCCTGCAAGTGCACACTGTTGTCTCATGTCTGGCTTTTCATCCATATGTGTCATGATGAATATGTTGTGAAGTCCCACCTTACTGCTGCATACAATGGTCCTGGCAGATGTAAACCCTTAGGCAAGAAGAGCAAGCTCAGCTTTATCAAACCTGAAGACCCTCACATGCACCATGGTGGTAGAAATGCAAAGTATTCTTTTTTCAAGCCTTTGTAATTCCAAAATGACCTGTATTAAGTACCCTAGCCCTTATGGCAATGCAAAATGACATTTACCCATAGAAAGAATTAAAAAACTTCTAAGACTTGAAAAATAGACCCCATTCGGTGTGATAGGGGAAAAACCACCCTGGAAGACTTGAAAAAATATAGGAAGAACTTTTGACCCTATATAATTACTTCACAGAGCTCTTCTAGTTCATGCTTGCAACCATGTGGCAATATTATTAGAGCTAGGAAGATGCACAGTTTTACTGAGGACACTGTTTTTTGACTCCAAACCTGTGTAAGAAGCACTAAAATGCAAGTACACCATGCACTATGCTGTAAGGCAGCAGAGCAGAGCTCACATCCCAGGCTTGGAAAATGACGACTGCCTCTCCAGTGCAGGGAAGGACCTGCTGGGCCCCCTCGCCCCAGCTGGCTGCAGGGCTGCATCCTCCAGGCAGCAGTGGGCCTGTGCAGGAGCAGGCAGCATACAGCCCATGCCACGCCTGATTTATGGACAGTGGATGTCACACCCTGCTCCTCTTCCTGCCTGCCTTGCAGAGTGTTGTGACCGCTGCCTTCAGCCACACATGAGGAATTAAATGAAGCCATGCCTAACATCCTGGTGGAGGCTGTGGCATGCTCTGCGCAGAGCTATCAGACAGGCCATGGTGTGATGGTGGCATCAGGAAAAGCTGCCTTCATCTGGCAGACACAGAGACAGGCACCACTGAAGATGTGCCGTGGCCTTCAACAAGGCAAACTCCCCAGGACCACACCCAGCATCCCCAGGTGGCTGCAGACACAGGTGCCAAACCAGATGCTGTCACGCCATCAGTGTTTTTGCTCACTCACATATGCCTGGCAGTCTTACCAGGGTCTCAAGCTGTCAGACTATGCCAGACAAAAATTAGGCTCTCCAAGGAGTTTGGACCCCAAATGAGTGTCTTTTCAGGGCATTCTTCATTCCTCCCAAACACAGACTGTGAACTGTAATCCATCAGCTCCCAGGTACTTTTTCTAGGCAGCTCTTTGTTGTACCTGTGCCACTGCATGAGGGTGTAATGAACCTGGCAATGGGCACAGTCACTAGGACAGACAGGATGGCACAAGGCTGTCAGACAGAGATGGTTCAGCCCTCCAGCAGCAGAGTCAGCACTTGACTCTACTTTTGGAGGTGGGGGAGGCCAGGCGAGCCCAGAGATGCATCAGAGCCCAGGGCTGCTTCATCTTTTTGATCCCAAACACCACAATTGCCAAAGGCATCCTCTCATCTACTATACGCAGATTCTTTATTGCCTCTGGAGGCCCAGGCGACCTTGCCTGACACCATGTCCTTTGACTTGTATCTTTATCTCCAAGAAGTCCTGTTTTCCATCAGGGCATGCCCAGTGGTCTTAGCAATTTTTTCTCTTCTCAAAGCCAGAGGCTGTCTGTGAGAAAGCATTTCTTCCCACATCTGCAGGTTTTGTACTCACTTTGAAATCTGAGATATACTTACGGTTCTGCTCCTCTCCTTTGTGCACATGTTAATGTGAATGTGGGAATTCCATGCAACTTGAGACAGAGATTTCCTTTGGTAACCACATCCATGATCTGCCTTAACCCTGTAGCTTAGTGATCTCCTGGCAGCCTGTATCACCCATTCTTAGTTTGCACAGATCTTTCCTCTACCACTTGTCATCTCATCCTCCTAGAAACATTGGTCAATTGTGTCTAAAAATCTCTTCTGCAATGATGCCGAGGAAAAGCCTTCTGAAAACCAGTGTTTGCTGTTGATAATGCTAATTCTCTATCAGTTCCCTCAGACCTGGGCCTGCCTGTGCTGTAAACTGCCTGGGCAAGACAAACACTTGTTCTTTCTTTGGCACAAGGGGATGATGGTCCAGAATGAGTGATGCTCTGTGAGACAATAATAAAAGTGATAAACAAATAATCAGACTAATGCAGGGAAAAGTGCTTGCTAGAACACTGGTAGGAAAGATCGAGTTATTCCTCTAAAAAGCAAGTTATTCCAAATCCCATCTTCCTTCACCCAAATCAAGTGACCAGGAATTGCACTGGTTTGACTGATCACATTTTCTCTCATCAGATTCTGCTTCCCCAGTACCTCTTCAACTCCTGATTCTCTTCACTTTCAGAGCCCACAAACATAATTCAGTTAGAAATAAAATTTAATTTACAACATCAAAAACAGTCACATTTGGAAACAGTCTAATTCCCTGATGCTCAAAAGCACATCACATTATAATTTATCAACCATCACATTTTTAACTATGTCAGACATTTGTCATAAAATCACCGTTAAATGGGTATCTAATGGCTTCTAATAAATGTCAAAATGAACTTGCAGATGCCTATTCAAAATATATTAGGAGCCATTAAAGAGCAATTAAAAGGAAGTTTCACAAATAATATTTTATATTAGGTATGTTGTTGAGCCAGGCAAGGAAGGGACAGTGACATTTTGAGGACCTTCTGGAAATGCTCCCTTGTGCCACATATTTCTGCAATGATGGACTGCATACCTCCCTGGAGAGCCTCCCGTGCTTCCTGGACATCCCTGCAGGATGAGGCCCTGGGCACTCATGATGTGGATGCTGTAATTCACTGCTTTAAGGTGCAGCATGGACAGTATGTGCATTATTCCCACTCTCCCTTGTGCCCTTCTGCTCTAGAGGGAGAAATCTGTCCCAGACACTTCCCCAGCGTTGCCCTCCAGGGTGATGGGAAGTGCTGAGGAGGCAGGGGTGCGGGGCAGGAGGGGAGAGCTGCCAGTGTGCGAGAGATAAACAGGCACTGACATTTGCTGGAGTTTGGAGGAGATGGGTAGAGGAAGATCTCCAGAGCAGTGCAGAAGGTTTTGGGGACAATGAGCCGAGAAGCGGATATGAACAGCCATTCTCCCTCTGGAAATGTGAGGTGAGTGAGAAAGAGGGTTACAAGACTGGGGAGAGGGACAACTTGAGGCCACTTAGTGTTGAGGTGTGCATATGCACTAAACCCTGAAGTGTGCACAGTTTTCTGCTGACTTTGAGGAGAGAGCTCACACCACTGGTGCTCCCTGCACTACCATCTATTTCTCTAGTCCACATATTAACAAAACTCACCCTGTGTCGCTGGTGCAATCTGGTATGAGCACGTGCTGGGCTCTCTCAGGAGGGCACTGAAGGTCACTTTTGCCTTCTGGCTCAAAGCTCTCCAGAAGCAGCTGTGCACTGAGAGGCCCTGATGGTCCATGTTTTTCCTGTGTGTCCATGCTGCTTCTGTTCTGGAGCCGTGGTTTAAAAGATGCATCTTACAGGCATATTAGGTACACATACGCATGTAAATACAATTTATATAAAATAGATAGCTTGTTACAGGTATGATGCCCTTAGTTTCTCTTGCAACACAAAGATTACTTTAATTTCTATAGAATCATAAAATCATTTAGGTTGTAAAAAACCTCTGCGATCGCTGAGTCCAACTGTTAATTCAGCACTGCCAAGGCCACCAATAACCCATGTTGCTATACCTTGAAAATGACTGACAGACACGTAACCTTTAAGAGTAAACATTAACATTCATGTAAATGTTAAACATGAACACTAACAACAGCAATTCTTAACAAGAATTTCCTAGTGTTCGCATTCTTATATTGGTCCAGCCACAGCTTAGAAATAGTTAAAAAGATGAACTTCATCCCAGCTTGTTCCATTCCAATGCCAGGTTCTCTTTAAAAGAGCAGCTTGCTTTCTCCCTCTTTCTTTTCTTGTTTTTTTTTCACATTTGCCTTCACAAACATGAGGGAGGGAAGGATGGGACTAGATGTGACCGTTAATCCTGCTGGGGTTCAGGCCAGTGCAGTGAGAATTAGGTAAGGGGGAGGCTGCGGAGCCCAGTGGGGACAGCACGTTCTGGCGGGGTCAGGAGCACGAGCAACAAACCAGCATCTTACACAAGGAGGTATCAGGAGCCAGTAATAGATCCACTGTGTCAGTACACAAATATGTTGTTATGCTCCACCTTCTGTCCTGTTTGTTTCTTACAGCACTATGGCTACTTTCCCACTGACGTAGCTGAGAATTGGTCCCGACACAGAAAAGAAACAAAAAACTCTCATTCCCCCCACCCTCCCCATCACTCAGGCTGTAAAGGACCTGTTTACACAACTGTGGAAGAGGGTGTGTATTTGCATATTAAATGGTATCAAGAAAATATGTAACATATGTTGCAAACAGAACTAATGTCTAAACACACATGCAAACCTGGGCTAACGGGTCCTGCCAAAATATTTTAACCATCTGTTTTTACTTAGCTGTTTTTGAACAAATTATGTTTATTATGTTAATTTATTTTACTGTCAACAACAGCAAATGACAGAGTTGCTGCTAAACAGCATCATTATATATCACATTCTGGCATAATACCAGCAGGTTTTTCTAATGCGACAGGAATAAATGCATATTAAAATGTCAATTTGTTTAAAATCTAGTTCAGGATGGTAAATACATCTGCACAAATTCATCATGTTCCAACAGACACTGTTTGCACGCAGACTATTTTAAGATAAGGGGCTCCGACAGGACCTGGAGAAAGAGGCAAGAGCACAGAGGTCCTGCCTGAATTCCTGGCTCCAGCTTTGAGGTTGATCCCAAGAGGAGGGGAAGAGAGGACCAAAGTGGGAGCTAATAGATGTTTTAGAAGTTGTGATTAAACTTCCCATGAGTCTATCTTTATTTGCAGCATCCGTGAAATCTCCCTTAGATGAAGAAAAACTGAAATTGAGATCAACCGCAAAATAATATTGATCTTCGTCCCAGGTCCACATCCTATTCCCCAGCATACACTGTTCGTGGCTGGGCAGGAGTCTCTGTCCCAGGCTCTTCACTGGGCTGTTGCAGGGAAGGAATACTCAGTGCTACAGCCAGCTGCTGCTGCAAGCACGTCCAGCATGAAAGTTCAGTGAGGGATGCTCTGGAGGCCCCAACATTTCAAAAATTGCCCAACAGTCAAGTTACATTATATTTTCTGGGTCAGCTCTTCTCCTCTCTCTTGATCAAATAATTTCTGCTTGTTGCCCAAAAGCAAATCTTTATTTCATCAGGATCTTTCTTGCTGACTTCCCTAAGAAGAAAGATCTCTTCTCTGGAAGGGGCAGGTGGGCCTGTCAGTGGTTTCCTCGCCCTCCTGGCTGCCTCCCTTCACCATCCGCAAGTTCAGAATCATTCCTCGCCTGATTTCCAAAGTCAGCACCTGTTCTCCTAAATCAGCCTGCTCCCCACGTCCTGTTCCCATGTAGACAGCTGCATACAGCTTCTGTGACACAACCAACCTTTTCTCCAAATAACTAATGCTGGATCCCATCTTCTCCCACGCAGGCAGTGTGATCTCCCGTCTGGCTACATTTCCCTTCCAGTCCAATTAATGGGATGGTGTAGGCTGCCTTTGTTGCCTCATTCCTCTCTCAGGACCATGCTTGCTGGTCTGACCTTCTTTCACACAGTGAGAGAATCCTGCTTCTCCCAGCTCTGGACTGTGCATGTTTTTACACCACTTCACCAGCAGGTCAGGAAAGTGGTCAGAAAACTCCAACCTACTTCAATTCATCCTTTGCAGTCATGGGAAAATAGCCTATCGTCCCATACAGCTGGAAGCAGAGATTTTTATGTGCTCCAGAAGACAACAAAAAAACCTGGAGCACTGAGGAGTCCTCTGGATTTTCAGCCAAAAACCATAAAGAAGACAGACTGACTTTCCTGCCTAAATATTCTTTTTCTCTTCTGTCCACATCTGAAGCATTGAATCATAGAATCATTAAGGCTGGAAAAGACCTATAAGATCATCATATCCAACTATCAACCCGGCACCACCACCACGTTCACCATTGGATCACATCCTTAAGTGCCATATCCACTCACTTTTTGAACACTGCCTTGGATGTGTTCCACCACTTCTCTGAGCAGTCTGTTCCAATGCATTACAACACTTCCTGTGAAAAAATTTTCATAATATCTAATGTAAACCTTCCCTGGGACAACTTGAGGCCATTTCTTCTCATCCTGTCACTTCTTACCTGAGAGAAGAGACAGACCCCACACACCACCCTGACCTCTAGTGTTGTCTTGATGATGGCATCTGCAAACACAGCAACTGGGACAATGTAGGACAGGCTATGGAATTCTCCCTGGTGCTTTTATATGGATCTCGGAGAGGAGAAAATAGAGCAAAGTGAGCCTGAAGCCTTTGGAAATACTGAAGAATCAGAGTAGAACAAGATTAAAGAGGAATGAGTGGAAAAGTCCAAACTGAGACCATGAGCACAAGGAATGCTCTCTGTCCATCATGAACCATCCTGCTTCCAACTGTTTGCTCCAGGACCTGAAGGAAGGTGTGACATGTGAGCCAGTGACAATGTAAGACATTACAGGATATGGTACAACATAAAATACAGCCAGAGCACAGTCCTGCAAAGACCAATGCATATGCAAAACTATGCACGTGGACGGTTCTGCTGAGGCCTGAGGAATTACTCTGGCTCAGATGGCTGAGCACATGCACAAAACCTTGCAAGGCCAGAGCCCAGGAAATGTATGGTCAAGGAGGAGGTTTCCTGCCCTGAGCAGTCCTAGCACAGCGTAACAATGCCTCTGATGTTGAATTGGCTGGGAAATAACCAGTGAGGAAATACAATATTCCTTTCTGGGGATTAAGGAGCAGACATCTTGGGATGAGGTTTTGCTTAAGACAAGGAACAGGCTCCTTTTGATTAACCTCAGCCTTTTGGGAAGTGTAGCAAAGAAATACTGTGCACATAAATGTTTTGATAGCTCACTAACAAATATTGTAAGCCATGTCACCTTTGTTTAAATGCCTTTCTCTGTCATGACAAGGGCTGTTCATGGAAGACAGTACAGGAATCCTTGTTTATAGCATCCACAATAGCACTAGACTTTGTCAAGTGCAGCGACATGTGAGAGGCAGTGCCATGCAGTGCAAAGCTTAGGGGAATTCCCCCTCCCCTCTCTAAATTCTGGTTTTATGAAGAGAAAGGTTACGTAGTTTATACTTCAGGAGTTGAAGTCCTGAGAAAATAAACCTCAGTCCAAATACGCGTCCAGCCTACAACAGATATGCCATAAAATGTATGGGCTGATTTCATGCATATGGCTGCTCGTTTTACAAGGGGATGATTAAGATGGTCATGGTTTTGTTGGCTTTTAGTCCACAAATGCCTCAGCTGTTCTGGATTCATTTAAAATCATAATATACCTCTGTGTGCTAAAAGCAAGCAGCCAGCACTGCTCTGCTCTCACTGTCCTGCAAATCCAGCCCTTCGCTTGTGACGGTGTTTCCAACATGGTTCATTAGTCACTATTGACTTACACGATCCATCTCTTTCTTCTCCCAGCGTGCCATCTCCCTCTGCTGTGGCACCAAAGGGACCCATGGGGTGGACAGGGCTGCCTTTGGGAAAGATGAATTTTTCTTGCAGTTTGCTGGCTTCCACCCCGCTTCCTGACGCCTTGCTTACTCTTTGATATCTGTCAACTGGCATTTCGCAGCCTGCCTCCTGAGGGACGTCAGCCCACCTTGTCCTGGCCTTCTAGCCAGAGCACACCAAGCTGCTCTGCTAGCACTTTCAGAGGAGTAGTTTATTGAGAAGTGTTACCAGTGGAAATGTATTCAAAAGGGATTTTTCCCTTCCTACACTGAAAATTCAGCACTTGCACCTCAACCCAAAAGAGAAACGTGTCCAGCACCACTGGGAGAACCAGCTTTACACCCCTGGGAGTGGAGAAGGCTTTTGTGGCACAGTCTGGGTGGTGCAGCATCATGCAGTGTTGTTCCCCATCCCCTCCTCAGGAGTCACGCAGACAGTGATTAAACGGGCAGGCTGTAACTCACAAAACATAACCACCTTTTCCCATATTAATCTGTTTTGGTCATCTTGGGCTTTTCAAGCACATTCTATTCGATACTTCCTGCTTCAGAGATTTTTCTTGCTGCAGCTGCCTAGCATCTCTTTCCCTCACCCTCCTCCACATCTTGCTCTGCATTTGGTTTATCTCTTCACTCTAAAAAGGAAAGGCATTTATTGCTTCATTCACATTAAATGATCATCGTGTAACAGAAATAAACTGCTTGTTCCTATATAATCGTAGGTCACTCTGCAGAACACAGGCTTCAAACGGCAGAGGTAGAAGTCTGCAATGTTTTCTTCTGAAGCAATCTTAGTTTCTTAAAAAAACCAACAAAACAAACCCTAAAACTCCTAAGTCAGTATCTTCCCGCAACTGCAGCTGATTTCCTGTGTAAACTAAAACCATGTGATATTCCATAAATGCTTCCAGCTCTAAATTACAGGAAATGAAAACCATCATGGAAAAGGAAAGCTTTGGACTAAATTCCCAGATCAGATATCGTTGTAACTCTATTTTGGTCTGATTACAATTTGGATGCTTTCTAACATACCTGTTAGTAATTAAAGGAGCTGATAACAGCTGTTGGAGCACAACGTCCCCCAGGGCCTCATGGTGGGACAGAGACATCTTCCACACCCAGGGCAGTGCCCCAGAGGTGCCACAGATGAAATCATGAGCTGAGGTTGATCAAGGGAAGCATTTTTATGTAGTTATTGTGAAGGTCAGGTTCTGAACTTCCAACTGTATTTAATTGCATGTGCCGCACACAGTAACACTTTGCAGGCAGCTGGCCACACACCCACACCCACACATGTAGGTGCTGTTTCAACATCAAGGGCTTTGTGGCTGTGCAGCTCTTCATTGCTCAGTAACACTTTTTGCAATGAGAAAGGATGAGCTGTGCAAGCGAGTATGAGCAAGTGCTGGTGCAGAGCATATACATGGCAAGAACATAAGAAAAGAGAGGAACTGATCTCACCCCATCCCACCTGAATTTGGAATATGTGCATGGTCCTTTGGGAGTGGTGCTGCCTACTGCTTCTCAGAGCCCCACAGAGCTGCTCTAATCCCATGGAAAGCTGAGAGTTAGGCCGTGTCATCCATTGTGACATGCACCATGCAGTGTGAATGTGCAGATGTCCATGTTTTCCTCAGACAGGGCACCCACAGCCCCTCAGAGCTGCGATGAACGCGCTGCAGAGTTAACAGACTGATGCCTTCAGGTGACTCTCTGTAGCTCTCACTTGCTGACAAGTCAAGTGGCCAAGCTGAGATTTATGGACACTTGTCTCAGTGTTCTCATCTCATGAGTGCAGAAAGGGGATTTCCATTCCAGTTACCAGCGCATTCTCTTCATTTCTGAAGAGTGTCTGTGTCCTCTAAGGCACTAAATCAGCCTGCCACTGCTAAGAAATAGGGACTTCAATTAAACAAATTAATTGCAATACTCTACACAATCTCTTAATTGATACACCAGAAGATTTTTTAGTTTGTTCAGCCAAGATCATGATAATTTTCCTTTTGAACTGATGCAGTGAATAATTATCAGACTGAAAAAAAGTTGAGGCAAAGTACTAATTTTAAGGAGAGTTTTGGGTACACTATCATTCATTTCTTCTTTCAAATGTCACAGGAGCAAAGCTTCACTTTTACTGTGGAAGGGAGTCTTGCTGGGTGCCAGACCAATGCCTGTACACCACAGTCACCCTTCCAGATGTTTTAACCATTGCTGTCACTTCTTCACACATAAAATATTTGAGGCAGTCCCTAGCACCTCTGGGTGTTAAATTTTAGCTGCCCTGTTCTTGGTACTATGAAAGCATTTCTATAAACCAGAGTATCTCAGCAGCCATCAATATATCATTCACATTTAGGCTTGCATTGATTTCTGTCTTGTTACCAGAATGAGGCAGATGCCTCAGCAGGGCAGAGGGTCACATATCCAATGCCAAAGGCACCAAGATAATTTGCACAAATTGAGGACTTCGGCCAATACTTTTTATAAGCTGTTTCTGCTGCATGTCCCAAATGAGGGGTTTCAGTGCCAGCAAAATCATTAAAGTGAACAGGTTTGCCTTGTTCCCTACCCAGCAGACATTTCTGTTAGGGTAGGTCATTAGTTATTCCTGAGGTCATTAGGTTATCACATTGAATCTTAATCCATCTAATTCATCCCAGTGCACTCCCATTTGTTTCTAGTGCTTGCCTTTTAAAATACCATTAAATCATGTCACAGGCCGCCTCTGCACCTGCCAAGAGAGCTGCATGTATTCTCCGATTTTCTTTTCCAGGTGAATTCTATTTAGTATATTCTTGGAGAAGACAGCTCCTTGCAAATCCTCTTTCTCCTATTTCTCCTTCCTGAGCACACTTGCTCACTCACTCTGGGGATTTTAACTTTTACATACCCAGCTTAGACCAGGCTCAAGTCAATCAGTGTTGTCCTGAGCAGATGCCAGTGGGTTTCCATTGCCTCAAGCTAGCCCGGGTGTCCCACTTTCTCTTGCTGAGATAAGTTATTAGGGCAAAGAAAGAAGAAACTGTTTGCCTTTGATAATGTAATGCAAAAATAAAGAAATCCCAGTAAAACCTTCCCTTCTTGTGCATAAAACCCTTTGGTAAAAAATTCTTAGCAGGATACTAAAAATAGAGGAACTCCACTGAGACTGGTGCGCAGCTTTAAACCAAACATATAAATTAGTAAAGAAATGGCATTCTCAGTCATAGATAGCTTGTAGTGAATTAGACCAGGGCTTTTACAGAACAAAGGAACCTAAAAAAACTCTAATCTCACTTTGACGGGAAAAAAGTCTCTGATCACTCCACCTGCCACTTCTCTCTGTGCCAAGAAAAACTCAAGCATACACCAAAAACACTGAAGGAGAGTTGAGTGTTGCATTAAATTTATGGACCACTAGAGACTAGGGTTGAATGTGCTGACTGAACTTATTCTAGTAACTTAGATGGGAAAAATCCATACTGCAAATCACCTTACTTAGGTTGGTTTAACAAGAACTATTTACCCAAGAAAGAAAAAAACCCGTGAGTGCTGATTGCTTTCTCTCTCACCCAAGAAATACACACAGCCAGAGCCTGATAATTTTTTCTAGCTGCAAAATACCACAGAATGGAAAAGGGAGTAGTTTGTTCGACCAGGTAAAGGATTTTCTGCAGAAAACAAGCAGGATTTGCAAACAGCTGTGTTTGTGTGTGTGACAAATGTTTACTATTGGTACAAGATTTGAAGGAACACAGGGAACCAGGATGTCCTGAGGTTGTGCTAATGTTGTCTTAGTCATCGTGGTGAACCTTAGGGAGTGCACTGGACCTTGTGTTTCTGAGTCCACATCACTGGGCCAGACCTCCATGCTCTTGGGCCATTCCGTGTGTCCTAGTTTTGACCATGACCTTAATGTTATTTGATACCACCTCACATCCTTGCCAGGGGCAGGAAAGGGACTCTTTCTGGCTTCCAAAAAAAGGGGGTGGCTTCTGGTCATAAAAACATGGCAACATTGTCCACCATTGTTGGTTTTCTTATCTCATTGCTGTTTCCAGTAAATTGTTCTTATTCAACTTGTGATGTCTGCCTTTTATGCTTCCCATTGGAGGGGGCAAGAAGAGTGGCTCATGGTCTTTTTAGGGAGAGGACTAAATTGGGAAATACCATTCCTAAACCATGACACCATGCCTATTACCTTATAGCAAACACTTGTTTGCAGTCTCTCACCTCCTGTACACGCTTATGCTGTGGATCTTGGTTTGGGGGAGTGGGCAAGGGGCACAGTCTGGAGGTGGATCAAGTACACAAAGGCAGGAGGTGAATGGGTTCATTGCCAGTGACTATAGGGCAAAAGTTACCTACACCCTAAATTACATTAGCTGAAGAGAGCAGATCCTAATTTCACAGGGCCGGGACTTGTCCTCATACTTTGTCCAGTTAAGATGCACACATGTAAGTCTAGTCTGTCCTATGGCAAGAGAATGAGGAGTTAGGAAGCACCCTTGGGAGGATCTGGGGAATGTAGGGAAGGGAAGGGGTGAAGGGGCTATAGCTAGAGCAGGTCCCTGGGAAGACTCAGCACCAAAGATGGGCAAAGCTGCTTTAATTAAAAATTCAGATATTTAAAGTCTTGCTGATGAAGCCAGAGTGTCTAAGAGCAGCCGTGGTCTGTAGCGGCTTTTTCAGTGCTTGTGCCCACACAGGGGGCAGTCCCTGCTGAAATTGCCAGGGAGGTTTCCAATTAGCACCAATTGAGGCAAGTTATTGGGGGGTTTCCTTCATGCAGACACACCTCCCCGGGGGCACAGCATGAGACCACCCGCTCACATTGCATAAACCACCAAAAAAACATTAAACTTACAGGATCCATTCTCAATCATTACCAACCCATCCTAGATTTGAACCATTCACCGAAAGGTGAAAGGTTAACGTGAGCTAATTTTTCAAATCATTGCTGTAACATTAGGAAGAAGCTCTGGTAACCTTTTGGGGGCTGCTGACTTACTGCCTAGTGTTCATTTGGCTGATCCTACGGGCTGCAATCATGATAGGATAGTGTCTCAGGAGAGCAAATAAAATCCAAGAGGTACATTTTTCTTCTCAGCACTTGCCTGCTATAACGCTGAACCCTTCATTAAAAATGTGATAAGCCATGCAATATATTTTCCTGTAAATTATGGCCTTTAATCTTTAATGTTAATGACAGAAATTTTACCATTAGCAGGACTGTATTTTGCTCCACACTTTAAACATTCTTTAGTAACCATGTTTTCCTGTCCTCTTTCAGACAGATGGTAACTATTTCAGCTTGAATTCCTTTTTATATTAACATAAAGAGAATTTGAAAAAACAAACTAAGCTATAATATAACTAAAATAGAAGAACTTACGGCACTGAAATGTGAAACACTTTTTTCCTAGCTATGACCACCCTTTGACTTCACTGTTACTAGGTGTGTGCCTTGAAACCAAAGTCAGTTTTGTAAATACTGCTGACAAGGAGGAATCAATCCACCTCAATCTCCAAGTCACACTGCCTTAACTTGGGCACAAAGCTTAGAGGACAAATTACTGGCTGATCAGTTGGAAAATTTGTGTATTTATGAAGAATGTGAAAGCCATGTTGGAGAGTAGTGCTTGATCCAACAATTAATAATAAGGCTGGTAAAGAAGAAATTCCTGAAGTTTAATCCCAGCTACATGTTTCTCCATGTCCTTCACACGAGCCCTTCCAGCTTCCCTTGCAGCTTTGACCCCTGTAGCTGTTAAATGCAGATAATAGCACTGACACCTGCATGTTGCACCAGTTTTGCAAGGAGTCATTAACTGGTGCATCTACTTACAAGGGTAGCATCACATTTCATGTAGAGTTACAGCCAACGTCCAAAAAATGCTATGGGATTGACCACAACACTTTTAAAGGTAGGAAAGGAATCATGAAAAAATACTTCAAATCTGAGATGGGAACCAGGGACTGGAGCAAGATATCTCTTTTTATGTGCCAAGCATAACGGGGGCCAGTCTGCTGGCATGTGATTGCTGTGCCCATAACGATGTGGGAGGAATGGTGGAAGATTTCAGTCCTCACCTTGATCCAGGTAGAATCTCCTTTAAAAACAATCTTTCAAGCACAAGGCTTGGGGCTGTGTGATACACTCTACTGTCACCAGCCCTTCCTGTAGGCTGTTCCTTGGTCCTTGGCAGTTGCCGAGGGTACCTGAGGTGCCAAGGTGTGAGCTGGCCAGGAGCCACCCATGGGTTCAAATAGCCATTTGGGGGGATGGCCAGGGAAAAGTGACCTGCCTGACAGGCAGTGGTCTTCATTGCTCATGAACTCACTGGAGGTGCTAGAACAGGGGCAGTTTTTAAGGAAGAAAAAGGACATTTGGGTACTTTGTCCTCCAGTGACTTCTGTTCCTTCATTAAGGGTATGAAGGGGGATAGAGCCCCCATGCAATGACAGACATCAGTGATACTATTACAGGCAAAAACAAGGCTTCGGCATTGTTAGATTAATTTTTCCCCCCAGTTTTTCCATGCTAAATTTGGTCCTGAACACCACATATTTTAGGTATTAATGGACCTTCTATTCCCCTTTTCTGTAATTTTTACTATTAATTTTAAGACCACAAAGCTAATATTTGAAGATCATTAGTCTCATATCCTTTTTTGAGGAAAACCTAAACTTTTCAAAATTCCATTTAAAATTCTAGCAGTGGCAATGTGCAAGGGCTGTAACTACTGAAGGTCCTGCAATACTGGAACAGTATTGTTCCAAGTAGCCATTCAATGAGAAAGATGCTCTCATTAAAGCCTTCATGAGCCTGCCCCAATAAATCAGTATTGTTTCAATCTTTGATTTTCATTAACAGGTCTACATTAGAAGGTTGACATCATAAATTTTAACTGCCACTGAAGCTCTGTTGTGATTGATAGTGTCAATGTTTTTCTGTTACTCGAATTTGCAGCTATTGTCAGTGTAATTCCTGCTACTGCATGTGGAGAATGTTGTATATTACACTAAATATTGGCATCTTTTTCTCAGTTTAAGCAGATTATTTGTTGCAGCTGTAATGCAGTAGCATTAAAATGTAGCTAGTGATCCATATCTAGCAGAGTAAACACTAAATCACCAATGGGCTTAATTAGCACACTGTGAGAAACTTTTTCTCTCCACGAAGTTGCAGGGGTCTTGCTTGGGAAGGGAGGGAGACATGTGGACCCTCCTTGTCATCATCAGTTTTGTCACAATTTATTTTGTTACATAAATTTCCTGTCTGGAGGGTTCTATCTCTGTATTTTCCTGTAAATCAGTATGCACTTTACCATGCTCAGTAAATAATAATAAATATTAATTATAGGCAGTTCTGGTTTTATCACACCATACCTGTCAAAAGCCAAAACTTTACCTCATCCTTTATTATAATACTATAAAATAATGATTCATATTTCTAATCTTTTACCGAACAGCTGAATATAAATAATCTCCCATTTTTGTCTCTTGGACTCTCAATAGCTTTATCTCTGCTACTAATGGCTTCTTATGTCTCCAGAAAGAATGAAGCATAAAAAAAAGAAGATAATGATTTAATCAAAGACAACTCAAATGGCAGTTTTGCTGTGCGGACATAAATAGAGTTAATGGTTCTCTCAGGACACCTTTTTGAGAACCATAAAAACCGGACACTTAAGAAATAAGAGTTAATACACACTTTAAGAAGTATTTTTCTATTTGAGGAAAAGACTGAAGTCTAATACGTTATTGGCTGAATCTTAAAACATTTATGATGGTGGGAAGACAAGGTTTTATTATACATTTCATCTTCACTTCTTCATTTATTCTTACAATAAAATCAAATAATCAGTAATAGGCTGATATTTTGGTGTCAAATGGAACCTAAACCACACATGAAAATGGAAAATCACTCAAGCAGTATGTGAGCCTTTAGCGATTGAACCTTAACTAAGTAATGGACTACAGGAGGTGGCGATCGGGCATTTTATGTTACTCCAAGGACTCTTTCTCTCATTTGAAAGTGCTGCTGGCATAAACAATTATGGAAAAGTTTTCATGCCATTGGCATTGCTGGACAGTAGCATTTTCAAAATGAGTTTCCCACAAGTCTTCCTTTCTACTTGGGAGAAAACAGTACAATTAAAGCTATCATACAAAGGAGATACTGAGGTATCTGCTTACTATCCAGCTGCAAAAATATGTGCATTGCTGGGACAATTTACTTCAAGTCTCCTTTCTCACTTTTTAATGGTGTTAACTGGAAATGGATAGGAAATTTCCAAGTGCAAATTTGGTCTGCATTGCTGGAGACTAACCAAATGAAAGGTGAATTTAGACTAAAAATAGTATAAGCAGCTTACAGGCTTATAACTATAGATGAAAGATTATATTCTGCATGGGAGTTTTGCAGGGTACTCAGGAAAAAGTGTTCAATGTCACTAACCAGTTTGTCTCTTTGCATTACAAAAAAAAATATTGTATTTTAGGACACAAAACCTCAGCAAAGAAAGATGGGAATGTTAACATCGGCTGGAGTACCTAATTTTCTTTTAACCCTGTACCATTTTGCAGGCATTTTTCTAGTTTCTATTCTAAAAAATAAATAAATGCAGACGGTGCTACTTAATAGCATTAAGAGCATCAGTCTGCTCTGCTGGCTGGATCTGGATCAAACAGTAGAGATCAAAAATAATATAAATGTACTTGATATTCTATCATATCTAGAAATAAACTGCATGGAATAGAAGGACTAAAGTGAAGAAGAATATATGTTGAGTATTTTTATTTCCAATGTTCCTTCACAGTTACTGGATTAACTCACCCTTCATTCCCTCTTTACTCATTCAGATCTTGACTCTTTTATCCTCTGCTGGCAAATTGAAGGTCTGCCTTGTGGTCAGAGGTCACTGAATTAATCACTTTAAACAAGAGATTTGCTGAGGTTTCAGAATTTCTAGTGTGACCTATTTCTCCTTTCTGTTTTCCACAGCTTTCCCCCTGTTGTTTGTAAAGGAAAAATCTGTGGAACAAGATCAAGAGTCAGAAAGTGCCAGGAAATGAGTGGTCTTGTGGCCCAGCTTACAGGAAAGTGAGTGGCTCATATTCCCAAGATGGGATAGCTGGCTTGGTTGCTGACATCTTTGTAGCGCAGGATCTGGCTGCTGCAGTAGAAGGAGGTAGCAATGTAGGCTCTGTGGCAAAGCACTGGATGAAAAGTTTCCTCCTAATGTTAAAATTGACATCCACCCTTTAGTCCCATACGTGCAGAGAGAAGAGTTCTACCCAGTTACATGGCTCAACCAACTGGAAATTCAATTCAACCTTCCTAATCTTACACCCAATATAGTTTTCAAATTATCATTGTACAAGCATTGGAGTCCCTAGGATATGGTGGTTTTCTTTGTTTGGTACCAATAATCAGCTCTGCAGGGAGTGAATCACCAAAATAAAAGAAACTGTTGACCCAAACTATTTTGGAAAATTTTTGGAACTGTGACCAGACAAGATGAATCGAGGAATTTGTGCCTGGTCTGCTACAGAAATTGAACCATGGCATCTCACTGGTACAGCAGTACTGTTGGGAGAGGGGTCTGGTCTCTTCCATGCAGACACTGCAGTGGCAGCATATGTGCACAGGGATGAGTGGGAGCTAAACTATCACCAGGCTCTTCTGGACAGCACTGATGCCTTAGGCTTTAACTTCTTTATTTTTTAAATCTTGTACTGCCTGGTGTGTAACTCTGAAGTTTTGTGTGGCCTGTTAACTTCTGTTCTCTCATGCTGGTTAGACATAACAAAGCCTCTCTAGGTTTGCTCTTCAAAGACACCTTGATTGTCCCAGGCCCCAAAATGTGTAAACTAAAAGCCTTTGAAGAGGAGGGACAAACTTGGGGTAATTACATCATTAACTGAAGTTATAATTGGAGAATTAACCCTGACATGCAAATGGAGCAAACTTTATAAAAGTGTGAAGAACCTGTGACCCAGTGTCCATGTTGGGTGGAGCCCCTCATAGGCTTTACACTCCCAAGGTGTACCTTTGAAGGCCCTTCAAATAAATACCTATTTTTATTCTCTTATTCTTGTCTAGACTCTGTTTTCAGGTAGCCACTTCAAGGCATCAGCATGATGTGTCCTCTTTCACGCACTGCGTGTGTAATTTCTTTAGCTAAGTAGTAACTCTGGTGACAAAACTGCCTCCCTGCATGCCTCTACTGTAAACAGCATTCTGAATGTTTAGGTCTGCACCTTATCTAGAGAACAGGCAAAAAGAAGAATATAGATGTAGATATATAACTGTATATATTTTTGCAGCAATTTATGCCATATAGGCAAGAATATACCAGTTGTAGGAAAGCTATCCTATTGCTTTTTTCCTCTGGTTGATTTTCCAGCTGAATCCACATCACCGGTGCAACTGCCAATAGATGTGTGCTTGGGCACTGTGGAAGGAGAGGGTTAGCAAGGGTCCTGGGGTCTTGTGGGCAAGAACTGTCCTTGGATGCCAAAAGACTCCTCGTACCTCATTTATTGACTTGTTCAGTCCAGAGGCTTCCCCTTTTCAGCCATCTTCTCTCTTCTAACATAGAGGGGGCCAATTTCCATATGCATTAACATTCCAGGGGCATCACAGGAGCAGCAAATCCTTTGAAGGGTAGAGAAGCTCTTTCTAGCTATTTCCCTTTGGAGCTGATTCCAACGCAAATCTGCATCTGAACAACTGTTCAGTGACTAATGCAAGAATTGTACCTTGACCAGTTGCAATATTGCACTCAGGATTTTTTTATATTCTCAGTTTCCACTGAACCAAATAGGATTTAAAGAAGTGCTGTAAGATTTAGTGAAATGAGGGTTGTGTTTGGGAGCCAGAGCTTTTTTTTCTTTTCGTTTCCCTTCTTTTACGGTCTATTCAGATATAGGGAACGCACTTTGACAAATAACATTTCTCACTCCCATGCACAGGGGAGTCAGCGTAGGTGGGAAGAAAAGGGCACTGCCTGCTCAGCCCTTGCCCCATTGCACCTGCTGGCATTGTTCTCAGCCATTCCACAAGCATTAACAGCCTTTTACTGGATTACTCTATTTTCTATCCCACTACACCTTCGATCTCCACTACACCTTGAAATATTGCATTTAAAATGTAAAATAAAAAAAGAACTAATTCCATTAACTCAAAATAGGTCTCTAATTGACCTCTTAATATGGTGTATTTAACGTGACACCATACCATTTTCATATGTAAATGGGATGATTTTTAATAATTCAGTGCTTCTATTTCCATTCTATAGAATACATCTTCCAAGGGAGTCAGGAGAACATTGTGAATTTCTGTCATTTATCACTCTGCCACAAAAATTAAACTGTGGCTGCCAACATGAAACAGTGCATTTACACCTGCCTTCCTGTGCTTTGCTCTTGCGGTGTACAACTCCAAAACCTGTATACTTTTCTTATTAATAAACACATCGGAAACTTGAATGTGAACATACCTTTTCTTAATATTTTCAGTAGTAGAAAGGGGAAGGTGCTGACAAAGAGCACTTCCCATCACAAGATTCAGCTCAGACTCACAGCTATTCAGAAGAATAAAATGTACACAGAGCAGAACTAGTTAATTTGATTCCATGTCGGGCTCGTATGCAGCATCTCCCCCTGCCACCTCCCTCTCCCCAGCCAGCCCGTCCCCTCCACCCCCGGGATGACACTTCACATTTAATCTAAACCCTCTCAGATTAAGCGGGCATGTAATTTACTCCCACAGTGAGGTCCATTGCAGCTGTGGAGGTGATGTAAAGGAGAGTTTGTTTAAACAATGTTAAGCCTGCAAACCTGCATGAAAAACCCCTCGTCTGGGCTGTCAGCAAAGCCTTTAATGTGCATTCAGTCTTGCATTCATCTGGGAGCTGTGTGTGGTATTGACTGATGTTTTATTATTGTTTGGTAGATAAAAATATTTAACTTAAGAACAACTCAATTGCAGGAAGGGCTTTATATAGTCATCACAACATGCTTCTCCTGCTGCTGTGAGTGTAGGAGGCAGGGTAGTTTTCTACTGCTTAACATGTGAAGTCTGACATATTTTAAGAACATGATCAAACTGCAGCTTTAGAAATCACTTTAAACATAAAAAACCCAAAGAAATAAATCCATAGTCTTTTGACAATTTCCCTCAGCTAAACTATTTCAATATGCTATTTTTACTTTTATTATTTCTTTCTGCCTTTGGCAGCACAGGTCTTTTCACCCAAATAGGGTATAATGGACCATGAAAGCAGGATACATCCTCAGAACCGAAATGTCAGCAGCCGTTAAGGTGAACTGCTTCATTCTAAGGTGCAGCGAGTTACCTTGTGCTTCACTGGAAACCTCAGCACCAGTGCGAGAGAGGAACTTGCAAAGGAGGTGGTTCTTCACCGAGATGGAGTGTGACAGCCCTCAGGCCACCGGTGCCTCCTCATTCTATGAAATAACAGCTTTGTAAGAGAAATACAAGGGAAAGCATCGTTGCCAGATTTGCACTATTTCCCCCTCTCAGAGACTGTGTATTTTACACAGCTGACAGTGCATTTGTTACAGCCTACCTTCAGATGCGTGCCAGCAGGACATACTGGAAATTGTGCATCCAGACCAGAGGATTTCTTAACCACAGGCCTCCAACATCTGCTGCACACTTGTTACACGGCTGGAACATGAACAGAGCTTTTAATTTTGCTCTTTGATTTCTGCATTCCTGTTTTTAAATGCTGTTTGTGTAATTTATGCCTTGCAAGCCCACAGAAGTTTGGTGGAAAGGAACTTCTTTATTTGAACTCTCCGAAGTGCAATATTTCTCTTGGCTTAATTTTTCCCTCCTTCTAAGCTTATGTATTATCATCTGACAAATTGGATCTGTTCTTTTCCAGCAAGTTATTTGAACACATACTTGTAGCTGTTTTTAAGAACAGTACAGCTTTCAGATAATTTCATTGTTATTTTATGTGCCAGATGTGGTTTGTTTTCCGCAGTTGGAGTATTAGAAAAATGTTGCATAACATCCATCTATTCTTTTACAAATAGAAATTAAAATCTACAGATAAAAGATAAGTGGATCATGCAGAACCCAACACTGCCTTATTTCACTTGTCTGTATGCTGAAATGAGTTCAGGCTTGCAGTCACCTCCCTGCCAAAATACAAGCTCATCGTTCATCTTCCCTCTGCCTGGGCTTCCCCAGCCATCCTGCTTCTCTGCACTCCAGTGACTGCACTTGACTTAATG
The DNA here is from genome assembly GCA_013397055.1 of Pachycephala philippinensis. Taxonomy (NCBI): domain Eukaryota; kingdom Metazoa; phylum Chordata; class Aves; order Passeriformes; genus Pachycephala; species Pachycephala philippinensis. The sequence goes on from VWZT01015363.1 coordinate 1,162,684, forward strand.
TGTCCATTGACCAGAAGCATCGAAAGAAATCCTTCTTTATTCAAACCTTCAAAGCAAGTTCAGTAAGCCTTTTGGTTCCTCTCCATTGACTACGTCACCCACATTAGCAGATTTACTTTTGATATTTAGAGTTTCATTAAAAGCTATGGTGTGCCCCGACTTTATCCATATTCTGTGCAGCCTCTTTTTATTTCTTTCTTTTGGGAGTTGTTACACAGATAAATAGCTGGTGTCTCTAACTTTTTATTAAGTGCCCTGAATACCACTTCTGGGGGCTGTGAGATGAACCCATGGAAGAATTCCCCTGGCTCAGTACCGAGATTGTACGATGTGAGACTCTCTCTCCCTTCAAAGGAGGTTAAATGCAAACAAACACATTCAGCTCAGTGGGGATCCAACAGGGCAGCCAACATGTGCATCCAGCTGCGAGCTCTGAGAGGTCTGGGTGACACTGACTTTCTTCAAAGGAAAAGACAGAAACAAACTGATTTTACGAATTCCATGAAAGCTGCCTTTGCAAATGATGACTGGAGAAACGGAGGTACCAGTTTGGCAGAAAGCTAAATTTACTCCCAAGCTCCACGATAACAGCAACTCATCTTTCTTTGAGCATCGCTTGTCTGTGTGTATCTCTGTGTGCACCGCTTCAAATGTTCATGAGACAGTGCTTGTCACTGCGTGTTCCCTTTGCAGAGCGCCCTGTCTCGCCGGGGTAGTCACGGGGCGGGAAGGCTGCCATGGTCCGTGTTTCAGCTGAGGACAAGGGCAGGTGGCCCAGTGCGACATGCAAAGCCAGGCAGTGCATCAATTACTGATGTGCCCAATCTGCGGAAACCTTCAAAGCAGCATCCTTGAAACATTGCACATATTTTAGCATTTTAATTAAGTAGATGTTTTATGTATTCATGCTGTAAGTACTTTATGATCACTGACTCAGCAGTCTTCTGGACTTCAAGTCTCAAAGAGGTAGAAAAGGAAACACCCCATATGTGGGAGAAGAAGAGTCTTCTTCAGATGACAGGACTCAATATCTTTCTGTTTTATTTTTAATTTTATAGATAGAATTGATCAGGAATTGACAGACCAAGTCATTATGGCTTCAGAAACTTTAAATGTGAGCCACTTTGGCATTAGAAAAATACTTAGGTACATACGCAGCATTTTCTGTTTTCAAGGTGCCACGAATGTTAATTAACAAATGAATCTTGCTTGCCTTAGCTAGAAATGTCCTCTGTCAGTCTTGGACCTTCCCCCAAAGCCAACAGCAAAGGCCTGTATCAGAACTGCTGCAGCAGCACTGGGCACAGATCATGTCTTGACTAACGGGATATGATGCAATAAAAAGCTTTATAGATAATGAAACCATCTCCCTAAAGTAGTACATTGAGAGGAGACTGGAGACTGTTACAGGAAGTTATGCATTACCCAGCCTATGCTTCCAGCAAGCAGGACCTTGCAGGCAGCTCTCTGCCCAGCGCAGCTCAAAAATCCCAAAGGGATTTCACCACGTGGGCACCTGCCCCTCAGAGGGTCTCTAGCATGGGCCTGCAGGGTGGGAGTGGAAAGCCTCGCATGCTGCTTATTTCCATACCCTGAATCTGCCCACGCAGGGATATAAAGGCTTGAAGTGCTTCACAGCCAAGTGCCATAGGCGGTCCTTCTTTGGGGAATATACAGCCTGGAAAATTTGTGGGATGGAGCTGCTGTGAAGGTGGGTTCTCAAACAAACAGGTTCAATGTATTTTAGCTTCTCTGTGCAGTGTTCTAATGCAACAGCTCCCAGGGTCCTCAGTTTCTAAACCATGTCTCATCAGTAATTCTGAGGTATCCCATGGGGACAGCAAAGCACAGGAATCATGTCTTGAAAAGGAAAGAGAGCTTCAAGTCTCTATATTTATCAAAGATATTCTTGGTGACAACATAATGAAAGACTAGGAGGAATCAAAATCACAGAATAAGCTGAGTTGGAAGGGACCCAGAAGGATCATCAAGTCCAGCTCCTGGCCCTTAACAGGACAGCCCCCAGAATGACATCATGTGCCTGAGAGCATTGTCCAAATGCTTCTTGAACTCTGTCAGGCTGGTGCTGTGACCACTTCCCTGGGGGGCCTGTTTTGGTGCCCAGCCACCCTCTGGGTGAAAAACCTTTTCCTAATATCCAACCTAAACCTCCCCTGACACAGCTTCAGGCCATTCCCTTGTGTCCTGCCACTGGGCACCAAAGAGGAGAGAAGAGATCAGTGTGTGCCCCTCGTTTTCCCCTCACGAGGAAGTTGCAGACTGCAATGAGGTCTCTCCTCACTCTCCTCTTCTCCAGGCAAAGTCAGAATAAAGGAAAATTAATTCAGTGGGACCAGTTTGGTAAGACAGGATTGGCAGACTCAAGGTGAGGCAGAGAAGAAAGAAGATGGAGAAACAGGTTATACTAAACTAGATCACAAGGTAACATTCTACAGGAAATTATTCTGGTTGTGCATTTCTTTATGTCTCCTTTCTAATTCTATGCCAGCGTATCATATAGGTAAATCTTATTTTCCCAATTATCCCTGTTGGCTCTGCATCACTATAATTGAAGGGTTCTGCTCTTCTCTCAGCATGAGCTCTGCGAGTACAAATTGCTCTTACAGAGGAACCGATGTGTGAGCACATGCCAGGAGGACCTGACAGCTCGTGGTGCAGCTCAGCCACTGGCACAGAACCAGCTCCCAGCGAGCAGGGAGCAGGCACACCACCTCTAATTATATTATTTTTTAATGTCAGCATCTCTGGAAGAAAAACATTAATGTGCCTTTGACAGGACATTTCTTCCCCGGATCTCAAAACACTCTCCAGAGGCGGTGGCATCTAGTCACAGTTCAAACTGGACACTGAGAAATTCAGCAATGTCTGTCCATCCAGATCTGAATCACTGCAAACTGTTCAGGAATGTTAGATGGGAAGAGGAGGGAATCAAAAGACTATTGCCCATAACATCTGCCAACAAACGTGCTTTTTATTTTTACCACCTCACATTTGGGAAAACACATTAACACCTCACAATGCCTCATTGTGGAAAGCATTTCTAAGATTCAATTGCCTGCATTATTCTAATTCATATCACTACTGCAGTCATGCTGGTCAATGAGTTCTTTGATTCTGATGTTAACTTTCCAGTGTCCCAGTAATTGACTCAATAGAGAGAATTACAGTTAGTGGTCAGTGTAGTGGAACACTGAATAACGACAACTGTTGCAATCTTTTCAAATCAAGATCACTTGGGAAAAAAAAAAAAGTTTTTAAGGAGCTGAGATGAAGTGCAGGATTAAAGGAACAGACTAATGAAATTATTATAGACAGCATCTGCATTTTCATTCTGACCAGCACTCTGCAGCCAAACACAACACCTTGTGTGTGCTATATGACAACACTTAATTTTAAAGAAAAGTTCCACTGGGGAGGTAAGCACTACATTGAATTAAAAGGTACCTCTCTGTTTCCTATAAGATTTAAAATTAATAACCTAGGGAAAATAATTGCCTGACTGCTGAGAAATGATACATAAAGCAAAGTCGTAAATGCATTACATACTCTGGGTACATATTTAAATGCCCTGATTACAGCTTGCCACATCCACAAAACACCTGGTCTGGTATTTTTCTTACATTGAAACCTCTTGGCCAATTGGAATTTTTATCTCAAAAGCAGCTGAAACCTTTGTTTACCATCTCATAGGACATGTTGTTACAGTCACGTGCTGAAGATCTTTTTTAATGACATGCCTGACGGGACTGAACGGTGTATGTTCACCAGCTTTCACCTTCACTATTAATAACAGCACAGTTCCTATCTGAAATGTCTTCTATAATTGTGTAATTACACAGCTCATTTATCCAATTGTTAAGCCAGGAGTCTGATTAAATATTAACAACTGCTTGGTTCTCCTAGTGTCATTAGTTGGAAAGCAACCCTGTAATCTCAGGTAACCCATGATGGTAATTATGCTTCACAGTTCCCCTCAGCTGAAATCCAGCACAGGCAGAGCAGATGAGGTTGCCCAGCAGAAAACACATCACCCCTCTGCTCCTCCTCACCTCAGCATGACCTGAGCCCTGTACTGTGTGTGTGGACTGCCCATGATGGAGAAACAAACGGGTACAGAGCACTGCAGAGGGTGGCACTGCCTGGATTTGATCCTTTAATCCTATGCTGCATGTTGAGAAATTGAAGCCTGACTTCCAAAGTCATTTGTGACTTTAAATCAAAGAAGGAGCAGTTTGGTTTGGCCCAAACATTCCTTCCCATAGAAAGCAAGGGGAAGAGCAGAGCATCACAGTTTGTGATGAGCTGAGAGTGATGTTTTTGTATGTGGTCTTGCATCAGAGGGGCACATGCCCGGGGAACATCCCAAATTATAGGTAACCTTGGCTGGAATACTTAAACCAGGAGCAAGCTGCACTTCAGATGCCCTCCGCATGGGAGTATCACAAGGCCCTTTAAAATAAAATGTTGCAGAAAAGAGCATCAAAATGCTATAAACAACCCAAAGCAATGGCAAACAGATGTTTTGCTGAGCCCTCTGAGGAGCCCCGAGCACTGCTGCCCACAGCCCTCACCAAAGACCTTGGGACCTGGGGGACCCTGAGCTGGGTGGGAGGACATGAGCAGGCACTCTCTGCCTCTGGGATCGGGATCACATCGTGGGGACATTTGAAAGGCTCTGAGCTATGGGCACGGGGGATGCATGGGTGTGGGCATTGCTGAAACCGATCCAGAAGATCGCTTTTTCCCAGCTGCTGCAGCAGCATTAATGGAGGACTGCCTGGAGCAGCAAGGCTTTCCCCCCATTAACATCTTATTACGATGAAAGGCGCAGTTTATACCTCCCAGAGTTATTGCTTCCAGGCTGTCTGTAAACTCAGGTGAAACCGTGCATCTGGTTCAGGTTTTCAGGCTTCCCGTTGCAGCAGGGAGGACGGGATCATAATTTGTGTGTGAGGAGAGCAGGGCTGGAGGTGGGCTGGGACAAGGCGGGCTTGCCACCTATCGAGCTGGGCCACCAACACAGTGCCTGAGATGCGCTGTGCACAGCTCCTCTGGCTCCATCTCCCTGGTGCAGTGAGGCACAGCACGGCCAGTGCCGGCACACCGAGGGGTCAGGCACAGCCACGCCCGCGGCCGCAGGAGGGGAAGGGGCCAGGGTTTCCTCTGAGACTGCTCTGAGACCTCTCTGATCATCGGGACGGGGTGCTCCGGAGCAGGGCACACAGAGGGGTGTTAGAGCAGGTGGCACTGGGAGGCCCGCGGGGGAACTCTCCGATCCGTAACGCGCTGCGGCTCAGCTCGGGCTCCCAGAACGGCTCTGGCAGGTGATGAATTTGAAATAAGATTTGCAAGATCAGAGTAAGAAATCAATAAACTCCGTCAGCTAGGATATAGCAGCTGTCTGAAACAACAGGTTACAGCAGCTGATAAATACTTTAAGGTGGGGGAAATGAATTAAAAATAAGACCAAAATATGATCATAAATCATGGTCTCCATCTGCTAACCCTATACGGGAACAAAACCCAAGAAATAACCATGTTCAGGTATATCCCTTAAAACACAGGTAGCACAACCTCTTCAAGGATGGATACCTTTATAGGGAGGGCAGGTTATGCTACAGGTGACCAAATAGCTGCTTATTTAAGTTTTAGCTGCCAGGTTTTTGTGATTCAGAAAGCTGAATTATCAATTCCTATGTTCTTTCTGAAAACCATTTTAGACAATCCTCATCCACCCCTCTGCAATAATCTTTCCCTTACACATGCACCAGTTGTGTAAATAAAGGATTCAGTGAAATACTATAGATCCTCTTGACTCTCAGCCCCAGCAGGGATTTTTTGGAAGCAGAGAAGATGGGCTCACCTCACCAGCATGCATCTTGCAGGTGGGACATGCATGAGGAGATGCTCTTGCCTGAGAAGCATTGGGGAATCCCCCACAGCCTGTAACATATCAGCTGAGGCTTCCTTCTCCATCCTTTTCCTTTGCAGCCAAAGCTATAAAAAATGGAGTTTAAGCTAACACATATTAAATATAGACAAGAAAGACAGAAAAACAGCATGTCTGGGAGGCAGGGGTGGCCACTGAGGCAAGCCTGGGGAAATAAGGAACCTCCATCCTCCAGGAGCAGAGTGGGAATTTCCCAACTTCTCCGGCATAGGCTAGGACAAAGCACTAGGACCTGGCACTGCCAAGACAGGCTGAGGGAGATGCCGGGGACTTGGCTCTCCCTGGAAGTGTTGCCTCAAATCCTGCAAGGGGGAGACCCAGCAGTCGGTGAGAAGAATTAATTTGTCATGAATTTGTAACAGCAGCCAGGTACCTGTGTGGCTGCATTTTTTCCTGTGTGGCACAGGTCACTCACAGGGGGAAACTCCGCAGTCTCCTGTGCACAGCAAATGTGGAGCTGCAGGCTCATATGCTAATTTCCCACTGCAATCACAGGGAGAGATGGGGCACATGGGCAAATGAAGCCTTCGTGGTCAATGGATGAAAAGCACACAAAATATTGGCAAGGACACTTGTTTCCAGCTGTGCTCGATAGCTTTAGCAAGCTCCTAAGGACTAGAAGATCAGCTCAGGAAAGGAGGCTGTGACATGGCCACCACTCCTGCAGAGGTTTCTGGCTCGTTACAATCTTTGTGCATAATGCTAAATAAACCACTTAAAATTATGTTGTTGGTATTTAAACATTTGTAACAATTGATCATCGGAAAACATCCAATAGGCCTATGATGAAGAGACAAAGAGAATGCACATGAAAGTAGATTTTTGCAGCACATCACTCACTATCTTCTCTACTGCTGCAAGTAGCTCCACTGAAAAATAAAACCACCTGGAGGAATAAATTTGTTGAGTTAAGGCTGACCAGAATAAAAGGGGTTTATTCCTTCTGGCCTTGCACAGACATTTTACAAACAGTTGTTTTCCAAAACAGCGTATCGATCTTCAGCAGTACTGATACTGCATGCCAGGGGCCTGCCTGTCCTCTGGAGATGCAGAGGATCACAGAAGGTGATTGCTGCTCTGCAGCAGAATTGCCCAATTCCCCTGAAAGACGTGAGTTGCCATTCAGAGACCCAAAGCAGCACCAGTTCCAGCAGCGTGGTAATTCCAGCCAACAGAGGTGTGTGATCTCAGGGAGCCACCTGCAAAAGCCCACACAAAAGTGCTCCCCAGAAACCTCCCAGCCTCATAAACCTCTCACAGGCCCCCGAAGGCCATAAATTCTGCAGGGCCTCTCACAACTGTTTCAAAACGTTTAATGTTTTCCTTCTGCTCTGTGGTTTCACTGCCCACAGTGGGGATCTCTGCACCCACCTGATACTGAGCCTGGAAAAGTTTTGCTCTGTATGCCAAAAACTGCTGTGGAATTGAGCTAAATTGTCTTAGCTGATGCCTGTCTAGATAAGACATTGAAGCCACTTCCTTACAATATGATTTATTTTAAATTAGACAGGGAAAAAAGCAATTGAGGTAAGTATTTGAATCAGAGTTTCAGTTTCTGATGCCAGGCTTTAAGATATTTGTGGAACAGTTTAATGGCATCAGCTGAACTGAAGAACTCGAGTTTGGGACAAGTATAACATTTCTCTCCATAAATATAAAAATACTGTTTAAAAACCAGCACCCCAAACAAGGAGAAAAAGCTTGTAAGGAAAACGCCTTCTCCTGTCACCTCAGCAGGAGGAAGCACTAGGTCAGTTACTGAAAAGAAAAATGATCAAAAATGCAACGTTCATGCATACAGGAAAGAAAGTGTCAGGACGTGAACAAACTCAGCTGGGCCATGAAAAGAAAACTGAGAAACGGGAATGGCAATGCGAAACTGAAAGTGCCTGAAAAACCACCTGAAAGAGATTTTGGTGCACAGAAACTGAGAATGATCCGCCTGTTTCTGCTGCCAAACAGCTATCAAATGAAGAGCATCAATATGTGAGCCAAAACTACATCCCACAGAGGGAAACCCAAGCAATCTCAACAATTATAGCTGATTTAGTCCATTCTCAATATTGAACTATGATTTGGAAGCATTTATGAAGTCAAAAGAAAAAGAAAGACATGAAGGTTGGTATATAAACCCCAAAGTTGTCGACCCTCAACCTCATCTCCCTCCATTCCTCAGAAAGATGAGTGACCTTTTGTGAATGGGGTAAACTGGGTAAACTTCTCACCCTCAGTGAGAAGGTGCCATACAGAAACCAGGTACTTACCTGGGCACTTCTGTCGTGGGCAGGAACAGGCCAAGAGGAAGACAACCTTGGGCTGTGCTGAGAGGAGCCATCAGGAAAGACAAGGCTCAGCATTTCAAGTTATTTTATTTAATACCTTTTATTAACGAGGTAGGAGAATCCTAATGAAAGCTGTGGATCTGACAGAAGTTAATTGGTTTAGTAAGGGTGATTGGAATACCATGCATGAGACCTAGATGACTTTGTGGGTTCAGATATTAGAAATAGATTAAACTTGACTGCACCAACTCTTCATCACACACCTGGTTGTGTTCCTAAGTGGAACTGTAGCTTTCACGTGGGGGCTCACTTGGTTTGACATCGAAGGGGGAGAGCTTTAGCTCACAATATGATTACAAGCTACCAGTGCAGTGAGGCACTGTGGAAGGAGATCAAACTCTAGGACCTGAGAAGTTCACTCCTATTGCTCTGAGCTTCATGCACAGCCCCTCATGCTTTCTTCTGCAAGGGGCTGGAAGAGTCTCATAGCTCCCTGCTGCCTGCAGCTCCTCTGGGAGCTGCCATAGCCCTCCCAGCAGGGCAGAGCTCCCAGGGATGTTTGCAGGGGCAGCCGGTCTCTCCTCGAGCGCCAGCTCAGAGCACTCGCACCAAATGTGGTGACTGAGACAAAATGATGTGAACCCTTGTACTGTCTCCAAAACTTGGCCAAGACTGTAAGCCACCCTTGCAGCTGGGCAGTGCAAGAGATGCTCTGCTCTTCCTAGACTGCCACCATCTCCAGAATCCTTCCCCCTCTGCTGCTGGTGGCCCAGGGCTCAGTGGAGAAGGAGAGATCTGAGTGCTCCTCGCTCCTGCTCTTTAACCAAAGTGCTTGAGGGTTGAAGTATCATAATGCAGCAAGCTGAACTTCACATCCATTATTTTAGCATGAAGCCTGTACCAGATTTCACTAGCAAAGCATTCCGTGTGGGACAAAAATATTCTGTTTCCAGCAGTGAGTCATGTTTTTCTTATTTGGGCACTGATGGAGCCTGTGATGGGAAGTGCTGAAATAAGAGTGGGAGGCTCAGTGTGTTTGTACCCCTCCCCTTCCCTGGACACACATCTCCCCAAAGGAAAAGGGATTCTGCTGTATGTCCATGGGTTGACTTCCGTCAACTGTGATGCTCACCACTTGGTAAAAAAATATATAGGTTTTTGTTAACTTCTAATACTTTTTGAAATTTTCTTGTACAATGAATGACTAAAAGGGATTTTGCTGGAAAGGACTTCTGTAGGCAGAGAAAAGGAGGATATACATAGAAGGACAACAAAAAATACCATTTACCACAGCACACCTGAGAAAACCAAACTGCTATTACATTTTCTTGGCTATTTCTGAAAGTACATTACAATCTTACTCCATTTGAAATCCCTGGAAACACCTCCAGACCTGCTTGTCTTAGTTAATTTTTTTACACTGTCTATAAAACCTCAATCAATAACCAAAGCTACAGATTAGAAACTCCGTGGGAGGGAGAAAAAAACTAAAGTAAACCATGTGTCCTTTGCATTTCAAAGAAAGAAGTCTCTTTAGCCATCCATGGCTAGTCACTTTTCAGTCATTAATTTCTATTTGGCATTAGATGCTGCTGTTCTTTCAGAGACTGAGATTTTTCAAGCAAATGACAATAAAGAAATTTTTCTGCTTTCTGCCTGAGCAGCCAACCCCCACTGCAGTCGACAGGAGCCCAGGGAGCACAGAGAACCTGCACAGGGTCTTGCCATGGGGATGGTGCTGTGTCTGAAAGAGAGCCCAGGAAGGGAGGAAAAGCTCCTCACTGACTTTAACCCAAAATGGGGAACCAAATACACTTTCCTTTTAATTTCTTTTAAAAGAACTCTTTTCCTTTTAATCCCAAGCAGTGATTTTAAAAAGACATTTAAAAAAATGGAATACCTTTTTAGTTATTTTGCCTTCACTCTCACTAAATATCTAGCTCTGGAAATACTTTTAAATTTCTTCAGCTCCTCTCATGCTTTTATTGCCCTGGTTTGGTACCTTCTGCAAAATGCAATTTGGTGGGAGACTTCAGACCAGTCTATTCCAACTTATATTGTAATTCTGTACAGCAATTAACATCTTTCTCCATAACTAAGTAAATAAAACTATTCCTTGCATTTCCTCTGTGTCATTTCAGACTTCCTGTCAGACTCACTCTTCATCCCATAATTCCTAATAACCTACCAGTGAGGCCATTCACTGAGATCCAAGTAAGGTTCTTTACTGATATTTCTTGTCCTGTTGTTTTGATTGCTGTAATCAACACCAGGAGCAGGACTTTTATTGGTACAAACACAGTTTTCTCAGAAATTAATTAGAAGAGATAAGATTCATTGCTCCATAATTCACATTAATTCTCCTTTCTCATCTCATACCCTCGCATAAACTCGCCCAGTGCTGTGGCTGTTGGCCAGCAGGCAACCACCAGTGCCAGAAGGGGCTGGTTGTCACAGATGTCACATCATGGGCATCCATCCTGCAGAGGCTTGCAGTGACAATACTATTAGCTGCCACAGAAATTCCCAAAATATCTAAATTTAGGTGTTTGTTTGCAGGATGTGCTGAAATGCCCCCCGGGGCCTCCCTGCAGGGCTCCCCTCCTCTCAGAGCAGGCAGCTCTGGCTGGAGGCAGCACCATCTCTGCCCACGCTGCCCACCCGGTGCCAGCTGGGCAGGGAGCAAACCCAGCCCTGAGCAGCCACAGCAGCCTGCGGCCAGGGCAAGGCAAAGGCTGGGACAGGGCTCCGTGAGGCACAGGATGGGCTGTGCCTGCCTTACCTGGGAGCTGGCTAGCCCAGATGCCTGGTGACCTTGGCCCCTCCTGAATGAACCTCGCTCCTGAGACACATCAGCCTTTGTGGGCTGTGAAAATGTTTCCAAGATATTTTATTAATATTCCACCAGTTGAGTTATGGAGCAGCTCAGAGTTCTCTCACCCAATAACAGGTCTGGCCATTGGTGCAGCAGGTTATCAAAGCCAAGTTAAAGAAGGAAGGGGGCCACATTTACCATGCTGCTTTATTTCTCAGAAGCTTGGGGTTTAGAAATAAACTAATCACTTCCACTTCACAGCAAGCAAAGCGTTATTTGCTGTGTTGTCTGAAAGTCTTCAGAAGCATTTGGATACATTTAGAGGTTTATTAGAACAGGGTTTGCCTGGCCAGAGCAGGATGCTGGGTGACTGTGCTGAACTGATACTTATGGGTATCAAATCTAAATGTGACATAACAGGGGTAGACAACTTGAAAGGTGAAAAGGTGAACGATGAGAGGCTTGGGGCTTCATTATAATGCCTTTTCTTTTACTGAAGACTCCTGTTGCTGAACACTGAAGGTTCAATCGATTTGCAGACTTAGAGTGATTAAAGTTCTACCATCTATTCTCCATGGAAAAGTACTACTATGGCATTATGGAAAAGAAAGGAATGTTGCAAACAGATGCTGCACAGAGAACTGAACAATGGTTCCAAGTTAACTTCATACCTGCACCTCTCCCCTGCCTCAGGGAGAACTTCTCAGTGCCCTCCAAAACAAAAAGATCTAAGGTTTTCTTCTGGTTGAAAAGTTGCTCTCAATTATATTGCAGTTTCATGAGAGTAGCTGAACAGCAAGAGCACTCTACTATGAATTTTATCTGAAAGCAGTTGTTCACTCAGAGATCCTGCATGCATTGGGGATTTTTGTTGAGTTTTTCTCAAAGCTTTGTTACTGTTTACAGTTTACTTTCTTTTTCCTGTCTTAATTTTTTCAGCCTGATTTTTTTTTTTCAAAATCACTGCCACATTTCAGGGACTCTGAAAACATATTGCATAACAAACCCCTAAATTTTCTTTCAAGTGAGAATGAATTCTAAAAAACTTCATAAGCTAGAACAAAACCTTATTCAGTGCTGAGTAAACAATAATGTACTTCCCCTCTTAAATCTAACCTGTTGATTTATCATCTCACTTTCCTTGGACACAACTGCAAAAGCGGAATTGTTTTTCACAGCTGACAGTGGGAATGCAGAGCCCAGGAGTCAGAGAGCCCTGGAGACCTGACAGTCTGCTTGAACTGTCTGAAAAAGCCTGAAAAATGTGATTCATCTGAACACTGCAGAGGAAAGGGGGAAAAAAGGATGAGCCTAATTGGTTCTGACTATAGAAGTCAGATCTCAAGTTTTCTCTAGGGATGTGTACTAGAGCAACCACTATTAGTGTACCCAGATCCCTTTTAAAAGGCCTAATTTGATCAAATGCTACAATAGTTTAAGAATATGACACTATTAGGAGATCTGCATATGATACTTGACAGTAAAAACCATCAAATATTTGTCCTTGACACCAAATGAATCATTTGGGAGGAAGATGGTTGGTATCAGCACGAGCCAAAGGGAGCAGTCTGGCAAGCAATGAAGCTTCAGAACAGAGTTTGCTGAGCACTAACTCAGACCGAGATCCCATCTATTATGCACAAAATGAACACAAGACAAAAGCTCAGAGGATAAAGGGTTCCTACCATGAAGGTGTGGGAACAATTTATTACCAAGTGATGGATGAAATGAGTTGGGTGTCAGCAAACCCTCTTGTGCTGCACATGATGCTCAGTGTTTCCGAACCCAAACCCTCGGCTGCAATGAGGAGCTTTCGTTGAGCAGCGTTTCCAGACTGGCCAAGCCTCACCCAGGGCTCCCATCACACGTGAGGGGAGCAGGCACAGAAACTGCAGCAGACCTTCCCTGCAGTCCGCTGCCTGCCTGTGGAGCTTTCAGATCCTCTAAGACCTGCAGGTCTCTCATTTTTTTCAATCTCTCACCTTACATAAGCACCTCATTTATCAGAAGGAAAGGGGAAAAAATCCATTCCATGTTGAAATAGACTGCCACCTGCATTGCTTCCTAATGTAAGCAAATCCCAGCGGAAAGGTTTATCACCAGACTTTTCTGCTGGACCAGTAAATCACTCTCAGAAATATCATTTAAACCTTACAAGTGGTGTTAACCAGCAGGAGTGGCACATTTTTTTAAAAAGAGATTCCAACAACGCAACAATTAATCCAATTTCCTGGAAGAACTCACATGACCACTGTGTATTTCAGGGTTCAGATCAGCCATACATATATCAGCAATACAATATAACACTGTTACTGCCTTTTAAGAAAAAAATTAGAATATACTGTCCACTGTGACACTAACACACAAGTTTGAAGTGTTCCAAAGACTTAATCCTTTTATAATTTTGTGATTGTGAGTGCATGCCTGTAAAAAGACACTGGAAACGCTGCTCTTGAAAGACACGAGACTATTAACCTGTGCAGACATTGCAGTTGTCTCCTGGAGTGCTGGTATCCCACCCATTTATCAGCCCAGCTGTCTCACAAGGTAAAAATAAAATGGTGCTTTCAGTTTAACAGCATGCAATTGACTTAAGAAGCAGGGCTGGGCTCTGCTGTGCTGGGCTTGGGAGTCTAAAAAGTGAATTAGGAGAGGAGCACATAAACAGCATAAACCCCCTAAATTCTACCCTGGAAAACTTTGTCTCCAAATATTCATAAAAGAGAATAAAAATAAGTGAGCTTTCAAACAGTCTATACCATTTCTCTACTTTATAGTTCACTGCAATTTCTTTTAATTAGCTTGCAATTTAAATCGATTGAATTCTAGACCCAGTTCTCCTTAAAAAATGTCTTCTTGCAAACTTTGATTAGCTCCAGAAAAAAGAGAGCAGATGACTTTAAATGGCACAGAGGTGGATTTATTGGCAAGTGTGTCAGGTTTGCACTTAGCAAGGAATTGGCAGATAGCAGAATGTGGCTGGACAGGATTCAAACTCCAAGGACTTGGAGCTGGAAAAGGATTTATTTGAATAGCAAAGCATAGCAGTGTATTTGCTGAAGTTAAAATTATTACAAGCTTTTAACTAAAAACACGAAGAAATTAAACTTCCAGTGAAAGGTAAGAAACTGCATTGCTTCAAAGGTATTGTCACAGGGATACTTATTGCTTTCCTCCCTCGCTGTGTCACTTAGCTCCTAGCAATAGGAAGGAGTATTGATCTCCTTGATCGGGTGTACATTCAAAAGCCAGATTAAACCTGAACCTGCACAAAATTACTGAGCGTTCAGGAAATAAAATGCTTTATTTTTGTCTTAAATCAGCTGTAGAAAAAAAGTAGTCTATTCACCGCATGTGAAAGGTAGTCCCAGGAAAAGCAGAGTCAAAGGAGCGTGAGCTGCTTCATGTGGACAGACAAGAGGCTTGGCCACGGTCTGCAGCAACAAAACCAGGCGTTTGTGCTGAGAGAAGTTTGCACTGCTGAAGGATTGCCAGCTAAACTAGAACTTTATTTGGGGTTGTGGGGATTTTTTTGTCTCAAGCGTCATGTTTTCTTCAAAAAAGTACAAAAACTGCTTGTGACAGTGCTTGAAGTGTCAGCTGATACACTGAAGCCTTGTTTACACTCGTGACCCCCCACACTGGCAATGGACCAGTGGGAACTGCAACAGAAAGGGTTTCCAAAAAGCAAAAACCACTGCTCTGCTCCTGGGCTGGTGCTAAGCCCTGCTTCGGGCAGAAGGCTGGACTCTGGTGTCCCCTGCAACCAGCGTTCCTGAAACATCCCGCAAAGGAGTGCTCACAGCTACTCAATCCCAGGCTTTTGGAAAATGAACGGGAGGGAAGGAAAGAGAAGGGAAGGGAAGGGGAGGGGAGGGAAGGGGAGGGGAGGGGATCTCAGTCACAGTGTCTCTGAACTGCTGCTTTATACCATCACATCTGCATGAGACACTTTTATGGAACTCCTCTGATTCCATTATTCAATTCTAACTAGGTGATGGGACATTCCAGTCTTTTAAAATGGTACATAAACACCCCAAATCGCATTTAGCAGCTGCTTTTTCTTATAGTAACACTTCACTTTTTTTACCCTACTACTTATCAGTCTTGCATCTGCAGGAAACTGAGTGAGCCATTTTCCTATTTTGTTAAGCACAGATGCAGCTTTTGATTTCATTTTTATGGACTAAAGCTAAAAGATGCTTTCCTCAGAAAGCTGAACGACCACATTTCAAGTCTGGCAGCAGCTGGTCTCAGCAGCCAGCATGTGGCTCACCCAACTACAAGCATGTAACTGAGACACCAAAAGAAGAGGACACTGGCAAAGAAAGCTGTGCCATTTGGAAAAGCTCATGCCTAAGGAAGCTGAGGGTGCTCCAGACTGAGGTACCTCAAGTGGAAGCAGACTCTGGAATGATGTAACAAAGGGGGTGGAAGGGAGAAGTTCAAGGCTCCAGGACACTTCCACCAAAGGCCCGTCACACTGAAGCTTGAACTTAGGTTCAATACATTGTGCCAACCTCCATCATCACTACTTCCCTCACACATTTCTTTCCCTTTCCTCCACCAAATTCTGCTCTAAGTCCCCCAGAAAGTGCTTGAGTATCTGCATGGCTTGGACCACAATCTGGACTGGCACAACAGCAGAAATATTTAGCAGAAAAATTCAAGCCAAAGAGAAGGCACAGACATTTTTTAATTCTTATTTTCCTTGGCCAATCTAAGTAACTCTAGATAAGAACAAACTGTTTGTACCATCAGTAGAAGACTGATCTATAAACATCACCTACAGCGTCGTACGTGTGCAGAGAGATCCACATGTGGAACACTTTGCTCATGTATCTCTTTTCAATAGAATTTGCTTCTTCCTGATTTCATCTGTTATTCTAGATTAAAACGGGAGGTTTTTGCAAAGTAACTTCAGAATTATGTTTCTGGGTTTGTCAGCGGCAGAAATCATAATTCATCCCATTATTTCTAATGCTTACACAGAAAAGTCAATAAAATTTAAAAAAAAATTAATGGGAGAAAGCTTCCTTTTGTACTCGACATCATCAGCAGTATCATATTTTACAACACCTCTGGTACTCCTATGTCAGAAAAAAAAAGCCTAACAAAGCACAAGAAGGGAAGTATGTTATTGTCATTCTTCAGGATTTCTTGAAGGTTTGTCAATAAGGTATTTTAAATTCACCCAAGTGTGAAAACGAAGTTATTTTTACACTCAAATTTCTAGTTTCTATTTGGGAACTGCAGAACAGTCAGCCTCATGAAGTCATACACTGAAACCCAAACCTTGAATGTTTCCCCACATTGTGCGCATATATATATATATGTGTATATATATTTATATATATATGTAATGCCACCAAGACTCTTTTAAGTCCATGAAACATGTCTGCTTGTTTAGAAAAAAGGAGACACATTTTTTACTGAAACTTGCTTGCAGACTCAGGTCTTCTTCAGTAGTCCTCACCAAGAAAAATTATGGCAATTTAATAAAAAATGGAGAAAATCCTGCAATGTGACAGATCAGCTATAAAAGCGCACACTGAAATGAGGACAACCTTTAAGCCATCAGAATTTTCTTCATGAGACCAGATTTTTTCTGTGTCATACTCAGCACGGAGAGATTTTCATTTTTCAGAGCTCTATGGAATTTGACAAGTAAACCTACTACAGTTAATAGCATTTTAATCTTTATGCATAACAATCACAAACCTACATTGTACAGGTTTGATAATAGTAGCTGACAGCTGAATTTGAAGTATACATTTCGTTCCAAAATAGATGCGCGTGTGGGTGGATGTGTTGTAGAAATACAATGTACGACACGGCTGAGCCGAGGTAAGCTGGTGATCCTCAAACATCAGCATCATCTGCATGAAGTTAGGGCCGAAACCTGCTCCTTTAAATACCTGTTCATCCTTCTTATGACACTTTCTTTAAAGAGCTCAGTGAATAGTAGATAAAATAAGTATCTAATGAGGTATGACAGAAACTCTGATGGAGCTAAACAGCAGAGAGGTGAATGCTAATAAATAAATGAAGCAAAACATTTACTGCCAGCAACTATGTCAAGTTAGACATAGGAAACTGTAGCTATGCAGCTGGAGAAGGGCAATACTCTGCAAGCCAGAAAAGTGGTGGAACTCCTCCAGCTTTGATTATTTATGGTGTGATGATGAAGGAACAACTTTCCATGTGAGGAACAGCTTTAAAGTTGAACAGTGAAGCTGAAAGAGAGATTTAATGAAAAATCAGAGGGGAACAAAACTACAGCTACAAAAACAATAACATTCGGTTTAACAATTTAAAAATGTAATTTGTGTGCAAAACCAGATGTTAACTTGTCCAGCTTCAAGGTAAACAGCAAACTGTATTCATAACAACCCTTCTGCTGGACAGCATGCACACACTACTTAACGTTGCCATATATAAGGCTCACTTCGGACCTCCAAATCTTATCAAAATGAACACAAATGCCAAACAAACACATTTTAAACAAAGGACACATCTGTATTTAATGCAAAGCTATTTTCAAAAAATCCCAACCTTTCATAATCTACCATAATCGTAATAGCCTGAAACATAAGAACGCTTTCAGGCTCAGAAAAAAAAGGCTTCTAATTTTAAACATTTATGAGGACACTGAGAAGTGGCTTAGAACCATGCTTTAAAACATGTTTTCAGGCTTTAAACTGCTGAAAGCTGAGACCCCTTTACCCATTTGGCCTGGAGAAAGAGAGAGAAGTACAAAAACATGATGAAAAGACTGCACATGAAAATTTCTATTAAAAGAAAATGCAGCTGATTCCCTCATTCCAGTCCCTTCCTCCCATCACCACTGCACCTCTCCCTCCAGGGAAAGTGTACCTCTTGCCTAATGACCACCCCCAAACAACTCATCTACATCGCTGGCTCTGATGCACCACTGTTTTTAACAAATACTTTTTAAAAATAATTTTAAAGGGCCACTCTGCCATTGCTGATGCTGTTCCTGAACAGGAGGGACTTTGCCTCAGCACTGCACTGATGTCTGCTCATTTTAAACTATACCTTGGGATGGGTAATTTAATGTTCGTTCTAAAAAAAGATCATGATCAAACCTTTTAAATGGTTTTTCCCAACCCATAAAATGCATGCTTTATGCTGGGAATGAACTTCCCTTTGATATAGTATAACTATGGGAAGGAGGGATTGTTCTCACATTTCTGTTTCATGGAAAACACCCTGCTGTTTGTTTTTTAAAGATAAAGGATTAAGTTGCAGGGGTAAAAAATGCTGCTAAATGCAACACACTTTACTAAGTTAAATACAGCCTCTGTCTGATATGAAACACTGACTTTAAAAATAGCTATTCCTTTCCAAATATGCCAGTGAAAATAAATATGAATATATTGTAGGCATTAAAATATGAATGTGTCAAGAATAAGAACAAGTACTACTTTTACAGTAATTCAGCATTAAAAAACCCCCAATATATGAAAGCAAAGAAACAGCCAAAAATATGAATTTATAGCAACAGATAGTAGGAAGGAAGTTTTGAAAATCCATGGGAATTCTTCTACCTTACCAGGCACCTCGTACAGATCTGTGAGCATTTTCTTTTTGTCTTTCATTATTCTTGATTCCTGCTTTATAGTTCAACTTCAGGACAAAGCACCATACAACAAGAAATTGCATTCAAAACTATTAGGTCATCAAAATTGCCTTTACTGTTTAAAACCAAAACACATACACAAAATATTGCAACAGCTTCTGGAATCCCACTAAGAAAGCCCAACATTTTTAGATCTCATGTTTTCATCACCATAGTTTTTGCAAAACAGTGAGAGGCAACCCAGGACATTTTAGGAATGACTCTTTCATCACTGCAATCCCTCAATTACAGCTGACTACAGGAAGGAATGAATATAGAGTAGTACTGTAGGGACAGTCCTGGTATATTTTTCAGCTTGCCCTCTGACGTGCTCTTGACTTCTGCTGGAGAGTGATGTAGTGATTTCTTAGACTGCCTCCATTATTGCTCCTAAAATAATTCAGAGGTACGTAAGGCTTTAAGCAGTTTAAACACCAATTTCAAATTGGATTCACTGGTTTCAATGACCTTTCCATCAAAACCGAGCTCCAGAACTCCACCCCCTTACGGACTGACAGGACCTGCCCCCTGGAGATGTGCCGGGCTCCATCTTAATGGGTGGCAACTCATCTTCAACCCAAAAGGCTACAGGCAAATAAGTATACATAGAAGTTTTACTTCTAAAACACAAAGATCTTTGCTGTTACCAGGACAGAACTGAACACAAAAACACCTGCAAGCAATGACAGCAAGAACAAAATCAAGACAACAAGAACTAAAAGTTCTTAAATTATAGACTATAAAGCTCCTGAGTGCCGGCTGCATGTATGCACATTCTAATGATCAAGAGAACTGCATGGAAATATGCATTTACTACAAAATCTGGAAGCATAGTTGGGACCTGACTTCCAGTCAGGTTTGTAATTTCATTCAAGACTGAAATTACTTCATATAAATTGATTTATTTTTGTGTACAGTATATTTACTGTGTACACAGTATTTATACTGTGTACAGTATAATTTAACTTACAAATCTATTTCCTTGAGATTAACCATTAGTACTGAGTATTTGCTGTTATAAAGCTCCTTCAGCACGAATTTTAAGTACAATAATACATAATCAGATTCCATGTACCCATCTGGAATGATACTGAATAAATACATTTTCTAGTCACCAAAATAAAGGTTAGTATAACTTTTAAAAAAATCCCCAACAAACCCAACGAACAAACCTTTGAAATGATATATCTGTTGAGTTAGTTTAGCAAGACAGTGAAAAAACAATTTGGTAAGGTAGTTAATGTTTTTCACAGCATTGTAGAGTTAAGCTTCAATATTCATCATTATCAGAAAGTTCAATAATTTCTTGTTTTGATACCAAAGTAAAAATTGTCCATAAAGTTGAAGGGTCTTCACAATTATGATGACTCTGCCAATGATTACGAAGATCCTGTTTTCTTCCAAATAATCGTTTGCATAAAATGCAGTTATAGCCTGCTTTAGACCAAAATTCTATTTTGTTGCTTGGTGTATCAAACCCCACATTTTGCATCTCCTTAGAGGCTTCACTACTTCCTGACTGAGTCGGTTCACTTTTAGGTAAAATATAGACATTATTTTCATGGTGGCAGTTTATCTGTCTCTTCGGTTTTGGAACAGCACACGGCTCCTCCTGACAGGCACCGCACTTTGCTAAGCGTGTTCTCTCGCTGCGCTGTTTCCACAAGTGGGTTGTGTGTTTGACCAGTTCCCCCTTTGTTCCTCTGTTTCCTTGCAAAACCCCTTCCTTTACTCTTCCCTGAATCTCTTCTCCATGACAGCACAATAAATGAAACTTCATTTCACCAAAAGACTCTGCAATAAACTGGCATCGACCACATTTGACCTGTAATTTCACTCCTCCAGGGTTATGGAATAGGTCCTCAAAATTGCACTTATTTCCCCTGTTAAAAAAAAGGAAATACAAACTATTTCAGTATTAGCCAGGCAGAGAAGAGGGATGGCAATTTCTGTCCTTGTAAGTTCCAAGAAGAGATGACAGTCATTAAACACTTTTAATTAAAAACAGGCATTGTTTCTACAGTATCTAATTCATTTGGAAGAGGAAAAAACAAAAAAACTAACTAAATAATAGTAAAGCTGCTTTCAAAAAAACTGAAACCAAAGGACACTTCTGAGTTTAAGAATTGCGTCCAAAATTAGCTGTGGTAGAAATAACCTTATAACAATACCAGCCTTTAATAAAAGGCTGATAACTTTTGTTAAAGTTCCTGATTCAGTGAGGTCAATCCAAATACTTCTAGTGCTGTGCTAAGAAAGTAAAGATGCCTATTACCTGTAATGTATTAGTAAGAGAAACCTACTTGTTTACCGTGAGTGATCTAAGGTCAATTTGAGGCAAAACCACCTCCCTTTCCAAGATGGAAACTATGAAATTTCAAAGTTTCTTGCTCTTTTTTTTCTAAAAGTCAGTAACATGGTTTAGAAAAGTTTAAATACCTAATTTGCAATTGGATAGCCCCTCTCCCTGATTTAGGACAGCTCTGCCATATAAAGGATACACAGGCAGTCCGTGGTTAAGCCAATCAAAACAAGATCTCCTCAGAAATCTTTTCATAACATCTGAGAAAAGGACCTCGTAACACTGTGTATTTATACATATTAGACAGATTACCCAACAGAACAGATAAACTGAACGATTCACTGTATGACAGCTACTAAGACTGACAGAAAAGTACTGGTGTTTCTTAGTCTCAAGACCTTAAAAATTTCTAACTGATGCTCCAGAGAGTGGAGCTGTGCAAAGTAAAACGAGTAAAATGGAACTGTAGTATTGCAGTGAGGAGTTACATTAAAGCCCTGAGTATTCTTCAGTGAAACTAAATGCACAGCGGAACAAACAAAAAAGGCAGTATTTATACAGTATCAGGAGATTTCACCTCAAAATCACAATACAGAGGTAAAAGAATGTTCTATCCATCTTAATATGATAAATTAACTTTTCTACTTGGCTGAGATCACAAAAGCAGCAGTAAACTCAGGACAGATTAGCTCACAGCGCTCCCTAAAAGGCAATGGGATAATGGTATTTAAGAAGGAAAACAAACTACAAGCTAATACTGAAATATGAATTATGGTTATGAAATTCACTTACTGCAATTGGTTCCCTTATCTTCTAGGGAAAACCCCAAAGTAGGTAGGACAAAGAGAGTGCAGATTAACAGAATGCTAACCACAAGAAACCAACTGACCCAAATACAGCAGTATACTGGGTGTTACTAGAATATATGCAAAATTACTTTGCATATTCAAGTGTCAATAACAATTTATAGTCAATAAATCAGCTAAAATATACTGGTTGGTCTAACGGATTGACTAGATTCAAATTGAATATTTAAACCTTTAGGAATCTCACTTAGGGGAAAAAAGCAACAATTTTCATAATGGTGAGGTTTATAGACTTCCACTGACAACTTGAAATCCAGTTTTCATTAGCATTTAATTAGTGAAAACTCTCACCTCTCTGAAGCTTCGTCTGCCTCTTTTATATTCCTGTCTTTCTTCTTTAAAGTATCTTGCATCTGTTGCTCACTAGTAGAGGGCTCTGTGCTGATAACAACCCTGTGGACTTCCCTGAGGTGGCCAAAGTACACTTTTGCATGGCCAAAAACTTGAGCACAGAATTCACAGCACACCAGCTTTTTGGGTTTGCCTTCGTTGTGATGAATCTTCATGTGGGTGCTGAGTCTCCCAGAATAGATATATGCCTTCCGGCAGATCCGGCACCTGTACGGCCTCCGCCTCGTGTGGTGCATTTTCATGTGGTCCTGGAGATGGTGCTTAAACTGGAATGTATGGCTACAAATGTGACATCTGTGCAGCGGCTTAGGGATGCCTGGACATGTATTTCTACTTAGATCACTTGATTTAGCTGATGTAGCATCACTATGCTCGGAACTTAAACATTTATTGGCGAGTACGCCATTTAAAAATAAGTCTTGCTCATGAGACGGTGTCTCTACGAATGGTGCAGGAGCCAGAGGTCCAAACCCCGGCACTACCACTGGTTTTGGTCTGATACTGCGGTACTTTTTCACTGCTTCTGCTTTATTGTCTTCAGGTGTCTGGTCAACCTTCGCCCTCTCTCTTCCCTCTCTAAACTTATTAATGATGCATTTCCTTCGCTTGGCCTGAAATGCCAATAAATCATCCGAGGCTCTTTTTTTCCTGCCTCTTCTTTTAGAGGTTCCACTGTTCAATTTTTTAAGACTGTCGACATCATCCACTTTGCTGGATGGAGAGAAGGTATTTTCTTGAATGGTTTGTTTGGGTACTTGTGTAAATGATACAGCTAATTGCTTATCAAAGGCTTTGGTTTTCATCAAAGATGGTATCTTTTTACACTCAGATTCTAGTGAATGACCAGATATATCCATAATATTAGTATTCTGCTTAGATTTACAGAATACTGAATTTTTCATCTTTGAGTAAGGCAAAATAGGAAGTTTTCCTTTTGGTGCTGATGGAGTCATCTGAATTGTACTGCCAAAACCTGCTGCTGACAAGACAGCAACAGGATTTGCAGAATTTGTGGGTTTTTTGTTTAGTTTCTCAGATGTCAGAAGTGACTCTCTTGTGGTTTCCGATGCTGTCTTCATAGAGTGTAGACTTAGTTTCATGGGATTAGTTGTACTTGCTGGCTTGGATAGAGAGTCTTCACCTACAGATGGTCCAGAAATACTATTGCTAGCAATTTCAGTTTTGTTCATTAAAGGAGATCCAGATTCCACACAATTGCTTTTATTTATTAATGTAGCAACTCCAATTTCAGCTGAGTCACAGTCTGTTATCATCCCTTGCTCAGCTGAATCTGAACTAGAATGAGCTTCAGGACAGTCTTCAGTTAGAGTAGTCATGGGGGAAGTCTGTGATGAGATCAGTGCTCTGGTAGGAATCTTGTTACATGCACTCAAACCAGAGATTTGTGCCAGGTTTTTGTCACTCAGCAATTTATTTCTTACAGATTGGTACCTGGGGATGGGCAGCTTTAGGTTTTCAGAAGGGGCCACAGCCGGCTGCTGAACTTGCTGTGTTAGGGCAGGCGCAACACAGGGCACAGCCAACAGGGAAAACGTGCCCTTGTGAGCAGCCACCTGCATGACAGCGTAGTTCTGAGCTGGTACCACCAGCGGCTTGGAAACTGAAGCTGAAATTGGTGTAATTGGCTCAGGCAAAGATGACTGAAGACAAGAAACCACTCCAGATGTTACAATTTTTGGTACCATTTTTGGAGCGATGGTCCTAAACTGACTTTTCTTCTGAAAACTTTGTATTATATCCGAAGAGGATTTCTGTTTATCTGTAAGAATAACATAACAAAGATGTAATATGATACATAGTATTTTTTAAAAAATTACTCTCTCAAAGATTACTCTCTGCTTGCAAAGGATACTATTACACACAAGGTTATAAAAATATTTTGGCATTTAAATGACCACCAAATTAAATTTAGAATTGCAAAAGCTTCATAGACAAAAGCACTGTCTGAAGCAACATGCTTGAACACAGATATGCAAAAAAATCTCTTCTTAATCAAATATTAATTGGATGTTTCATTTGAATTTAGAAACTACATGACATTTCAGAACAAATACACCCATAAGCCTCTTCAGCCCTGGAAAAGCTGCAATAGCATGCTGGCAATACTCTGCTGGAAGAACAGGGACAGGATTTAAGCTCCATGACAAATAACTTCTCTGAGCACCTGCTCTGATCATCTCTCTCAAA
Source organism: Pachycephala philippinensis (assembly GCA_013397055.1). NCBI lineage: Eukaryota > Metazoa > Chordata > Aves > Passeriformes > Pachycephala > Pachycephala philippinensis. The sequence goes on from VWZT01015363.1 coordinate 1,187,121, forward strand.
CAGAATCATGCTATCTTTCAGACTTTCTCTAATATTTGGAATTTGTGGGTTTTATCAGATACAGACCAAAGTTTGCCTGATGAAGTCTTAGAAAAATTACTGCTGCAAAACATGCAAATAATGTATAATAAAATCAAAGAAGACTTGAAAGAATATGTGAATATGAACTACTGTTAAATACCCAAGCACAAAAATTACTCATGTGCCACTAACGCACAATAGAACTACTGTAGTAAATTATTCAAACATTTTATTGATAGGTGCAATTTATCAAGGTTCTATCACAATTCCTTCCTGTTTCTGTTTGTGTCCATAGAAGTCACAAATGGTTTTAGTAAAGAAGAACGTGACGATAATTCAAACAAACAAAAGGAAAAAGATAAAATTCATATGATATAATATGCATTAGGCAGCAAAGACACCTGCTGACCTTTCAGATTCCATAGACAAGGACTTGATACATAGTTAATTGTACCACTACCATTTCATCTATCAGTCTCATTTACCCACTCCCAAATTCAATTATTGATGCTTCCAGTTCTTAAAACATGGGATAGGTTTCCTCAAAAAAGGAAATCCCAACAATCTCAACCACTGAAAATTCAGCAACAAAGATCCCAGTCCGAAAGACAATGTCAACATAAGCAGAAATCATTTGAGAGAAGAATCACATTTGAATAGAACACGTGAAAGTAAATGCTGGAACCTTGAAATATTGTAGTAAGATAATTCCATAGGAAAGTTTCCATTCCTTGCCATTTTAAAGACTTGTATTACAAATGCATTTATATGTGATTCTGGATTTAAAAATGTAACTGTAAATTACTACCAACACTGGAAACTCCAGAAAATTTTAATCCTGGATGTTCTTCGCAGATGTCACACACTTTGCAACAAGTGCTGCAAGCTACAAACCTATCATGTTTCATGACCAGAACTGGACAGATATACCTGCTTATTCATGGTATGCACATGTGCAGTAAATCCACTGCCTTCGGGACATGTTGGATTCTCTGAGCAATCACATATAAACTGTACAGTTCATATTTAGTAGATCTGATGCTTTTCAAAACTCTTTGATCAGCAGATTCATAGAGCAATAACTATGCAGGGCATAAGCCTTTGATCGTTTTATTGCCATCTACTGCATCAAACCCCAAGTCCATTATGTACTTTCTTTATACTCCAATTAAGTGAAACAACTGGGCACCACCATAACTTTCTTTCTGCTCAATGTCTATAGAGATGTTCTGAATTTCTAGACTTTCTGTGCAGACTGGGTTACTGTACATATGGAATTCCTACACAAATATGAGATCCCTGCACACAGGGATAAGTCCAGGCCTACAGAATTTGTGCAACCTGGAAAAAGCAGAAACATAGTATGTTTAAAATTGTTTCCCTGCAGCACTTTTTATTCTCAATTTTTAATTTTTTTTTTGTTGTTTTAACAATCTAGTCACTAAATATATAGAAACCTTCACATTTTCAGCTGCTAAGATTTCTGCTAGTACTCAGATGATGATTTGTTTCCTGCAAGGTATCTTCCTGTTATTTCTCTGGAATAAAAAATTTATGTACTTCTGAGAAGAACAATAAAATTATGTAAAGTATTGTAATCACTAAGCAAATTAGCCCTGAACTTCAATGATAGTTACAGGTCAAACTGTACAGCTTAAATACAGCAGATGACAGAATAAGGGTACTTTCCTTTTAGGGGACAGTCAGTTCTTATTTCTCCAGATTATGCTTGCCGTACACTGACAATAAAGACTTTCTCCAAATCAGCAGCTATTCAGCTTGCCACAATATTCAACATGAGGCTGTTTCCATTCTCTCTCATTTCTCTTGTTCTTCTCCCTTTTTATTTCAAAATTTCATTAATTGATTTGCATAAAACTTTTAGGAAAGCCAGCATTTCAGCAGACTACTACCTGTGCCACTCCAAGTTACAAGGCACCCACTCTTCAACCAACGGTAACAGAAAAAAGTGGAAGTTTTGCTGTGGACATGCCACCTCTACAAATGGCAGCGATAAAAACAAGGTTAGTTTGAGGCTGGGAGGAAACATTTGTAGAAATAATGTATGGCACTATCTTTAAAAAGAACCATATGTTTCTCAAATGCATTGACTTGCCTAATGCAAAATGAAGCAGTGAAATCACTTTTCTATAAAGAAAGTATCTCCACGTATTTTCTCAGCATTCCACAGGAGAGTGTTGCTCTAGAAGCCAAGACCTTCATCAATATCAAACACAAGATGCTCTTTGAAACACGGTCTGTTTAGATCAATATCCTTCTTACACAGTTAACACAATACTAAGAACTGATAGAACTGTTTGAGAAGGGATTTTTATACAAACACTTTTTCCAACTAGTGTAATTTTATCAGAAATAAGTTTTCCAGGCAAGCTATGTTTGGTACCAACCTCCAGTACAACTTTTTTTTTTCCCTTTATCTCAAGTTTGCATTAGACATTTTAGTGCAGAAGCATTCATTGCAGTGCTTCTGGTAAGCAAAGGACACTCAGCTCTGCATTTCCCTCCCCTCCAATACAGCTACTGTAGTTAAGCTGCTTAGCCAGTGCCTAAATATAGAGAAGGGCTAGATGCAGACTAGCTGTCTGATGATGCTTCAGACTTGGTTAACATTCTGCTTGCAGACTGGGAAAGCTGATTGGAAGAACTGGTGGAAGACTACTTAGCATCTTGGATCAGGAGAAAGCAGCCAGTCAGTTCACAGGCTGGAGGTTCTACTGGCCCCACCTAGAGTGTGCAAGTATCACCAGTGACCAAAATTCTGTTTTCCATTTATAGCTGGTGAAAAGTTTCAACAACTTCCTTTGCACACAGACAGAGCTACAGTAACTCATGTCTTCACCACTGAAGGACTTGGATATGCTCTGGCTGCTTGGAAACCTCATATGCGTCTTTCAGGGGCATTCAGTTTCTTCCAAATTATTTCTGTCTCTGATTCAACGGACTCATTTTGACTTGACAGCTGTGACCTGAGGAAAAGCCTTTGTGCCTATGCAATCCCATGAAGTCTTTCACCTAAGAAGGGGAAGTTTCAGTTAAGGGAGGCTCTGCAATGGCATTTGTGAGGATGGCCCTGTTTTTTAGACAACATTCTTTCTACAAGTCAGTCTGCAGATCCTTCACTGGAAGGCAACAATTTTTATACGTTCCTTAAAATTTTCATTAGTAACAAAGGAAATAAATGAAATCATTAGATTTAATACCTGAAGGAGGTGAAGGTCATTTTTAACTGCTGTGTCCTCACTCTTTCAGATGGGTGTGGAGTTGAGTCAACAGGTAGGCACTTTTAAATAATTACACACAAGGCTAAACCAAATGCAGTTCAACGCATTTACTTTAGAATTCTCTGTTAAAAGATTAATGGTTACCATGCTAGGACCTGCAAGTATCAAATCACTCAGAAACTTGCAGGATGTCACAAGCTTTCATCTCTTCTAAATAACCTTAAAATTGTACAGAAGTGGACAGTGACATACCAATACAAAAATCAATCATGCATTAAATTCTCTGATAGAGCCATGCTGGGAAGAGTCCTCTGGAGGAAACGGAGTCTCCATGGGTTGCTGCTTTTTCATGGTTCCCCTTCCCAAGTCAGGTCTACTCCAGCCTAATCTGCCTTATTTTTGTACTTCCTTTAGTTTGCTCCCTATGTAAAGCACACAACATTGCTGAACTCAGACGTTGTAGGAAGTATCATAAGAAATTTAATTTTCAGCACTATCTGGTCTATTTTGAAAATAACCACCACAGAAACCACTGAATAACAATGTTCATTTTTTAAATAATCCTTGTAGGTCCACCTCAGTTGTGCAGGTATGTATTTAATTTGTGCATGAATGAACATACGAGAGAAAATAACACCAAAAAAAAGATCATCTTGTTTTGAAGGAAAAGACGGAATACAGATGACGATTAATGAATTTTCAATGCACATTAACACTGCTGAGTCTTTTGCTGACTTTGAAAGGAAGAGTATCTGTTCTGTGGGAAAAAAAAATGCACAACTTTCTAACACACAACATTAGATCTTTTTCTGCCAATGATAGTTAATCATTCATTTTGCCAAATCTCCATACACACTAAATACCTGTGGATACTGTCTTTCCAGCACAAGTTCCTTGCTTTTGCTGTCCCAGCATACTTTGTTGGACACAATGTTTCTCTGCAGGATTAGCATGCAAAAAAACACCACCTGCAAAAGTACTTCAGTCAGTTATAAATAGATCCCAGGACAAAAAAAAACCCAAAACAACCAAACCCCCAAACCCAACAAAACCCAGAAAAAGACAATATAAAATGGCAATATAAAACATGAACTTCTAGTTAAAGCACTAAGAAAACTACTGCTTCTTTGTCTTCACCATTTTTCTCTCCTCAAAATACGCTTTAAAATCTAATATATGCTATGCCAAATGCAAGGTGATAGCTTAATAATTGAGTAAAGCTGGTTAATGTGGCAAACAGATGGGATGGTTTAGCTTCAGTGTCATGGCAGACAGTCAATAGCAGCAAAACAAAACTCTTCAAAAAATGAAGATTCAGTAGGTTTAGTGAGGAGTTTTAATACAGGGGCTAAATCCTATGCTCATTTACACTTCCCATAATTGCATGTAAATAAACTGCAAATATTATAGAAAACAGAATTTGGACTTCTACGTTCAAATCCAGTTTTGCCACACACCTGTACAAAGTAAGATTAGTAACAAAGCCTACAAACCATGGGTGTCCAGCTCTGTACATCATAGCCATTAATTTGCAATTGTTTCTATCTTTGCTAATAATAACTACCTGGGTGGAATGTTCTGTTTTTTTGCATCAGAAAATTCTCTAAAATTAATTTCAACAGAAAATACCAGCCATTCTCAGTATGTCTGCATTTAAAAAAAAAAGAAAAAAAAAAGATGAATCTAGTAACACATCTGTGCACTGGGTGAAGACCTTGATATGCGACACAGCAATGTCTCTTTGATCTGTGAAAAGCTGCCCAAATTAGGCAAAGCTGTAGACTCTGGGCATGTGTTCAGTAGATACTTCAAGCAGCTAACTTTTCCAAAGATTACAATGTGCTCCTGTTTCAGGCTGCGCTGGATTTTCCCTGAACTATAGCTTTAGGTCCAAGCACCCAAGTTGGAACAAGGAAATGGACTCTCCTTGTCTCTGAACTGCAGAGCTGACAGTGTGGAAGAGAAACACGGGAATATACAGGGCAAGCAGAAAAAGGACAAGACTAGAAATGAGACCTGAAAAGTGTTCAGGCCAAAGAATCAGGGTGGGCTATGGGAATTAAATGCAGACTTAAGACAGGTAATCAACATTACATGTGATGTGGAAAGGAGAAGCATTTAAGCCAAAAGAGGAATCTCACATTTCTTACCGTTTTAGTACTTGATTTTTTAAAGAGTAATGTAATTATGTTTACAGAAGTGTGTTTTTTGTGCAATTTAAACTAGTTTAGAAAAATAAACAATATAGTTAAGTATTTTAATGCAAGATTGGAAAATCAACGTAGATCATTCACAGCAACGCTAAGATACAGATTGTGCAAATAGGCTTAGAAAATTTATTCTGGAATACCACAGGAGAAATGAGACCAAAACAATTCGTTAAAATTCTAGAAGCTTTAAGCTGTATCTTTAAAGCTATATATAATTAAATTTGATTTGAGCATAAATGTCATTTGCTAGTTGTGCAATAAGCACTTTCTAATTTAAAAAGGTCTTCTTTGCAGTCTGTAAATAAGTTTATTATTTTCAGGGATTAGGATTATAGTGCATTTCAAGAAATTCTGTGAGCAGTGGGATGTTTCCTGGATTCCTTAAATGGTTTCCAAAAGACTCTTCCTAGCAGAAGAGCACATTGCAGTAATAAAGGTACACTTTTTTTTTACATTAATTGGACTCCATCAAAGAGGATGTTCAACATTAAAATTCCTAGTGGCATTTTTCAGTGTGGGAATAAGCTAAAACTATTTTTAGCATAAACTGCCACCTTGCAGAGGTAAGTCATACAGTAATCCAAGATCATAGGTACATTGTTTGTATCTAGAGAAGCTCTTCAGTTTCCTCTCTAATTCGGTCTTTTGGTTTTGCCTGAAACGTCCTTACTGCACTATTAACCATATATTGATATATGCCAAAGTTTATACAGATCTAACATAACTTAAGAAAAAAAAAATAGATTATGCCACTTTCTCAACTTCCCAAATTGCTTTCCTCTGTTGTTTGGAAGTGTACATGGGAGAGGCCTTTCACAGAGTCCTCCTCAACACCCTTTTCTCTGAACTGGAGAGGTACAGACTATTGACAGATGGACTATTGGCTGGATAAGGAATTGGCTGGAAGGTAATGGTGAAGAGCTCAATGTCCGTATGGAGATGGGTGACAAGTGGTATCCCTTGGGTCCGTACTGGGAGAAGTGCTGTTTCATATCTCCATCAGTGACACAAACAACGGGATGGACAGTTGCACCCTCAGCAAGTCTGCAGCCAAAACCAAGCTAAGACATGCAGCTGACACACCCAGAAGATGGGGCTCCTGAGGGACCTGGACAAGATCAAGTGGCCCCATGGGAACCTCATGATTTCCTGCACATGGGTCGGGACAGTCCCTGGTATCAATACAGGCTGGGGCTAAAGTGATTCAGAGCAGCTCTGCCAAGAGAACTTGGGGGTACCGGTGGATGAAAAACTGAGTGTGAGCTGGAAATGTGCACTTGCAACCCAGAAAGCCAACGGTGTCCCGGGCTGCATCCAAAGCACAGTGGACAGCAGGGTGAGGGAAGGGATTCTGCCCTTCTGCTCTGCTCTGGTGAGACCCCACCTGGAGTTCTGTGTCCAGCTCTGGGGACCCCAGCAAAGGAAAGACGTGGACCTGTTGGAGCAAGTCCAGAGGAGGGCCACAAAAATGATGAGAAGGATGGAACACCTCTGGTGTGAGGAAAGGCTGAGAAAGTGATGGGGTTGTTTACTCTGGAGGAGGCTCCAAGAAGACCTAATCGGGGCCTTACAATATCTGAAGGAGGCTGAAAAGAAGGACAGTTACACCTTTCTACAGTACTTGCAGAAACAGGACAAAGCATAATGGTTTTAGACTAGAAGAAGGTAGATTCAGACTAGATACAAGGAAGAAATTTTTTAACTGCTCATCAATCTCACCAGCATCTTGGTTTTAGTACCTCTGTCCCCAGAGGAAAGTATAACATTAAAAAAAACCTATACTAAAGCAGACTTGTTAAATACAAGTTAACATATAGAGAAATTTAGTCACTATATTAGCAGCAGTAGCAACAGTACTACTTAAGACATAATTTTTGATTTCTCATAGATTTAGATTTCACAGATCTCTGTATTGTCCCAACACAAATAACTTTTCAAATATGTATGAAATACTATTTCTATAGTGAATAACAAGTGGCCAACAGCTTTGAGGTAACCTTTTTGAGTTGCAACCTGAAATGTATTAGCCACACATAGGTAAATCACTATTCAAAAGCAACTTCCTATATAGAATGTGAGCAATGCATGGCTTAACACAACCTCCTATTTTAAAAAGCCTTTTTTGTGCTACTGTATAAAGGAAGAAAGTCTTCAAAGTCCTTCCTAAGAGTCAGAATACATATACATAAGAGATTTTTAAACACTTTTGCAGTGAATTAAAATACATTTATTAGCAGATCTACATGCTTTTTTAGCACCTCTCATGCAGTGTTTGTGAACTTTAAAAGCTTTCCATGTTTTTGAAGGCACAGTCTTTCAAGTTATAAGCTACTCATTTCATATTAAGGTCAACAAAATTAATAGGTCTTAAGCAGATCAAAATATTTTCATATCAAGAAATGAAAGCTGGCATAAAGAAAGCTAGACATAAAGCATCTGTAATTACTAATAACTTTTTCCACCTTTAGAGCTGAAGAAATTACACACAGACTTTACTCACTATGGCAATATAAGAACTAAGGGCTCAAAATGGTGCCTGGCCTCTGCAACCACACAAACAGTGATTGAATTTAATTTCTATTTAAGTACGGAACTTCTCTTTGAGAGGCACTGTTAGATACATCATCAAAGACTGTATTTCAACTTATTTATGCCTCTGCTAGTTTCAGCAACCAACCATGTCAGCCTGCAAGTGGGCATTATCTAGAAACCTTGGTGCTCTGATGTGATGCAGTTGAGTAGAATAGAAATTATTTTGGTATCACTGCAAGTCCAGTGGTTATCTTTGTTAGTTTTGCCCAGTCATTCTGTTCCATAGAGAAGACCATCCCTGAAGATTTGCAAAGCAAGGCTGCAGTGATGCAGCCACTTGGGGGAACTAATTGTTCAGAAAACAGTTGAAGGGAGGTGATGGAAGCACTGATCATAAACTAGTAATTCAGAACCCCCCAACAGCATTACAAATATAAAGTAGGCACTTTAGGAACTGGGGATAAACACCTGTAATTGGATTTTCAAAAATTCCTGGCAGAATTGCCAGTCGAAATTTCTTTTAGTGAGCATCAAGAAAGATATGGACCTAAACAGTAATTCATCCTCTGTAAAGTCAATGTAAAGTCATTTTTAAAGGGTTTATCAAGATAAATCAACATGGACAAAATTTTAATATGCCTAATGTAAGTGGTAATTAATGGACTTGTTTTCTCTTAAGTACAGGAAACAGTAATGACCAAGTCTGCTAAAAAAACGAAGGCACAATTCTTCAAAAACTATGCAGCACAAAAAGGTCAAGTAGAACCATTTTATTAATAAATCATAATAGTTTCTGATTAGATTTTTGCTCTCCATTCAAAAAAGACAACATATCTCCATCTTACTGAGAGTTCTTACTGTGTTTTCTGTCCTCTTTGGGACAGAAAACACATACGTCTCATTTCAGTAAGGGAATAAGGCCTTTTACTCCCCAAAAAAATTTTTTTTGCAAGTACTGATGTGCAAATACAGAACACAAGAAAAAAGCAAAAGTTTTATTCCTGCTAAAGAGTACCACTTTTTTCTTTTTTTTTCTTTTTTTTCTTTTTTTTTTTTTTTTTTTTTTTTTTTTTTTTTTTTTTTTTGTGCTAATCAGTGCACTTTTTCCTAAAGAAAGACTGTATGCATGAGAAAACAATTAATTTGCCACTTTGGCTCAATATTGCAACTATATTTTACTTGAGGCATTAAAACCATCTGCATGGTGACTTCTGTAGTACAAACCTCAAATATGTTCCCTTATAACCAGAGAATCAGAAGACTGTCGGTCTTGGCTTGGCCTATTTTGAGTCTTCTGTTATAAACTATACACAAAGTTTATCACTCCCCAAAGAAAGGGCCAGAATAATTGTTAAACTTTGAGGATAGCTGGAGAGTATTTGCTGGGGGATTTTGTTAACAGGTAATTTCACTGAAAATTACCTAAGTGGTCTGAGTTTTGAATGGGGAATCCCTGTCTAAGGTTTTTGTTTGCTCTAGTTGTGCCCCATTTTACTTTCTTCATGAGCCAGATTTCTTCCAAAAAAGACTCTCCAGCTCTGGCTGAGATATGCAAAACATTGCTACCCGTAGTTAATTCCACTAAAGATTAAAACAAAAATAAAGATTAAAGGATCTCCCCCATGCTTCAAATAGGTATGTATATTTTTTCAAAGACAGACATAGATCTGTATAGCATCGGAAAACTAAAACACCTTCTGAAATACTGTGGTCCTGGCTAGACAAACGTAAGTTTTCAGAACATATAAAATTATCACTTGCTGCTAAACTTCAACACAGCTAGGCCTTACTGGCAGTAGGATTCAGCAGAAAACCATTTAAATTACAGTATCTGATTGGTTTTCCTGCCCCAGTGCATAATGACAACTATTCGTAGTGCTTATCGGCATTGCTAGCTTGCCCATGCTAGTCACCGTGCTGTTAAAAGGCAGCGCTGGTTCTCAAGAGAAGGTGCTGGATGTGCTGTAAAGGAACTATGGAATACACTGCTGAGAGGTGATAACGGATCAGCAAAGCCCGTCAGTGGTGCCAGCAAACGAGGGGACGGGAAGCGGAACGCAGCCGCCAGGAGCGCAGGCCAGAGATGATCCCCTTAGCCCGACGCGTGCCGCAGCCCCAGCGCGGTGCCGCCGCCGCAGACAAAGGAGCCCCGGGAGCGGAGCCCGGCAGCGGGAGGCGGTGCCCGGCCCGGCCCCGCTGGACGCGCCCCAGCCCCGCTCGCTCCCCCGCTGCCAGCCCGGCTCAGAGCCGCGGCTCACGGCCACTGCCCCGCGCTAAGCTTCGAACAACAGACAGGCTATTCTATTTGCCTAATAATCTTGTAATGCTAATTATGGCTTGTCCTGAAAAATCAGGTACAGCACCGCACCCAACCTCCGAACAAATTAGCGACAAGTTACCTTAGTATTTCAAAACATGCTACGACTGCAAACTTTTCAGTCAATTCAATGTCTTGTATAACTTGAGAACATCTTAAAGCAAAGCAGTTGAGCCTTCATGTTTAAAAGTAATTACTTCTATTAAACTATTTAGCATCCTCTATAACTGCAGCACAACTATTGTGCCCGAGATTTAAAAAAAAAAATCCTCTGCTGATCTTGTGTGAATCTAGTCAGTGCCCAAAATGGCACGTCCGTGTTACTAGAAGCACCGGTATTTACACTGGATGTTCTTCTTTCAGTAGACATATGAAAACAAAGCACTGTTACCAAAATATTTTCCCATCCCAAGGAATACCCTGAAATCTTTGTCAAACTTTCTAGCTTTCATCATTGCTCAGCTCATCACACAAACCATCTGCATAAATAAAGATGTAAGCATCTGCTGTACGGCAAATGGTCTCAGGGGCAGATGTTTTATCCTTGCATTCATGTCACTGGCTTGGATACATTATTTGAACAGATGCACACAATCTGAAAGTGTCGTGTCCCACAGTGAACCGTCTCCAACTGCTTTCTATCAAAGTACATAAATGCTATTTGCACCTGCATTTATGTTAATGATATAAAGGCAGCAGGGGTTCCAGCAAAGTGAGAGCTAATGCTAAGAAACACATTTACAAGGCTAATGGAAGTTTGAGATCTCCCAGCACCAAATAACCATACTAACATGGGTACAAAATGTACAGAACATTTGACCTATAATTCTAAAAAAATTAAAATAAACATGCTCAAAGACCAAAACTATTACTTTAGTGTGTGATACCCTTTTCCAACCTATATTTTAAAAAGACAAAACCTATTAGATAAATAAACCAGGACAGCCTTATACTTTGCAAAATATTTGGGTAAGATACGTAATTCTTTCATGTTAAGAGTCATTTAACAAAAACATTTTATAAATCTGACAATGCCAATGGTATTTCAGTTCACTAAGGCACAGTGGTATTGTATGTCATTATAAAAAATACCAACACTTGCTCAACAGCAAATATTTAACATCAGTGTGAATAGTCAAATAAAATGCTTCAATGATTGTAGTTCTGTCATATGTTGTCATATGAATGAAATGGTAATTTCATAATTCCAAGGAAAAAATGAGATTTGACAAGTTAGATACTTACCATTTTTCAGAAAAGTGCATCTAGTTGAACATGGTGTTACAATTGCTTGTTACATAAAAGACAGTCACCCTTCTTACAAAATATTTTAAACTGAGAAAAATACAGATGTCTTGAAGGAGTACGGATCACATTACAGAACACCTGCTATTACACGACAAATGGCAGCAGTGAAGGGTTTAGCTGTCACTCAAAGAACTTGCACTAATCATTACTTCCACACTTAACTGAAAAATAACGAGCACACTCAAAGTACAGAAACACTGACAAATATGCCACACTGAATGTAACTGATGGATAGGTTCCATTTCCAATAGAATCTGTTTTCGAAAGTTTTATTTGTAAGAAATGTACCAACATTAGAGTTGTACATAAATCACAAATTACTAATACCCTCCATATTTTCAAAGTGCTACATTTAAGAAACAAGTGGTACTTGATATAAAGACAAAAAAGTATCACAGCAAAAAAATATATTGAGACTAGTATATTTATAGAATATCATAATTTCACACTGATATAGCTCCTGGTCATGATCTAGGGAGGCCCTGCAGAGAGATCTCAACAAATCAGAGGTCTGGGCAATCACCAACCATATGAAGTTCAACAAGGGAAAGTCCTGGATTCTGCACCTGGGATAGGGCAACCCTGGATATAGAGACTGGGGAATGAGAGGCTGGAGAGCTGTGCCATGGAAATGGACCTGGGGGTCCTGGTCCATGGCAAGTTGAACATGAGCCAGCAGTGCCCTGGCAGCCAGGAGGGCCAAGCGTGTCCTGGGGGGCATCAGGCACAGCATCACCAGCCCGGCAAGGGAGGGGATTGTCCTGCTCTGCTCTGCACTGGGGCGGCCTCTCCTCAAGTGCTGGGGGCAATTTTGGGTGCCACAGTGTAAGAAAGAGATAAAGCTGTTAGAAAGCCTAAAAAGGAGAGCCACAAAGATGGTTAGAGGCCTTGAGGGGAAGCCATGTGAGGAGAGACTGAGGTCTCTTGGTCTGTTCAGCCTGGAGGAGACTGAGGGGAGACCTCATTGCAGTCTTGTGAAGGGAAGAGGAGGGACAGACACTGATCTCTTCTTTGGTGACCAGTGACAGGACCTTAGGGAACGGCCTGAAGTTGTGTCAGGTTGGATATTAGGAAAAGGTTCTTCACCCAGAGGGTGGCTGGGCACTGGAACAGGCTCCCCAGGGAAGTGGTCACAGCACCAAGCCTGATGGAATTCAAGAAGCTTTCGGACAACGCTGTCATGCGTGTGGTGTGACTCTTGGGGGTGGCGCTGTGCAGCGCCAGGAGTTGGACTCTATGATCCTTGTGGGTCCCTTCCAACTCAGCTTATTCTGTTATTCTGTGACTTTTAACATGGAAGCTCACTTCCAAGTTTACCATTCCCTCTGGGTACAAGTTAGTAACAGGATACTGACTGGAATGGATTTTGATTTAGGGGGAAAAAAGAAAAAGCCTTCAAAAAAATCTCAAAGCAAATTATTAATCTGAAGTGTGCAAACAGCTTTACAGTCTATATTCTCCTACTACTATTCAGAAATGGCTTTAACGTAAGACTATAACCAGGGTCAAATTCCTGTTACTTAAAGGGAAAATTAAATTAATGCTTTTAAGTATTAGAATTAAGTACTTCAGGCACAAGCATGGGAATGTAGAGCACACTCTGGGGTGGACAGCTTTCCCAACAGTAAGTACTGTCTTCCTTGAAAGAATAGTCCCAGGAGACACAGAACTCATCAACTAAGATCAATTAGAATGACATGCTTCTGGAACAGCTTCCTCAGAATTATTACAGCATCACAAAAATACTCAGTCTTCACAAAACAGGTAAAGTATAAACTTACATGACAGTAAAAGCTCAAGGCTTCAAATTAAGTAATATATAGTGCTCTTCTTAATTAACATAAGTACTAACAATGGAAACTTAACTGACAACCAGCAATGGTTCTGAAAGGTCCATTAGAGCTGATGTCATATCCATCAAACGTTCACTCACATTTAAGTATCATTAAAAACGTCATTCATGTTAAAAAATCGTATTTAAACATTAGCATTGAGACACAGATCAAAAGGGAAAGGAAACTGAAGTTACAGCTACACATTTAGAGGCTTGGGAATACACAAATACCCTTCCTAATAATGGAGGGAAAAAATCAAGACATTAACCCTACTGAAAACTAAATTAAATGAAAGACAACTTTTGAAGAGACCACAGAGAAGAAAGAATTAAACACAAAAAAATATTAGTACAGATGGGAATGCTGGAGACAAGGCACTTAAAAAAAAAAAAAAGTTAATGTTTATTTTCCTGTTTCTGCTAATTGTGTAGCATAATTAGCAGACAGATTTGACCCCACTTAATATGAGATCAAATATAGCAGGGATTTTCAAATATACGAGGATTAAAAAAATTTTTAATAAAACCTGAATACTTAATTCTGCTGAATCAAACAAGAAGCAGATTTATGCACTTCAAGTTTCAACTACAGGTGTTAACAGTAATTAGCAATGCCCTAAAGAAGAAAACAATTTTAGCATTGTTAATTGTTTGAAGTGATAAATGCTGCAGTAATGACTATTTTTTTCAGATCATACCACAGCAGAATAGTAGACACAAGTAATACAGTGATTAATAATGATGAGACTTCTTCCACATTTTGAATCACAAGCATCTAATTTCTAAGAAAAGTATAGAAAGCATACTATACCTGCAGAAATTGTTAACGGATTCTGCATTATGCCCTTTAATAGTTACGACAATGTTCCTAGAAAGAAATACAGATACTTAGAAGTTCTGATAATTTTTCAGAAACTAACAAAAAATGAACAGGACAATGGCAATAGTTTCCAGACTTGTATTTCAGAACGGATCCCAGTATGTCCATAGCTCTCACAAAAACACCACCTGAGTTTTAAACCAAGTGTTTCTTTGGACCCCTATATGTGCTCTCCGTATTTCAACACTGTGTGCTATTAACTTAGGCTTCTTGTAATTAAACACCCCTCTTAAAGCCAGGAAAGAGGACAGTCACGAATCTCAACCTGACAATGCATTCTGAAGAATCACACACAATACAGGGTTAAGCAATCATTTCCCTTCAAACATGTGGACCTGTTGGGGAGGATCCAGAGGAAAGCCCCTATGCTGATCACAGGGCTGAAGCACCTCTTTATGAAGACAAGCCAAGAGAGCTGGGGCTGATCAGCCTGAAGAATAGAAGGCTCCAGGGCGACCTTATAGCACCCTCCAGTACCTAAAGGCAGCCTACAGGAAAGCTGGGGTGGACTTTTTACAAGGGCATGTACAGATAGGACAAGGGGTAGTGGCATTAAACTGAAAGAGGACAGGTTTAGATTAGATACTAGGAAGAAATCCTTTACTTTAAGGGTGGTGAGGCACTGGAACAGTTTTCTCAGAGAAGCTGTGAATGCCTCATGCCTGGAAGTGTTCAAGGCCATGCTGGATGCAGCTTCAAGTAACCTGGTCTAGTGGATGGTTCCCTGCCATGGCAAGGTCCCTTCCAACCCAAACCATTCTGTGATTCTATGTGACTGCACAGATGTCATGGAACTGTCTGACCAGCAGAACCTTCTCTGGTTGCTACAATGAAGATATTCGCTTGCTCATGTGAAACAATTACACTGCTATCTCTCCTTAATGTGGTGTTGGTATTTACAAAAAGATTTGATGCGCTACATTTNTCCCTGCCATGGCAAGGTCCCTTCCAACCCAAACCATTCTGTGATTCTATGTGACTGCACAGATGTCATGGAACTGTCTGACCAGCAGAACCTTCTCTGGTTGCTACAATGAAGATATTCGCTTGCTCATGTGAAACAATTACACTGCTATCTCTCCTTAATGTGGTGTTGGTATTTACAAAAAGATTTGATGCGCTACATTTGACAAAAACGCTTTACATCAAATGGCCACCCAGTAAATTAAGAGCTGGCTACTTCTTTCCAGTGCTGTTGAGTGTGCTGTTCAAGCTCCGGTGAAGTGGGATTCAACAGTCAGTTAAGAGAAACATAGTATAATATGACAACATAAAATTGTTGTTATCCACTTTGATTTATTTTTCATAAAATGGCCTAGCTTTTGGAATGGCTGTGTGTCTTGGTTTGAAAGAC
>VWZT01015365.1:0-67436 GCA_013397055.1 Pachycephala philippinensis
CCGCAGGCAGCCTTCTTCAGCCTTCGAGCTGGTGCTAGCCCCGGCAGCCTTCGAGCTGTTTATGTTTTATTTTAAAAGAAAAAAGGGGGAGTTGTAGGGATACAAGATTGGGCTGCAGACAGCCTTGACTTTAATAAGTTACAATTGTATCCCTGCAAAGAAAGAAAACCAGCATTGAATGCAGGTGTGCTGATTTCCACAACGAGAGACACATGAGTAGCCCAAGGGAGGACGGGTAAAAGGGGCAGTGCTCAGCAGACCGGGCAGAGAGAGAGTACCACGCTGATGCCTGCTGCCACTGCCTCATGATGCCTGTCACCCCTCACGACGTTGGACTTTTGGACTCCCTCAGCCTGATGTCCCCGTTGAGAGAAGCTAGTACCCAGTAGAAGTACATCTCTGGTGCAGGACTACACAGTACATCAGCATCTGCACAGGCACACCCACATATATGCAGGGCCAAGGACTGGTGGGCTTGGGTTCAGTGAGCTAAATAAAGTACAGAGATTTGCATGTGCAGCTACAAATGAAACTCCTCCATACAGCTGATCTGCCTGTTGAGACCTGGGAGAGATTTGGCCCCTTTGAAACTGAGGTCCCACTAAGTGATATGCTTACCATTCTTTTGCACTCCACAATCGACATCAGAGGCACCAAACACGTGGGTTTTTTTGGAGTCTCTATGTTATGAATAATTGTTAGGCCCTTTTCTTTTGCAGGTTATTAGCTGATATGCTGATAACATACCTGTTAATACAACATCTGAGGGTCTTGCCTCACGTGATAACTCTGTCTGCAGTGCAGGGATGTTCTTCCACTTCATTAAGTGGAAGTTCCCCAGGAAGGCTCTGCTTTTAACCAATGAATGCATGGAGGTTTCTTAAATGAGGTTATTTTTCTCCTTTTTGTTCTCTTCAGGGTATTTTTATCTTTGTTCCTCCTGAAGCTGGGACTTATGCAATTGTGGTGCTTATAAATCCCCTGTAATAACACTTGAACCCAGTGGCCAAACATAAACACACTTTGCAGAGGGCTGGCAATCTCAAGGATAACATATCTGGGGGAAAAAGCAACCGGACAATGAAAGGAGAGGGAGTAAATGCATTCACTGCAGAAGGGTTTCAAGGAGAGGTCAATCACATTGGGAAGCACCAGAGATGTTGTACAGGGAGAAAAACATGGGAAACAGCCACTGCTGACTCTGTTCGTCATGGAGCAGCTTGTTTGAGGAGTGTCAGCTTCAAAAACCCAGATGGACCATTTACACAGACAACATCAAGCCTGCACGTAGATGAACTTCCTGTCCAGCTTTCCAATAGATCCACAAACAGATGGGTGTCCTGGAGTAGTTCAGTCCAGCTCAGTTTTCTTTTATCTACAAAATCAGTTTTGATCTTCTGTGAACAACTTTAATAGACAGTGTTCAGCAGGCAGCCCTGGCACTGGTCCCTACAAGAATCAATTGCTGAGGTCTTACAACCAAGCACTTCCAGAAAAGAGATGTCTAGCAAAAAGTCACTTTCCTTCCTCTCTCATCATGGATTTGGTTTCTCAGTTTATCCCACTATACAGAAGAGAATGGCTTTTCTTCTCTACGCAGGCAGCATATGTTGAACAAAAGTGGTGGCATAATGGGTGGTTTCCTGAATAGAAAGCAAATAGGCTGATTTGTGTCACAATATTTCATAAATGTCCTGAAAAAATTGAAACTCATTTAAAGAAATTATGGAGCTATAGGAAGGGAGAGGCAAAATTTCCCATCAGACCCCAGCAAAGTGACCCACAGCAGCTGGTGATACCTCCCCAGGCACGTTAGTGCTGCTTGCAGGGGGACCTTCTTCCAGCAGGCTTTACACTCCCTTATTTTGAAAGGACATCTGATAGCCCAGATTGCTCTGCTAGGCAATGTATCATTTATTTATTGGGATTTAATGGGATTGAATATCTGTCTGCCCATTCTGGATGCATCCTGCTTTCTGCTCTGTACGTGACCGATAGGCACCAGTAATACCGCGGTGAACAGACACATTGATTTTAGAGGCAGATGTTTCTTAAGCTGGATACTGTGTGCTTCTCCCCACATCCAGAAAGCTACAGCAGAACTGGAAAAGATGCAAAGATGCTCCTGATGAACCTGTGCATCATCAGTGGGTATAATCAAAGGCACCGAAAGGCCTCTGCACCAGAAACCAATAAATCCAGGAGGGCCCTTCTGTTTGAAGAGAAGATGAGCAGGGGTGGCTTGAGGGAGATCAATAAGACCACGAGTGGCAGTAAGAAAGCCAGCACGGAACAGTTGCCGGCTGTCTCTTCTAATCCAAGCAGCACAGGGCAGCAAGTGATCCTGTCAGGCAGAAGCTTCAAACGACAGAAAAATACCTATGCACACAATCTGCAGATAATTTGTGGGCTGCCTTGGCAGAGACCTTTTGTTTGTAGGCTCCAAGGTCACCTGAGCTCAGAAAGCACACAAACTAGTTGAAAAGACAGTCATCACCACCAATTCAGATGGGAAAAGTTTCCCTCTGTCCACTTATCCCTTGGAGTCATTTGGGTCCACGTCTTATGCCCAGATATGCTGCCTCTCACCCCCAGCCCAGCCTGTGGTGGCTGCTTGAGCAGGGCTTCCTGTGACGCATAGTGGGGATCGATGAGGCCAGAGGGGTCCCCTCTTGTTTCTTGCTGGGAGAGTGATCTCAGGATGCAGAGCAGTTCCCTGTCTGGTGGGTTTTGGATCAAGAGTCCCCACAGGGCTCAGCCGCTTGAGCTGGGGAAAATGCACATTGCAGCTGTGATGAGATTTCCTGCAAACCATTTGTACAAAAGAGCCCAAAAGGTAATTTGTATGCAAAGCGTGTGCTGGGGACACTGTCCCTTCATGCCAACCCTCAGGCCTTGCTCCTGGGACGCAGAGGACACACGATCGTGTTCAGCTCATTTGGCACCCCATATGTGCACTGGTGACATCTTATATGCCCTGCTCAGGTTGCTCCTTGAATAGCCAGATTGACATTATTTACTGATTGTATTGGTTCGGTTTGGCAACAGGAAAGTCTGTTCAAGATCAGCCCTGTGAGCCAAAAGGGAGGGATGCTGAGAGGCTGTGCTTTCAGTACTGTCCCTGAAAGACTCTGCCTTACCCTTTCCATGTGGCTTCATTCTGCTGTTGGAGGCTAGAGAAAGCCACCCTGGTAGCCCCTAGTCCTTGCTATAAAACACATGCAGAGAAACTCTACCCAGTCTTTGTACGGTGATCTCATAGCTCACAGTTTCAGAAGCCATTTACAACTGAGTGGAAGAACTGTGGATAAACTTCCCAAGGAGGTCATAAGCACATAAAATGTTGATACTCGGTACTTCACACCTAGCTCCAGAGAAATTTCATTTCGCTATCTTTGAGACAGTAAAGTCCCCTAAGTAGCAGTAAAAGCAGCTGCAATGTAAAAAGGGCTTTACAATTTTTAATATATAGACTTTTTTCTATTAATCATGTCCTTTCTGCGAGGTGACCAATAATTCAGGGTTAAAGACAGCAGTACCAAAAAGCTGTGTGTTTCTGCTCCCTGCTCTGTGCTGAGGTCACTTGTACAGGCAGGTCCTCACTCCAGAAGCATATCTGATTTTGCTAGAGGGCCCTCCCAGCAGCTATTACTCCCATGCTGAAAAAAATTACCTGACAGGTTTCTCTATCTGCTGTTCTTCACACTGAACCTTCTCCCTGATGCTGTTGGTCTGGAAGTACAGTACCAGGTAACGCATGTGGCAGTAGGTAACCTGCTATCTCATCCATTCCCACTGTCTAGGAGGAAGGTATATATTCACCAAATTATCCCTTAATCCTTCACATCAGTGCGATTGCACACGTGCATCCTTAAACATTTGGCTTGAAAGGCAACTTCTAACAGCTACCACACAAGGTCAGCTTTTACTCCCTATTGTGCAGGTATGAGGGGGATCAATGCTGGTCAGGATACTGAGTGGTAGTGAATATTGATCCTCTTGTCTGGCTGGCTGAAATGACATCGATTTATAAATGTATTTGCGAAAATGTTTAGGGAGGCCTGGACACATGTGCATGCATTCCTTGTGGACATAAACAGAGAAGTGCTGTCGGCCTAAATCTACGATCCCCTTCCCATACCTCCAGAAATACAGGATCCAAACACCTAGACTTTTGGCATTTCGATGGAATGACACCACACAGGAATCAGCACTGGGTGTGTACGTATGCACACAGCTACCCTGCTTCTGTCCAGTGGGTCTGGGGGTGTGGCAGCTCTGGATGAGTGTTGGTATCTGTAACTGAGTCCTGCGGTGCACTGTTGGGGATATAAATAGATATTCAACTAGGAACGTTCTGGATACTTCCAAAAATGATTTTAGATTACTTTCTAAATAAGACAAAGTTTTAATGAGCCCACATTGCTCAGGCACTTAGACAGCAAACACTTTCCATCATAAGCGTTGCCAGCAAGCATTTTCTCACTTGCTGAGCACAAGCACATCCTCTTTGCAGGGCTTTTGGGTGGCAGCTTACGGGGAACACTGCCCACTGTGCACAGGTAATGCACTTTGCCTTGTGGTCTGGGCTCTGACTGCCCCTGGAACAGTTAATACAACTGAGACGGAAATCCCCAAACCCGGCAACCAACAAAAACGTGTGATGTGAAGATGGTTGCTGTGTCCAGAAACAAGGCTGGTTACCCCTATCAGAAGCACCTCACTGGCAGCAGCACAGCTGGAGACAGGCAAAGACCAGTGGGATATGTGGTGGGAGAGAACACTGGATGAGCAGCAGGATCTCTGAGCAGCTGTAAAAGCAGCAGGGACAGGCAAGGAAGTAGGAGGTGAAAGAAAGGAAAGAAACAGAGCAACAGAAAGAGAAATGAGGAGAAAGCATGAGTGACCTCATCAGGTAGCAAAATTGCTTTCTTTGCTATCCTCAAGGTGCATTGAAAGCTTTGCTTTCTCTTTCAAAACTCATCAGCTTCATCCAGGTCTCAGTGCCAGAGCTCTGGGTCCCTGAGGATGTGTGTGAAATCAGAAATAACCCACATTTCCCCAGTTGTTTGGCCACATGGGTGTAACGTGATCATTGTAATCAGTGTGCCTCTTGCTGCGAGGGGGCCCTGGGGAAGTGCCCCTGTGGCACTGAAGGACAAGGCGATGTGAGGAAATGCTGCAGCCCCCAGCACTGCCCCACAGCTCCAGTCAGGGCTGCAGGCCA
Source organism: Pachycephala philippinensis (assembly GCA_013397055.1). Classification (NCBI taxonomy): domain Eukaryota; kingdom Metazoa; phylum Chordata; class Aves; order Passeriformes; genus Pachycephala; species Pachycephala philippinensis. Next base: position 5,228 of record VWZT01015365.1, read on the forward strand.
GGTTGCTGCCCCAAAGGTCAGAGGAACACTCTCCACCTGCTCAGCAATGGCCAGATACTGCCCCCGCCAGTCCAGCAGCAGAAACACCTCTGTGGAAATTATCCAAAGTTAGGATAAAGTGGCAATTAAGTGCATTGAGGTAAACGGAGTCACTGGGATGTAAGAGGGCTTGGAAACAGTCCCAGGTGCAGTAGTTCTGGGTGACAGGAGGGGAGCAGCAAAACATTGGGGAGCTTCAGACCCCAGCCATCGCTTGCGGGAGTAGCTGACAGCCTTTGCACCCACCCAGCTGCATCCTATGCCCAGCTTTGGAGCCCAGCAGGCAACCACACAGTGCTGTGTGTCCCCAAGAGTACCTTGGCCTCAGCTCTGCTCTTGTGACCTCTTACTGAAAGTCTCCATATCGTGTTACTCATCCTCAGAGCCTCCTGCTAATGATTCACGTATCAATAACTGCATTTTGCAGTATTGGCATTTGCAGTGACTTCACTGAGTCAAGAAAAAGCAGCTGTTTACAGGGGCACGGAAGTCAAAGCTCATCAGTGAGACCTTCTGCTCTGTACCTCCCCACTTAAGAGGGTGCTGCTGTCTTGGGGCCGTGGGAAGGAATAGCCTGCTCAGCTCTGTTGTCCTGGTGCACTGAATGATGATATTGTTGTCACAGCTGAAGAAGGGAAATTGGAATTGAATTTTAGGACACTATGAAAATCTGGTCAGGGAGGAAAATAAAAATACTAGATAAAATCTGTTTCTGGACATCTGCATTTCAGGGCTGGAAAAAGCCTTTCTAGAACCATCAAACATGGCTATGTCCAAAATAAGTTTCTGACAAGTCTCATGAATGCCTGCTGTGTCTGTGTCCCCCTGTAAACCTGCCTAAGGGTGCTGGCCCCTCTTTGAGAATGCTTTAGGAGCCTGGCTAAGTGGATGTCTGTTGCTGTGCATGAAGCAGGGCTGTTATTCATTAAGAGTACACAGCACTGGGTCTGGGTAACTTCATTAATCAAGGAGGTCAAATCGTGCTCCACAGATTTATGAGGGTAATGGGGGGCTTTGCCCTGGGACCAAAAGCAGATGGCTGGCATGGTGTGAAGCCCACTCATAAGGGCACCCTTTATCTAACACTTGTGACATGCAAGCTCAGCCCCCTCCCCTGAGCACGCACACATCCCCCCTTTGGGCAAAGAAAGATGTGTGTGCCATGTGAGTGTTCCTGCGTAGGAAGCAGACCAGACCCCCGAGCTGCCCTCCTCCAGCCACCAAAAATCCTCACTTGCAGGAGATCCCAGCAGGAGACCCCAGTGCAGGCTTCTCACCTTTGGGTGCTGCCGGTGCCTGCCTGGCATTGCCAGAGGTGGGAGCACAGCCCATGATGATGGAGAGAGTTGGGCAGGAGAGGGTCAGCACAGAGCATACCCACCTTGTGGAAAGGTGCTGTGTGACCCTGGTATGGATCATGTCTCTGTGTGCCTCTGGTTGATCTGCAGTTTGTATAAACTACTTTAAAAGATAAACTTAGCTCCTTTATTTAAAAGATGCCAATGAACAACTCTGTGATCTCTCACTTTCCTTCTCTTTGTTGTTTTTTTTTTCCCTGATAACAGCAGTTTTCTGAGAACTGTCATTATACAGATGTCTCTCACTTCACTGAATAACCTCGGCAAGAAGAGTCCTACCCAGCAGGAGTAGAGGATGAGTGGTGGGGGAAGTGAGATTTTTATTGAACTCTGTGTCATGAGTCTCAAACAGGGTCTTTGAAGTCATTGGGGTAGATTGAAGGCTGAATCAGTTGTTTTCTCTCTTCAGTTGAGGGTTTCATGTTCAAGTTTGGCTTTCTGGCAATGCTGTATGTGTCAGATCAGAAGCAGGTTCATTGTTTTGTGAAGTGGTCAATGATCTTTGCCACAGACCCTGCCAAATCCACCAATCTTAATACTTATTTCTAGGAAGGAATAAATCTAGTTACACAGTCACAGCAACTGTGATAAATGCAACGAATACATCTTTGTGCCAGTATTATAGCTTACGAACAGAAAAAGTTCTTTATAACAGCTGGAATATATTTTGAGACCCAGGCCTGGCATTCACAAGTATCTCCACAAATTCTGCTTATAGCAATAGTAAATTCTAAATAGCGGTATTTCATAAGGGTGCCTTGGGATCACAAGTTTCATTATCCATTATGGATGCTGATCCCAGGCACCCAGATAAATATAAAGATGTACTGATACTGAAATTCTAATGCATAGCCATATTCTGAAATGTTCCAATCCCGGCAGGATGAGAGCTAAACATAAAAGTGCCATAAATGCTCCTAACCTGTTTTAGTGAAACATTCAGTTTTACAGTAATTTTTCTCAGCATGGTCTTCCTTTGAAATGTTGATTCGGACAACATTTGAATTAATAGTATCTCCATTAAAACTGTTAACCTTTTATTTCTGAAGACTCAGTTAAGTCCTGTAGCTAAGTAGCCAAAATTAGAACTATTTTGTCTTTAGCCATGTACCTTTTTAATACCAGGTTGCTAAAGATAAGATTTTCTCAGAAGACAGTGTAGCCTAGGCTGGTGGTTTAATGGTTCTACAAGTAGGTACAACACAGAGATAATTTGATACTAAAACCTGCTTATTCTCAGCCCTTGTCCTCAGATTTCTCTCACCTCCTTTTTTGTTGAGAATCTTAGCACTTACAATCACTCCACCAGGAAAAGTCTCCTTTTCCCACTTAGCAACATTTACTGGAACAAGAGCAATATTTCTGCCTCTGGATGAAGACTGAATGCATTATTTTTGCTGTTTCCTGAATCATTTAGACACCAGTTAAAAATGCCCTTTAGCATGGCCCATTCTGGAGATGTGCAAAGTGAGCTTGGCCATGGTTTCTAGAGCTGTGCACTGATGTGCAGGTCACCACAGAGGACCCTGGGGGTGATTCTCCTGCACTCCATCCTCATGGGCAGCCCCAGAGGGATGCTGTGGTGGCTGCCCATGCCAGCACCCCGCTGCTGCTGCTTGTATGGGTGCAGGACAGCACCACACAGCCCCACTGCCAGCTCTGCTCTAGTGAGAGGCTGTGAGAGTTGAGTCTTTGGGAAAAAAACAGAATTTTGGGTCCTTTATAGCATAGCACCATTCCATATGCTTTTTGATAGCTCAGAATACTTTATTAAACCAAGTATCTTTTTATGCAACGACAGAAGCCACATCAATAAAAAGAGCATTTGTTTCTTGTAACAAAGCCAGGAGGACAGCTGAGCAGCTCCAGAGGGACAAGGACTCTAAAAGGATGTCTGCAACTTAAAGTGGGCTCATTAACAGCTGAACAGCCACTGTGATCGTACTAGAAGATAATTCTGCATTTTCTATCTGGCCTTGATTCCTGATATCAGCCTGGGAAAAAAAAGAAATATATATATATATATATATGATGGTTATCCATAGGGGAAATAAGGCATATAGGGATTTAGCTCTTAACAAATATGGTACTAATCAGACTGACATCAATCAATGGAGGAATCAACCATGTATATTTGAGGGAAATTTTCAATGAGGAAGAGGGGTATCTGTAAAAGCCGATTTTCCCAGTGGCATTTTAACACCCCCAGCTCGAGACAACACTTTCCACTGGTGTTGATTTCTCACCTGGTTGGAGCTGACCTTTCCCTGCACAGTCTGATGCAGAGTTAAGGCCCAAATCAACACAGCCAAAGGCTTTGCAAACCTGCTGTGTGCAGGTAAACCCTGATGGCTCCAGGCTTCCTCGCCTTAGTTGGGCTCCCCGCGGTGTTGAGTGGGGCAGGAGCTTTCAGTGCCTGCTGGGGACCAGGTTCTGAAGATGTGACAAAGAAAACAGTCATCTTCTCACCAGGGTCTGGCAAGGCTCCTCCATGGTCAGGGAGTGTCCACTTTGGCTGACACCAGGTTACATCCTCTAAATACACGTGAATTTGCAATTTAATAGGGCTGTGTTGAAAAAAAATCCATATGTAATTTTGAGTGGCTCATGCTGAGACATCATGTTATCAAGCTGACAAAGCAGTATTCTTCCCTTTAGGCCAGATCCCAAAGCAAACTTAAGCCAGTGGGCACATTGCCACGGATTTTAGAGGATTTGAGGTTGGTGAGGCCACATCTTGAACACCATTCAATTTCGGACACCTTATTACCCCCAAGCCACTGACAAGCTGGGAGGAGTTCAAAAGAAAATGGCAGTAACATAGTTTAAGATAACTGACTTAGGAAATAAGACTGAAGAGTTATTAAATTATTAATAGCTTGGCTAAGCAGTATCTCAACAGTCTTTGAAGTAGGGAGACAAAGGAAGGAGCAAAAGGCAGAGGGGAGCAATATCTCACAAGGTGACAGTGCCACAGCAGCCACGGTGAGGTCAGGCTGGAAGAAACCTAGGTTTGAAGGCTGAGCCAGTTGAGGGATGCCTCTGGATATCCCTGCCACTCACAACACCCCACCCACCACCTTAGGACCCCAAGATGCAGTGGAAGGGGAAATGCAACATCAAGAAAAAAGCACAGAGGCTGAAAAGTGTGTGTATGGTTTTAACTGTGTTATTCTTTCCTGTAACAGCTAGATTTGGAGTAATAATGATTAAACTCTTAAAATTTCAGCTATGTTATCAGTAAATTCTTGGCTTTACTTGATGAGCATCCCTTTTGTCCACAAACAAGATTTTGAGTGTAATGAGAGCCAGGGTGCAGCTTTGCAGATGGGCATTCAGCTGGGCATGTGGCTTATTTTCTTGCAACACTACATGAAACTCTATGGCCTGTGATAGCCTGTGCAGACAAGAGATACCCCTTCATTGGAAGGTGATGAGGTCAGAACTGCTGGAGATGTTTCATGGGATGTTTAATCTTTCCAAGGACTCCATTATTTGCCATCATCTGGAAGACACCACAAGCAGTAGTGAGTTGCCCCAAAACAGCAGGCTTTGGCATTCAACCACGTCTGAAATACCACTGGGCTTTGCTAGGTTTATTTTTGCATTCAGTTTAGCAGTTTTTCATAGCAGAAATTTCCTTTGGATTCTCAGGAGGCAGAGGGAGAGCAGAGGGATCTGGCTAGGCTCATGGTGGGGTCAGCAGCCCTTGGACAAACAAGAGCAGGACAGAAAAGCGGAGACCAGCCAAGCCCTGAAGAGAGGCTGCTTTGCCTTTTCCATTGCCTGATCATGCTGTGCTATCATAAACCCAGCATACCACTATTGCCAACACCTTCCCTTGCTCTTATTGCTTTCCCTGAGGCTGATAACAGTGGGAACATCAGTTCAGTTCAACTTCAAGATGTTTTCACTGTTTTGCTTCCCTGAATTGCTCAAGCTGCAGATCAGATGTCTTTATTTCAAACACAGAATAACTGTGCTCCCCAAACTTGAAAAAATACCAGTATATTTTCTTTTGTCAAACTGAAATGCAGGCGAGGCAAATGAGAGGGATTGTTAGTGAAACACAATGCAGCAAAGGAAAAAACAGAACACAAGAAAAAATCACACCTCAAACTCTGAAACTAGATAGAAAGCTGGACACAAAGAGCGTTCTTTCACTGTGCTACACCATATGAGGGACTGGAATTCTCTTACGTTCTAAATTTTTTATTTCAGAAAATTTTCAGGAAAAGGTTTTGCCCTCTCCATGAGAAAGGCAGAGAAAGCCTGACATGTCCAGTCACCTTCTGAGTTTTTAATACAGAAGACAGACATGGGCCAAAGGCAAAGACATAAATCTCATTTCTACCATGGAAGGAAGATGAACTTCCAATGCCAGCCTAGCATACAACCCTCAGGTACATGAGGAAGGGAGCCCACAGGATCTTCCCCCACACCTTGCTACACCAGGATGGATTCTCCTCCCAGCTGATGCAGTCCATGCTCCACACTGGGGAGTCACTAAGGCATCCTGGGAGGAACACTTCCTTCAGGAGACAGGCTGAAATCATGGTGCTTGGAGGGGCAGCATCACGGAACCACCCAAAATGGTGCTGGCAATGCTCCAGTAAGGCTGCAGGCAGTGACCTGTCCCTCCTGGTATTCCCCACAACCACCACCTCCTGCACAGCCTCCACAAGAGGGAGGAATCGGTGCCCTTATCACAAGTAAACAAAGTTATTGTTTTATTAACATTGACACTGAGTTCCCAGTCAGTGCCAGGTGAACTTAGAGCAGTTCAAGCTGGTATGGCATGGAAGGAGCCTGGGATAAAGCCAAGCCTGGTGTGCCAAGGAGTGCTGGCACACAGGTCTGCTCAGGACAACATCTCCAAGGGATAACATCTCAACCTGGATCTAACCTTTTAGGCACAATGCTCCAAAGGTGGCTTTCAAACTTATTACTCAAGCTGCTAATTGTGCAAACCACAGAAAGAGGAAGGGGCTTCACCTCCCTGTTTTTACATGTAATTCAGCTACCTCTGGTCACAGGGGTGTGACCCTTGCAAACGCATTCTCCATTGGTTTCTTTGGGAGCATCTTGGTCTCCCTGAGCCCAGGCTTTGTCTTGCTGGTGCCTTGGTCAGCAAGAGAAAAAGTGCAATGGGTCCTGCCTAGCCCTGCCCACCACCATGCCTGGGCTGTGCAGGAGGGGAAGCCAGGCCACGGCCTCACCTCCAGCCTTGTGCCACTCCAGATTCCTGAGCAACCTTCCCTCTCTCCTGCGTGACCTTCCTTCTCAGCCATCCTTCCCTTCGGTGGCCAGCCCAAGGTCAGTGGTGCAGGCACTAAAAACCAGCCAAGGAAAGCAAACATTAGTCCCTCTCTGAGCAGCTCTGGGTACATTAAACTCAACAAAAGGCTCTGGGTCAAGGGATTGGCACTGCAATGGGACCAGGGTTGGCTGCAATGGCCAAACGCCAGGGCATTGTGGCAGAGATGGACGCTGATGGGCAGCCCTGCACGGGCAGGTGAGGAAGGGGGGCACGAGATGAATCCTGATGGACAATAAAACAACAGGGAGCTTAGACCAGCCCTCCTGTGGGGCCATGAAGAGCTGCCCACTGGTCAGTAGCAAGTGTCCTACAAATTACCTGTCCAGGAGTCCATAGAATAGCAATTGCTCCATCTTACATTGATAAACCACTTCAGACAGGCAGCGCTCATTTTCACTCATGCACAAACTTTCCAAGAGAGTCAGATTTGTCACAGCTGCACATGGAGGCTGCCCATGGCTCAGCCATGCCAAGCATCCAGAAATTCACCAGGTTCCAGGTCAGCTTGTTTGCAAGGTGGTGGAAAATCCCCAGGTTCCCAATAGGAAACTTCTACACTCAGAACGTTTGCGCTTAAGAAGGTGCTGCTCTTGATGGCCCTTCTCTCTCCACGGCCTCTGCTGCTGCAGAACAGAGGAGGGACAGGGGACAAGTCCATGAAGGTGACATGGCTTGGTAGCAGGCTGTCCATATACACAGCATGCAGCACGTGGCCCAGTGTCCCCTCTGGGCCCCTCATGCTGCCACTTGGATCTCACTGAAGACATAATTAATATTTTTGCATGCATTTCAAGGTCTGGGTTTTGGAAGAGGTGAGGGCAGCCCATCGGGGGTTTTTTGTGATATGAAAAAGGGGACACCTATTGCATGCTCAGGGACAAGGGGTAATGGCCTTAAGCTGAAGGAGAGCAGGTATGGATCAGATGCTAGGAAGAAATTATTTGCTGTGAAGGTGATGACACAATGAAACTGGTTGCCCAGAGAATCTGCGGGTGCCCCATTCCTGGAAGTGTTCAAGGCCAGGTTGGATGGAGCTCTGAGCGAGCTGGTCTAGTGGAAAGTGTCCCTGTCCATGGCAGGGTAAGGGGTGGAAGTAGGTAATCTTTAAGGTCCCTTCCCACCCACACCATTCTGTGATTCTATGATTCTGGCTTGACTGAGTTGAGCTCTGTCCCAGTATCAGCACTGGCCCCCCAGGGACACTGCTCTACACTGGTTGCAGCTGGGTGTCCACGTGCTGGGTGCTGCACTGTGGTTCCAGCTGTCACCCAGCTGCCATCCATCCCCCCGGCCCTTCCCAACCCAATGCACAACTCCCCACCTGGCTGCTTTGCCACCAGCTCTGCTGATGTCAGACTGGGTGATGTGGAATTGGAAAGCCTCCATGTTTGCTCACCAGCCCACTTGTCTCACAGTCTGGTGGATGTGGTGCACCCTTAGTAAATCCCAACCACCCTCTTGTCTTCCATCTGCTTGCTAATAGTTTCCAAAAGTAGTTGCATACTGAACAAGTAATTATTTATTTTCTAACTGTCTCCCCTGCAATACCTTATGTCCCAACTAATGGCTACACAATGTAGTGCGAGAACTGTACGTACTACTTGCAGGTTAATTGGAAAAAAAAAAAAAAAAAAAAAAACCCAGAGAGAAACAAGTTCTCCTTTGCTTTATCTGCTCTGATAACAGCTATCACACAGAGTCTATCGCAAACCCTATGGGCACTTGGCAAAATGCGTAACTCTGCTCACCCACTAAGGCAGTCAAGAGAAAGGAGAAGGGCATTGGATAGGAACAAACTTTCCCTTGCCAGCATTATCAACACCCTTTATAAAGAATTGTATCTGCAGCAGGTTGATAGTGGTGAGCAGGGGGTTTCATTGGCACAGGAAGCAATCTCGGTGACCTTCAGTGGAGAAGAAGGTATAAAACCCAAAGTCTTTTTCTTGGTGGACTGTCTGGGCACCAGTTGAATTTCTTAGTTTCCAAGCAGGACACATTTTTGGGAACTTTTTTGAGAAAATGGCAACTTTAAATGAAAAGAAGACCTGCAGCGAACGGATGGCAGATTTCCGTCTTTTTGTCTGGAATCCAGAAACAAGGCTCTTCCTGGGAAGGTCCTTAATTAACTGGGGTAGGTTTTCACGTGCAAGATTCTTCTCTTCCTTCTGGTATACTTAAAAACTGTGTGTGGGGGGTGTCATCCTAATGAGTGGGACACAATGTAGGTGTGTTGAAGGCAGCAGTTCTCACATGTGCTTCTAAGCCACTTTTTGGGTGGCCCTATGAGCTGGATCAAGTAGATCAAAACATCAATCCATGTAGTTCCTGCAAATATATGACTTCAAAGCGGTTTTGAACCAAGCACTTCAAAAGGAGAAAAATTAACACATTAACAGGTACCTTATTAATAGCTATGGGTGATGGTTACAGTGTGGCTTTGACATTGATAATTAAAAGGGGGTTCAGGTACATGGAGAAATTTGCTTAATTGGTGAGTTTGTCCAATTCTTTGGAAACAAGTTTTGTTTTTCTGAAATTCCTTTCCGAATTATTGTCTGCTCAGTGTATCTTGTTTCTTATCACTGCATGCTAGCATGTATTTCATACTAGCAGGTATTTCATACCAGCATGTATTTTATACTAGCAAGTATTTCAGCTGAGCCTCCCTTCCCAAAGCCAAACCTGTGTCTACAATGATGATCTGTACTGTGATCTACATTCTGGGAAGGGCAGCCTGGACTGTTGTAAGGAAGATCCATACTCTTCCCACAGACTGTAAGAGCAGCTGCAAGTTTCCCAGTGATTTTTTTTTCTGCCATGAAGCCTGTGCATGTAGCTTATTGGCTACTCCTAAAACCAGAATTTTACAGACAGTGCAACTGAAATGTGAGCCTTTCCAGCTGGTGGAGAAGAAGATGCTACAAGGCACCTATGATTACAAGGAGAGGTTTCTAATAGCACCCCCCCAAAACAACCACTGTGCTTGTACAGCACCAGCCACGTGTAGGACACTTTATGCACATACAGACAGAAACACAACATTACTCTTACATTATCTCACAGCAGAATAAAGTAGCAAGATGGCACATTTTGCTGTTGGTGATTTCAGCTGTATAAGGCAGTGAAGTGATACGGGTCTAAAATGAACACACATGAAGTACTGACATCTGTCATCCAAATAAACACAAGGAGCAACTTGGGTTTGTCAAAGAAATACCTCATCATCTGTGTGGCTTAGTCCATGTGTAATAAGTAGATAAATGGTCTTAATATGTGAAATTACTTCAAGATGCCACATAACCTTTAAGCTTTAAATAATCTGAGCTCAGCACCAACTCCTTCAAAAATCCTTGTAGAACTATACAATTTTTTTCTCGAAGAATATTTTTTGAGTGTAGAGAAAATGTTCCAAAGCACCTGTCCCTTTACAGGGAAAACATCCCTGGGGACAGGAGTGCAAAGGAGACGGCTGCTGCTGCCAGGATCATTCTGGCTGCAGAGAGAGCACTGCATGGCCTTGCTCAAAAAATGAAATTCTGCCCTTATTCTTTTCCAACAGTGTGGATCAGCCTCTACTACCTGGCTTTCTACGTGGTGATGTCGGGGTTGTTTGCACTCTCCATTTATTCTCTAATGAGGACAATTAATCCATACGAGCCGGATTACCAAGACCAGCTGAAATCCCCAGGTACTGCCAGGGTCCCGCAGCAGCTGCACAGGACTGGGCTGGGCTGAGAGGCATTTGCAGAACCCAGGGCTGGGGGGAGACCAACGTGGAATAAATCAGGTCAATTCTGCCCAAACAATCCCTGCAAAGTTTAACCTCTGCCTGAAAACACTTTCAGGCTTTAAAAAAAATCTGACACATTTATTTACTTATTGATACATGAATATACTTATATATTCATATATTTATGAATATATAATATGAAAAATTAATATATATATTCATTTATTTCATCTTGCAATTGGGACAATCAGTGCCCGCCTGTGGCAGATCACCTTCTCTCTGCATGGGCAGGGGTCAGTCCCTCGGGAAGTCCTAGGTTCTGCTCCAACCCCCAAGCACCACAGAAGGCTTTGGGGTGCCCAGCAAGATGTAGAGGCGATGCGGTGAGCAGCCCGGGGTGGGTATTTCCACGCTTGAGGGCACCATGGAAAGTCCCTGGGAGAGCAGGAATACCTTGCCAGCAGGATGTGCTGTGCCAGTGGTCAAAGAAGTAAAAATAAGACAAAGGTGTGCGATTAGGAACACAGATCTGTGGGACATGAAAAGAGATGGGGAGATGATCAGAGACCATCAGTGCACACTGCTAAAACTTCACACCCCAGTGGTTTGTTTTCACAATGGGAGGGAAAAAAATAGCCCTAAAAATTATTCTGTCAGATGCTTTTGTATTTTGAAGCTTCCACTCCCCAGTATTCAGCAAGTTTGGTGTTCGCTGGGAAAATAATTCCTGTGACATATTATGTGTGGCTTTTTCAAAAGCTGTTTTTCATGCTGCCGTATGATCTGTTTCTTTAACCCAATGTGACTGTTATTGCTAACAAGTCCTGGGGAAATTCAGTGCAATTGCTGGAATGATTTTACAAGCTGTTCCTGTAACAGCATGGATATATGTGAAAAGAAAATAGTTCAGCAGCAGCACAGGCTTTAGGGTTTTGGTTGAACAACTCACAATTGAGGTGGTTTCTGTACATGGTTAAATCCTCCCCAAAAAGGCTGGGGGATCTTCTACATTCACAATGAGTCTTGATGCAGCATAATTGCTACTGTCAATTTAAATAAACAAATCTGTGCCTGGCACCTCTCCTCTGCTTTATCTTCCCTTTTCTTCCTCACGAAGGTGTAACCTTACGACCCGATGTTTACGGGGATAGAGGACTACAAATTTATTACAACGTATCCGACAACAAAACCTGGGAAGGTTTAGTGACAACTCTTCACACTTTTCTGACAGGTAAAAATGAAGTTTCTTGCATAAAACTGAAAAAAGGTGCTGCCTTATCTCCCATACTAGGTCTGAGCACCTTAAGTCAGTGCTTCCATTTTACATTTGTCCTTCTCGAATCACAGATTTTGAGTGGAAAGTGCATCTTCTGAAAGGGATGAGCAAATCACCTCATGAATCTATAAATCAAACGTATGTACACATCTATTAAAATCCAGGCTCTGCTTCAGGGCTTTTACTTTGTTTAATCCTAAACAGGCTTAATAAAATAGACCAATAGAAAGTCTGAAGGAAGAGAGAGGACAAAAGGTCTTCAAAACTAGTCTCATCTAAATTAATCTAATTAATTTGTCTGTGGCTACAAACATCAAAGTGCCATAATAAATCTCATAAAGCTGTTGCATGGTGTCATCAGGGAATACAGTCAAAGTAGGTTATGTGCTCCATTTGCCTGATCATGTCTAAGCACATTTATATTACTATTGAGCCTTTATATTGCAATTCTTCATGTTTCTTGCACACATATTGAGAAAAATTGTATTTGAAATTGACTTTATATGGAGCTATCAACACAAACTGCCAGTCTTAACTAAATTCTACCTATTTTCTTTTGCTTTGCTTGGATATTCTAAAAAAACACAACAAAAATGAACCAAACCCCTAAACAGTTTAAACTTTCCTTGTTCCATCTAATCCCAACTTCACTTGAAGTACAGTCTCCCAAGATAGAATCTCCAGCCTGATGTTGGGATGTATAATTTGCATATGAAAAACTTCAGAGGGGATTTTTTCTTTCTTCCTTCACACGTCTAGCGTATACACCAGCTGCTCAGCATCTGAACATCAACTGCACCAATAACACATACTTCATCCAGGACACCTTTGATGGCCCGAATAAAACAAAACTATCCTGCAAATTTACCTCAGATATGCTTCAAAACTGCTCCGGCATCACAGATCCAACTTTCGGATTTCCAGAAGGAAAACCCTGTTTTATTATAAAAATGAACAGGGTAAGTACAAGTTCAAGGTGCTGAGCAGAAAAATTTAAGAGTAGCTTGAGTCTCCACTGGGGAGCTGCTGTGTCTCTGCTGCCATGGGTTCTGAACTCTGCTTTGTACTGGGAACCAAAATCATGTGCTTTTCTCTGACAGACCTCTGGAGTTACCAGGGAAATCCTGGGACTTTTTCACCTTCCCTAGGAAAGTAACATAGGGCAGTGATCTCTGAACTGACTCTCTACAGCTTTGGGTTTAGATTAGTTTAGTTTTAGGTTTAGTTTAGTTTAGTTTAGGTCTCTGTAAGGCTCTCATCCCACAAACTAGCACCAGAAGAGCTTCCTCCTGCAACACCACAGCCCTGTGCCTTCAGCTGAGGCATCAGGATGTGACAGTAACTGATGTGGTTTCAGAGAGGTGATATCTTATTTCTCCAGGCGGCAAAGAAAATCTTTAAAGGAACCTATAAAACCAAAATTCAAACCTGGCAGATAATTTTCTCAGGGAAAACCACCAACACGTTTTTTGGAGAGGAATAAAGGGAATTTTCAATGCTTTAATTTTTTTCAGGACATAGACAAAGGCATAAGCACTTTGGTTTTGGGTAAAATTCTGAGCCTTCTGATTCAGTCTTGGTAGAAAGCGAACAGCTCAAATTCTCCTCCAGTTTCTGATAGACAAAATCACTGCATTTTTTGTTTGGCTTGCACCTTAGGCATTTTCAAGAATCTGTGCAAGCCCTAACTGAGAGGGCGACTGTGCCCCTGATTCTGGCAGGTGAAATGGGCTTTTTCCAAAAATGCCTTCTTCAGCAAGACTGGGTGCCAGCCCCAGCAGGGAAAAGACACACAGATTGTGACTAGGGAGCTTCACCTCCTTTCACCTTTGCTGTTACAGGATGCAACCCCACTAGTTTTGTAGGATCAAACCAGCCCAGGGGTTTTTCTGCCATAACCAAGGTTTTCTAAGAAGGGTAAGATCAAAAGCATGGATTCAGCTTTTCCTTTACTGACACACAATTAACTGTTTTAAGAGACCCCTGGCTGCCTGGGCATCAGCAAGGGCAAGTGGTATGGGTTGGGTAAATGAGCAGGACTCAGAAGAGGTGCAGTGCTACTTGCTCTGGCCAGGCTACAGCCCATCTGCAGTGCCCATCCCAGGTAATGCCGAGTCCTGCTTCCTAAATATCTAGCCACAACAGTTTTTCACCTACATAAATGAGATGATTTGTTTGAGTCTTACACAAGAACATATTAAGCATCCTCTGAAGCTCAGTTCTCAAAAAATTGCTTGCTCAGTTTTATCTCAAAACAATTTCCAAGCTGACCAAATACGTGTTCTCTTTTTCAGATTATCAAGTTTTTCCCTGGCAATGGCACTGCACCAAGGGTGAACTGCACATATGTGGTAAGGGTGTGAGGTCTGAGTCTCACACATTTTAAGCACTGCAGCTCAGAGAGCAAGAAAATGCAGTGGTGACCAGAAAAATTACACTTGCAACTCTGAAAATCAGATCCCAAATACTTGGAATATTCTCAGTTCTGTGCAAGTTCTTGCACCAGCAGACATGCTAAGGAAAAAACCTCCAAGTTTGCTTTATTTTATATCACTTGAAAATGTGTATTTTCGTGCTGCAGAGAACATCCGCTGTTTGCTTTCAGCTCTCCGTAGTGATGTTCACGCCTCAGCGCAGCTCCCTCGGGCTCTCAGCAGGTCCAACTCACTGAACTCCCAACTGCTATCAGAGGACACTTGCCTGCTTTTCTTGGCAATAGTAACAGCGGGAAATTCCCACTTTTATTTGAAAAATAAGACTAGTGCTAATAGCCTGCAGAACTTGAGCTTTAACACACACTTAGCAGCCCTAAAACGCTTGCCTCGGGCTGGCCGATGATTTCCTCACCAGCAGAGCTTCTTCCTCTCTCGTTTTACAACCAGGGTGAGGAGTCTCGCCCGCTGGAGGCGGATTACTACCCCGTGAACGGCACCTTCAACCTGCACTACTTCCCCTACTACGGGAAAAAGGCTCAGGTGGGTGCTTCTGTATTTAACTTCTTTCTCTTTGTGTAAGGTGAAACATGGAGCATCTCTGCAATCCTAGGAGAACTGGAGAGGCTATTTTTTAAATTTCATTTTTAAACTGGTAGCATAAAATTAAAGTATTTTCTTTTTTTTTAATTTCTCCTCCTAGCCCAGCTACAGCAATCCTTTGGTAGCTGTGAAATTTCTCAACATTACGAGGAATGTAGAACTTAAAATAGTGTGCAAAATCATTGGAGCTGGAATTACCTTTGATAATGTTCATGATCCATATGAAGGAAAAGTGGAATTTAAATTGAAAATAGAAGACTGAGCAGCAACAGAGACACTTCTGAAAAATGTATGAAGAGTAAACTTAACTATTATCACATCCATCTATATTTATTTTCTCACTATGGTTCCCATATAAATTACAGTGCAAAGAGACATTTTCTACTGCAAGATGACCTATAGAGCTAAAAATCAAGATCCTACTCTCAGTGTGTAAAGATGAACATTATCTCGATGTACATAGCTTAGTATTTCACAGCTACAGTATGCTACTGCCTTCATGCAAATATTTGTACAAAACAAGTTTCCCCCAAAGGGTGCAGCTGTGCCTTCAAAGAACATAAGTACAGACTCAAACCATCATTTTCAATCACTTTTCAAACCCTAATAAATAATTGGTGTATGATACTAAAGCCTGGTTATTGAGAAATAACTAGATAACTTGAAAAGGAAATCAGTATTCTCAAACACTTGCAAGTAATTCAATTTTTAATCTCTCTAGTATAGGATGTATAAAAGCGTATTAAAATTATCTGTATCCCAATGCATTGGCTTTTTGCACTAGTTAGCTGAGTCAGATTTTTTTAGTTGACAAATCAAATGACTGCAAAAGAAGTGAACCTGAAATCTGTCCTCTAGCTTACAGATTTCACTGTACCACTTACCTCCATGTATATAACCTAAAAAAAAAGACTGATAAGACTGTAACACCCAGTTACATCCAGGAAACTGTTTATTTAACTAGAGGTTGTAATTTGCTGAGGTTTTTGCTTGTTTGGCATTTTGTTGTTGTTTTGTGTTTGTTGTTTTTGTGATGGTTTTATTTGTTTTATCCAGTAGAATAATCCTGTATTGCAATGATGACTTTTGGGTTACTTGGAGTAATCTGGAGGATGCTGAAATAACACGAAATCTTTAAGTGAATCTAAAATTTGAGAAGTCTGACTCTATCACATGATACAAAGAGACAGGATTGTTGTGTCTGTATAGTATGTTTATATTACTTGAAATCCAGCGTGCTCCAGCAAGACAATAAACACTGCACACAAAACAAAGATCTTCAAGAGCAGGAATCATTTTACACCTTCACTGCCTGGACATTTCAGAAAGAGAGAAGATGTAACAGATCATCTCCTGTGCTACAGGGACATGCAGCCAGCCAGCTTGTAGACAGAATCCAGTTGGAGGGGAATATTTCCTCTTTAAAACCACAAATGGTATTTGAGCCTTTCTTAGTAAAACTGCATTACAAAACGAATAAGAAAATGCTTCCTCGTACAAAAACTTTTTTTTCCCCTGGCCTTTCCTATTTCAATTTTTACAGTGGGTCTTCACCTTTCTTCTAAGAAACAATGAAAATCAAATCAATTTTATATCCTTTTTGGAACACAGGTCTCCCCTAGTGCATCTTTCCAAAATAACACAAGAAACAATAAAATACTTTTGATAACAAAATAGTAACCCATGCTCAAGGTTAGTCCTATGTGGTCTATAAACAGAACATTTCAGTACTTCCAAGAAAACCAAGAACTCTTCCCTTGGTGCTCTCACACAGGCAGACTCTCTGCTTGACTGCATTTAGTACCTACAGTTTGCACAGAGCCGGGCAAAGCAGTGGCACAAGCTCACAATCCAGTCAGCCCTACAACCACAGCACAGGAATATGCTGAACAAACTCCCCACGGATTGTGTGCCTGAAAAGGTACAGCTTCAGAATAGCCTAGACCAGCTTCACAGGAAGACCTGTAATGGGATAAATAGAGAAAGGAAAGACTGAAGCTTCCCTGTGTTGACCAAAAAAAAAGATCCATCAGACCTGCTTCTCTATATACAAAGATTGTCATCCTGAAGTTAAGTGTTTCTTGAACTTTCAGCCATCTGAGATTATTCTCTTTCTTTACTGAAATCAGAATTAATAACAACAAAGAGCAAGGTTTGTGGCTAGTGTAGCTGAAGTAGAAAAGCTTAGTTAATATTAGCCTGCCAAGTGCATTAATCTGTGTGTAGTTAGTATGAGCTTGCCCAAACCCCAAATGCAAGCACACTTAAATAGCAGAATGCCCATCATGCAAATACTTTGGAATACCAATTACTGCATGACACAGCCCAACACTACAAATAAGCATGTCATCTAGTGAGCACAGCCGCACTTTGGAGACATAAAAATGACAGAAGTTACAAGATACAGACCAAAACAAGCACATGGGAAGAAAAACAGGCAGGGCATCGTGCCCAAGGCACAAGAAGCATGACTGGCAAAAGCTAAACAAGCTAAAAAGCAGCTGAATCCAGGGAAAGGAGGGCAGGAAACACCAGCAATGAGAGGGAAGAAATGAAGAGAGACATTTCCTCTGTCTAAGAGCTCTCCAGCCTCATCACCTGCACTTTGGGGACTGAGAGGACCTCGGCCACCAGTGCCAGCTGTACAGCAGCAGCTGCAAGTTACCGTGTAGTCACAGTTAATTTAGTGTTAGAGACTAACCAGCATTACAGACTAACAGTTGTATACACATACCAATAATTATTACTATGCAGGAGCTAACATTAGCACAAAGTGTGTCAAGGAATTAATTCAACAGCTTTGTTTTCAAATTTGAAACCAGACACATTTATCAGCCTCTTAACCACTTTCACTGCAAGAATCCAATTCCTTGAGAGATTCACACACATTCAAGAACATGTATAGATATATGCATATATATTGCATATATATGTTCTAAGTATATCTAGATATAACCACATACACCAATAATACATAAATTCAGCTGCAACATTAGGAATATTTGATTAGACCAAACGATATAAATGGGGAAAAAAACCCCATCAGGCTACATGGGAAACTGAAGCAGCAGATTTAAGAATGAATTGCAAGCAAATGCAAATTTCTGAGTTTAGTTAGATGCAGATCAATTAGGATGGGGATGGGTGGTTAGTCCATGCCTCTGGGGCAGTGGAGGGGCCAGGAAGGCACTATCAGAGACCACGCAGTGGCTCTCAGTGCCAGGCTCTCTGCCCTTTTTTCCTACCAACTGTGTAACAGACACGTTAGCCAGGAGAAAAGGCACAGGGAAGGCATAATAGGCCGTGAAAATAATACATCAACACCATGAATTTTTATGTCCAATAAATTCTAGTTTCCAAACTTATCTGCTAAAGTGTTAAATAAAACTTCCAAAGATCAGTGTGAAGAGAACAGAAACACAGCAGTTGCTTTGAGATGCGCTTTCCTCTCCACACCTTCTTATGAATATTCATGGTAGTGGTGAAGTAAAGTATTGAAGTGTAAAGTCCTAATGTCTGTTATTAAAAACTATAAATAAAAATTAATAGAATGGAGAAAAACACTGAATAAAAGCACCTTGATGCTTAAAGGACTTTGTGCTATTGCTATGAGACTACAGCAAGTTCAAAGCCTCCTCTACCTTTCAGAATTGCCAAGTACTAGACATTAATAATTGAGTCTCTGCTTAATGGTCTCACATGATGTCATTGCTATTGCACTTGGGAATTCCTCCCACCATTTCACAGAGCTGTTTTTAATCTCTTACCTGTAATAAAAGTCAAGCAGAGATTGATTCTGCAACAAATAAAGCTGTCTAACCATGTGCTACTTTCAGTAATTGGATGTAAAGTAACAGCTACATCAATAATGCTTGCAGAAAGTATTTTCTGCTGTGCACCTAAGCTCCCTTCACAAGCTTCATTTCTTTCAGGCACAAAAGCTCAAGCTCAAACAAGATTATTTTGTTTAAATAAATATGTGCATGAAAGAACAGGTGCCCTTTTCTTCAATTTGATTTGAAAGACTCTTCTCACTGGGGACAAAGGCTGCTCACTTTTCTTCAATTTTTTTTTTTTTTTTTTTTACCAGAGTGATAACAATGGATGCTCTGAACTTCTCGTTATTTCAAGAGCAGAAATTGGGCTGAAAATTCCCTTTTTAGGATCCTGCTACACCTCCGAGAAAGAAATGATTTCTGGAGAGACACTTGGGATAATATCCTTCATTCATTAATGTGTGTATTTATGTTATCACCAGTGTGGGAATGTCATCATTCCAATAAAAATTCTAATAAAATGTTCCAGAGGTTTATTACTATCATCAACCAGGCAACTCATTTTAATTACTCTGATTCCAAGTTCCAGTTCTTAAATCTTTTGTCACTTTTCTCCCAGATACTGATGAGCCTGTAAAAATAGTATCTTTTTGTGTGACCTGACACAAAGCCACTAATATCTCCCTTCTTCCCCCCTTTTTGTTAAACAAGCCAAAATAAGACTTCCTCGAGTCTCATAGTAATAGATCTTGAGCTTAGGAATCAAATAATTCAGGGAAGGGCTTTTTTTCTGATTTTTCCAACATCCTTTTGAAATGATAGCGCTAACAAGTATGTGGCTGCTCACTACTGGTCTCACTGAATGTATCTGGATGTAACACCATTTTCCAATCCATTATTAGTTTTACCTACACATCCAAATTCAGATTAGCTAGTTCCTCAAAAAACAGTGTAGGAGACATAAGCAGTTATAATCAACCTTGACACCCTGGATCATTTTTAGGATCCTACACTTTCAGCATAGTCTTTGCTCCTGTAAGTGTACCTTGAATTCTTTCTTCACAAGATGTGGAGCTTAATCGTAACATTTTTGGACATGACCTGCTTGCCAAACAATTCACATTAATCTCTCCTCTTCATTGTTTACTTCTTTTCTAACCAGTATTACTTTAGAGTATTTTAAAATTTTCTTCTGGGTTATTGAAGAAATTGTTAAACAGAAGTACAATCTTACTTGACGCAGCTGTTCAGTCAGTGATAATGCCACAGAAACGTTTCAGCAGTAAATAGTTCATAACCCCTTAACATACAATCTGCTGGTCTTGTAAAACATATTTAAAATCTGAATGCAATGAAATTAAAAACGTCTAAGTATGCTGAAGCATAGCCATTGTTTCCTTATCAGCTAAAAATTTGCAATCTCCTTCCATACTCATTTGGGAAGACCTATTCTGTAGTTTGTCATCAACAATTTATCCAGGCATCTAATTTTCTTTTAGCTGTTTCTTTCAACAGTTTTTCTAATACAAGCTTCAGGGCTGATCTCAAGCTGTCTAGACCACATTTGGACAGGACTTCCTCACATCTTTGACACTTCTTATTTTTTTCACACTTCAAAAACTGGCACTCTAGCATTATTTTAGTCTTTAAGAACTATTTTATAGTTCATTAAAAATCAGCATCAGAAGTTGCCCAACACTAATTACTGGGGTTGCCTGTTTTAAGAGTATGTGCTTAATATTCTGCTTTATTTTTAACAAATGCTCTCAAGTTTACATGAATAAAGAACAGGAATCTTGCCTGAAGTCTGCAACCTTGCTGTCTTTTTAACATGCTACAATGCAGATGGCTCTGACCAGGTAGGGCTGATGAAACTGCGTTATTTACAGCAACAATGATGTGTACACAGCAACATGATAAAAGATCACATTTTTCAGCCTAAGTCTGGATTTCAACCTGTTCAAAATACCCAAAAATTTAACAAAAAGATCACAGCAGAACAAAGAAAAGCACTTGTAATGGTATTACACGGGTGATTTTTGATTAACACCAGTCTCTCTTCTTTATTCTCTTCCACATCAGAACGTTCTGCCTTTACCACAGCTAAGCTGTGCATCAATAATCACCGTGATTTTCTCCAATTGTTGTTTCACAAAGTGCTGGCATTCATTGAATCTGAGGACAGCAGGGACCCAGCTGAGTGAGAGGCAGATGGTGCTAGGTGAGAATCATCATCATGCCAGACAGGAATTTCCAGTGTAACCAAATGCTGAAGTCAGAAACACCCATGCATTGCTGGCTGTTGCCCTCCTTCATTCTGCTCTCAGCATCAGCTGCATTTCTGCTTATTGGAAACCTCATCTTAAAGGAAGACAGTCTTCACTTCTACCTGCTCACTTAACCACCTTTTCCATCACAGGAGTTTGGTACCTTTTGACAGCTTCTGAAGATGAGCTGACCTTCCATTCATTTTCTGACGAGTCTGGCAAGCCAGATGACCCACTTTTTAGTCTGTTCCCAACCCTGGCGTTTTCTAACATGTTTTTTCTTTTCTTTCCCTCTCTCTTATGGGATCCATATGGCAATTCAAGCTGGAAGGCACCTCATGTTGTCTCCCATCCAATCCCTGCCCAAAGCATGCTCAGCTGTGAGGTCAGACTCTACATTGCTTAGGGCTTTTCTCCTGTCTGGTCTTGAAAACCCTAAGGATCGAGTCAGCACAACGTCTCTGGGCAGCCTGTTCCACAGCTTGACCATCCCAAATTCTTCCTCATATTTAGCTGGAAAATTTCCCATTTCAGGTTGTGTGTGTTGTCTCTCACCCTCTCATCACACACCACTGTGGACTGGCCCCACCTTGGCAATAACCTTCCTGCAGCACTGGAAGGCTGCCACCAGGTCTCTCGAGGCTGCCTCTTCTCCAGGCTGAACACGTTGCTCTCCCTCAGCCTCTCCTCATACAGCAACTGCCCCAGCCCACTGAGCATTCTGGTAACCCACCAGAATCCATGGAAGCTCAAGGACAAACCAAAGGCCAGGAAAAACCCTGGAAAAATCTTAAATCCTAAATTTAGAAAGTAATGACACAAAAAGGCTGCTCTCAATGTGCTGGCTCATCTTTGCTTTTCCTGATAAATGAATGACAATTAAGGCTTTAACAATAAAGTGTGTGTGATAGTAGCCTCATCTTTCTGGAAGCAGACAGGGCTAAGAAGTGGTGAGAAGTTGTTAACTCAATGTAGTTGTAAAGGCAAATAGCCTACTACACTTCTCATAAGCAGACAAGAGAAAGGAAATGCCTACAGTAAATAATTATCTATCTGGGAAAAACTGTATATGCTGTCCTTTCTACTGGTGATCATTCCAGTAGAGTTACATCATGTTGGTTGGGGTTTTTTTGAAACTTTGCCCTTTCTGTATTAAAGCAGCATCAAATTTTCAGATTTCTCACTAACATGAACATTTCACAACCTATGTATTCACTGATTAAGAAATGAGGAGGTATGTGACAGTACAACCTTTCATTAAAGATTCATCCTTTCATTCAATTAAACAAATGGGCATCCATCAAGGGTCAGTACCCCATCTGCTACATGTATTTTTTCTTCTCTGCAACAGTTGCCACCTTTCATTGAAGGAAGGTTCAAAAAAATAAACAAAAATAAAAACAAACCAAAAGAGTTTCCAAAGTCGTAACTGCTCCTCTTTGGTTAAGACAAATTCCTATGGGAAAAGCAAAACAGATTATTTGTGAAACAGTTCAAGAAATCCTTAACTTGTTACACATGTCTAAATAGACAGTCTTTCAAAGCTCAGTAGCACTTTAGAAAGTGCAAAAGATGCACGCTGCTCCCAGGACTTATCTGCAGGTCCATTTCAGAGGCATAAATACAAACTTAGCAACTCTTCCTCTTTTCCTCTTCTTCACATCATGAAAAAGTGCTGGCAAAGAAAAGGAAACAAAAGTACATCCCTTTCCTGCCACCTTTTACCCCAAACTGAGCCCTTATACCAATTCTCATTCCCTTTACCATCATTTAATCTTTCTTAAACTGAATTCTAGTTTCTATCTCCTTACAGTATCTTCTCCCACAGATTTCCTCAACCATTTCCTGCTGACGATTTCACGTTATGTTCTGTTCCTGCTCTTAATCTTCATTTTCCATCTGTACATGTGCAACCACTTTTTTCAGAGAAAGTTATCTTTCACTTTCCAGTTCCTTTCATGCTATGCCTGACATTATTAAATACGTATTTCGCTACCTTTCTTTTTTAAAAATAAGTTTCTACTACTACTATTTTTTGTAGTCTTTGACTAGTCTTCTCTTGTTTTCTCATTCTTTCCAACTTACACATTCTTCTCTTTTTATGCCCCTCTGCAAAGACCCTGCTATAATCTGTTCTTTCTTTACTGCTTCCCTCCTCCTACTTCTTCACATCTCCTTTCCTCATCTCAACCTGGCCCCTCACCATTGGTCTCTTTTGTCTTTTTTTCCCTCCTCTTTCACCTGAACACTACAACCAAGTGACTGCCCGAAATCAAGGAACTATTTAAGAGTCTATAGACTTTCTCTCATTATTCATTGCTGCCTTTACTAGAAAGCGCTCCTAAAACAAAGGTAATACAGAATCATAGAATCATTTAGAAGAAAATCTTTAAGATCATCAACCAGAAGTACAGTAAAAATTTATTCCCCCCAAACCACTCCAGTGTTTAAATTATTGAATTCCATTTCACAGATTTATCAGAAACCAAAAGAAGGGAGAAAAGTAACATTTTAAAAATGTATGTTCTGTCACATTTTCACTCCCACCATGACCTTATCTTATCTGAGGACTATTACAGAACAAGAACCAAAAGAAAACCGTCAGATTATTTCAGTCTTCCTTCCCTAACATCCCTCTCCTCACTCTTTGCAGGTAAATCTTGGATCATACACTGGAGAACACAAGGGAAAACTGGAATAATCAAAGTTTCTCTGCAAACTGAACTGCCATTCAACATCAAAGACAATTTGAATCAACTGTCTCATCCACAAGAACCTTGTGTTTAGCATTAGCACTGCAGAGAATGGCATCTTCAGTGAGAAGCAAAACATTCAAATAGCCTTCTCTCCCCCAGATTTTTTCCCCAGGCCCATAAAAGCAATTTGCTTGGTTCACTCATTTTACAAGGTCTGATAGAATTCAAAAACCTTCAGTGTGTATCAGCTGCTCTGTTAATCACCCATATCCCCACCTTCCCACAGAAGATTTGTCTACGTGTAATCCCTTAAAGAAAAAAACCCATGTAACACACTTCACATTTACCACAGAGTTTAAGTGCATCCAGGAGCCCTTACCACAGTCAGCACAGTTATTAATACTTTGCAGGGACTCCCTGGAGTTTGTGCAAGTATCAAATCCTGACTGCGACAGGAGCCTGCAGTGACTAAGCCAGTTCAGTATGCTCTTGCAGGTGGGAGCAGAGGATGTGATCTAACAAAAAGTTTTAAGGAGGAAGTATATGGAAAGTAGATTAAAACCTGTTTTGAGGACATAGGAATATATGACAGAAAGCTAGGACTGAGGAATATGGGATGAAGTTAGGACATTAGGCATGGGATTTTAAACAGAAGCTGGATTGGAGTACTAAGATTAACCTGTCATGCTGAGGAGCAACATGAATGGAATAAGGAGGTGTGAAAGAAGAGAATATACTGGGTAAGTTATTGCCTTTTGCATCATAAGTTATCAAGAGCTCTAAGGGCAAATTACTAAATCAAAGCAAAAAATCTGGGCCCTCTGTAGCACAGATGCAGTATCCCAAGACAGCTAATTCTAGGTCTTGTGACGAGAAGTGAAATGTTCTAAAATAACCCTAGAATTAGAAAAACCACAGAGCTTGTTAAAAATGCCCATGCGCGTTTTATTAATAAAAACTAACAGTGCCAAGGTTAAACAAGTCAAACAATTATAGTCTCTTTATATTCCATAAAATATCACAGAAAAGTTTATTTGTGTTTCAATAAAAAGACTACTGTCTTAGAATAGGCAGCTGACAGTATTTGTGCAGTTAATTGTTTGTGAATAAATTTAAAAAGACTACCACCTGCCCTGAAATTCCTTTTATAAAAATGAACTATTAAAAATGATTGACAAATTTTGAGTTAAAAAACTTAAAACATTCTCTATATTTAATTTCAACTTTATAATAGATTACAGGAAGATGCTTATGAAACAAATACAAACATTTGTTTCAGTACATGTCTTTATATGATAGACTTATAAGTATGTAAACAACTATATAATAAAAAGTTTCCAAAGACTGCCTGTAAGAAATCAGGCAAATTTTACCATAAGCAATAAATCATTCCAAACCTTCAAGACATTTTATATAGCTGCACCAACTGGCAGTAAACATTTGCCAAAAACTTTGTAATTCATATGTCCCAACATACAGTGAAAAGTATATAAACTTGATGGAATCATAATGTTAGATATAATTTAAGGGAAAATAACTTCATAACAACATTCCTGGAATTTAACACGTAAAAAAGTAGGACGTATCTTTCTTGTTTGGTTCTTTGGACACTGCATGATTAACAAAAAACACTACTACATTAGCTCACTATCCCTCAAAAAGTGGCATAATCAAAATACACTCCAAATAAATTGCCATTCAGTGTATTCATTTTCCACAGAAGGATAGTATTTTATTTCTCAATGATGTGTCTACATTTTCTTTAGCAAACTTTGAAAGAACATTTGGGGCAAAATTCTTTTTCCTTCAAGTAAAAAAGAAATCCCAAACAAAAAACAACCAACAAACCAAAAACCCCTAAAACAAGAGTAAATAAAGGCTCTGCATTAACACACTGGTATCAAAAACACACATCCACACCACATTTAAAAATATCCTACATAAAACAATCCTTGCTTGTTTATCAGAGGTGCAATTTCTAAACTCAGAACTGCTTACCAATATTCTCCTTGGGGGATGGGGCAAAGTAATTTGAGACACTTCTCCCTAGAACAATTTATTCCTGAAGCCTGCTGAATTTTAACAAAAAATAGTCTACAAGCAAAGGGCATCAGTCGTCATCATCATTTTCATTAAAATCATCGTCATCATCATCGTCATCCCCAACATAAGAAACTGGTGTTTCAACTCTGGAGCCACTGTACTGAGATCCATTGGAACTTGTAGCCAACATCCCATCTCCACCATTGGAAAAGTCACTGAAAAATAAAAAGAAGGCAGTTGGCATTGCTTAACGATCTCTCCCATATCTAGTCCATTCCTTTAATGAATCTGCCACTGCCACTGCCACTTTATAATAAGTCTTGAATGTATGTCCAAGTTGTCTCCAAAAAGCTGAAACACTCTCAAGTAATTTTGAAATGGTTCTTATTAGGTTTCTTCCTTTAGGTTTAATATAAAGATTAAACTTTTCCGCAGGCACTTTATAAATATGTTTTTCAGGTTTCTTCTAAAGTACATTTAGTGTTAAGGCCACGCAGCTAAGCTCTTTAGTATTTTTATTTAGCCCTGGACACTTGCAAGTGAATCATGTCTTTCAGAATCACTAATCTTGATTCAAAGACCTGGAAAACCGAGGAATTAATAGCTTTTCCTTAACTCCTTGATATGACATAGTAAACTGTCATGTGCTGTATTTTTAATTTGACACTGTTTTCTTCTCATTGTGCAGTATTTTATTTTAATAGAGCAAGAAAATTCCTGCCTCCATTATTACTTGCTATTTTGCCAATCTATTTAATTGTTGACTTTCCAAATAGTTTGACAAACTCTTAAACTTGGCCACAAATTCTTGACCAAATAATTTTTTTAAAAAATCACAAAAATAGTATCTCCCTTGAAAGACATTCATCATTAAAAATTACTTTCAAAGATATGTTTGCTATTAAATTTTTAAATGCTAATCCAACTAATGCACATATTCAATCATGCACACTTGTTGGGTACAGAGTCAATTCAATGGTCTATCATCACGCAGAATGAAATTGCAGGGGTACACCCTAGAAGCTCACGGGAAAAACATATCAAGTAAGATACTTCCAAGAATTTCTGCTGTTCTGCACACTTATTCAGCAGCAAGATACACAGGTATCTGTCTAGCTGTAGTCAGATGACTTATAACAGGTCTGCCATAATCATCTGCAAAAGCAGTTTCAAAAGCAAACAAAAAACAACAACAAAAAAGAGATTATTCTTGTGTTTCTGTAAACTTTGCAAATACAAAACCAAAATCCGTTCTCCTCTCTTTTTGATAAAAATAGAACTGGATTTCATAACCTGAGTATCCTAGTAAGTAAGACAAAGAAACTGGGATGAAGGTATTGGTAGCAGCATCTTCAGTCTTCTGTAGACTTTCTTCAGAGACCTTGTTACATAAACGTACAGCCTTTATTTGCCTTGGCAGCACAACTTGTATTGCCATGAATGTTCATGGCTATTGCCATGAATATTCATATATGTCCTATAATTAAACACTATTTGTCACTCCCCTTTTCCAAACTCCTAAGAAATGGAAATGGTAGAAGTTCTTGTGCTCTCACCAAGATAATGAACCGCACTCAGCCTCTGGTTTTCTATTGGTCTCTGGCTAACAGTGGCCTATTCAAATTTCAAAGTCTTAAATGCACATGGGGCTCTTTTTCACTACACCATGCTCATTACCACAGAAGGACAGTAGATTTTAGGTACTGTTCTGCATCTCTAAAGATATTTTGGCAGAATTCTTACTCAAGCTTCAGTTCCCTTGCACAAAACATGCAGAACTTAATTCAAGCATTTGTTAAGAATGTCAAACATTTCAAAGATCATAGAATCAATTAGGTTAGAAAAGACCTCAGAGTTCGCAGAATCCAGCTGCCGAATATTTGACTCATTTTACAGTCTTGTGGAGCTCACAGAAGGACATCTTTTTGATTAATACAGCAATAAGAAACTAGTGAGTAACAAAGTTAAATACTAGTTATGGTTTATCATGCTTCCAGCTTCTGATTGCCATTTAAAACCCAAAGACCAAAACCTTTTTTTAAGTTAAGACACTCATGACCAAGGAGTAATCTTTCCAATAGTGTACTTTAGAGAAGTATCTGTTTTCTTGTCATAAACTCTAAACTAGAAAAAAACCCCAAACAAACAAAAAGCACATTCAAGATTAACACCAGTCTAACACCTTTCCACTATACAGGAAAGGATTTCTTTAATGACACTACTAAGAACCACCACAGAAGTGATGTCTGAGAATAAACTTAAAACACATATCCATAGCACACTTAATCAAAACAGTACTTGTTTCATGAAGCATCTAACATCCAAATTTCCTTGATGACCACAGATTTTAAAAACTAATCCAAAACTTCATCTCACCTGGCTGAAAATCTTGTGCCGTTTGATGCAGAACCTGATGAAGATGTGACATATACACTGCTGATTGATCCCTGAGCCATTTCTGTAAAACAAACAACATGCACTTCAGGAGTACTTCCAAACACAACCATCTAATTCAGTGGAAATGCTTAATCCTTTTAAAATCCAGAAAAGAAGTCTTGCAGCCCAAACAACAAAACATATTGATAGCGCAATTTTAAAAAAGGCTAGTGCAACAATAAAATTTCAAAATACATTTTAAAAATGCAATAATTTGGAAGTGAGCAAGACAGATGATTTCAGTATTCATCATATGCTTGCACATACTACCTTCTGCCTTTGCAAGTGAATCAAGCATAAATACTGACCTCTTAAAGGAATTACATACTGCAAAGATCTACTTGTGTGGTATAATGCAAAATGTTTTGCAAAGAGCAACAGTCCATTCTTTATCATTTTGTCACTTTACCACTATGTCATTTGCTCCCTAAGGTACACTAAAAAGATAAATTTGAGAACTTGACAGAAATCTTTACCACAAACCACTGGAAATTAACTGATCTAAGGTATTTTCATGTTTTTTCTTAGAGTCCTATATTAAGGAGGAAAACAAAACAACTCTTTTTGGAGTAACTAACCTGTCACATATGGTTCCAAAGCTTTAGGAACTAAACTCCTTGCAATTTTTAGGTCCTCTGCTGAACAGCTTCCAGATTCTAGCCCACAAGCCATTCCCATTCGTTTTAGTACTTCTATATCATCATGGATTTCAAAAGTATTGTCAAAATTAAATAGATATTCAAACCTGGAGAGGAAAAAAAGTCTCAATTAGCTTCAATAACTTTATCTACCTTTCTATTTTCAGGAATTGCAGCATTTCAAAAGCTTTACACACAGTGTTAAGTGTGTTAGTGACACATCACATTAAGCAACCAAGTTTTTCAAGAATTATGTATTTGCTCGTGACTGCTTACATTCAGTTTTTATTTAGCTGATGAAAAATACAGCTTTTTGAACCAAAAGTGGAGAACAGCAGTCCTGAAAGCAAAATCAATTTTCAATTCTACTGGCTGCATCACATGGTGTTAAAGCCAAAGGAAAACAGTTAAGGAAAACATACTTAGTTAAGTATGACATAAAATGTCAAGAGACATGCCTAGTATCTCTAGACAGCAAGTCTTAAATGAGTTATCAAATGTGAATCAATTAGTCTATTTATTAAAATTTAAAACAGCTGTCTGAAATGCGTGTTCTCAATTTACGAAAGGTACAAGTAAATTAAGTTTGTATTTAATTTTTAACGAATCTACAAGAACATTTATTTATATGAACTCAGAGCTCCACCAAAAGCCAGATGGAAAATTTCGTTAGCTTACTTGTCATTTGAAATACTGCAGTCGATCACTGTCTTCTTGCTGGTGTTCACAATAATAAATGGCAAATGGATGACAGAATTGGAAGGTGGAGGTCGGTTTGCCTGCTGTTCTGCTTGACGGTTTCGCTGGACGAGGTTCTTAAAGGCAATTTGCTAGAAAAAGCAACAGCAATATCAAAGTATGAATGAAGCTTTCAGGATCATGTTAACAAAAGCCCTCAGATGAAGAATTCCAGCAATGGTTGCAGCAAGTAAATGCAGAAAAGGACAGAGAGCGTTTACCATACTCCTGCATGTTAAGATGCAAGAAGAGTCACTGATCATAGTATTAAAAAAGACAATACAGAAGAACTTTACTGAGGAAAAAAATGCACATTCCACTAACTACATCAGGACAGTTCCTTGGACAGATCCCTGACAGAATGGAGACATAATAATGATTGGAAAAATAAATTTTCATATAGCATCCTATTTCCTCTCCATTTACTCTTCCCTACTAGCTACTGCACTTCAAAAAACACACAAATACACCTGAATGTTAATACTGAAATGCATTATTTGCTAAAAAAGTTAACGTTTGGGATTTGAATATCTGGCATGAGGTTTCTGAATTACCCGTTTAAGATTAGTGACTTTAACATCTTAGCAAAATTGTTTTTTACAATGCAATGTTCCCATTTTAAAAATTAGTAATTTGAGTAATTAAAAACCATTGAAACTCAAGTTATAAATCTTACAGTAAGCTACTGAACAAAGAAAAAGTGTTTTTCTGGTCATGAAATCAAATGAAATAAACAAGAATTAAGACCAAAATCCAAAGCCAACACAGAGACTGATGAAAATTAGGCAGCTGTCCCACAGCTGTCTGTACTTTCTTTCTGCATCCCTGAGATTCTCAGTCCTACCGTGTAGGTAATACAGCTACCAAGGGATACATTTCAGTGGACCAGCAGCACAGTGACTTGGGAAATAGACTATTTCTTCCCCGAGTGTAGTAGGGGAAATCTGGGAAGGAGTTCAGCCACCATTTCACAGCGGTCAAGCCACTTACACACCAGGGTCAGCAAGTCTCCAGAGAGGCACAGTGCAGAGCATTATGATGGACAACCTCTACGGTCACATAATTTTATCCATGGATGCTAACACAGATAAAATTTTACATACAGGAACCAAATCGGAAAATTCAGAAGGTACAGTACGAAATACTGCACCTATCAGAATAAACTGTGTTTAAACATACTTGAAATTCCAAACAAATTCATCATAACTGATGGAAAGTCGATTCCTTCCCCAACAGCAATGGCCAACAGCACGGTCTCAGCTAAACTATAGCATTAAATAAAAACTGCATGCACCTTATCCTGAAATTCGTCTCTAGTCTTCCTAGAAGTTTCCCATCCCTCAGATTGGGATAAAAAGAGAGGAATACAGATATAAGTTACCTTGCCCTATAGACAAGAGTACCTTGACTGTACCTGTAGAATGAGTTCTTGTAGTTGAGACTGTTTTTGTTTTATTCTTTCAATTCTTCTCTGTTTCTCCACCTTAAGACAGAAAAAAAAGGACTGGTCAGTTTGTTGGTTTTAAGCAGCATTTTATGCCAACATTTTTTCCCTTTAAAATAATTTCAATACCAGAGAATTGGAAGTAGGAGATATCATATCAATCAATCATTAATGTTCTACACATAATTTAGAGACTTAACTATCAAGACACATCAGTACTACTTATGGAAACTAACAAAAAGTGGAGCTAGAACCCTGGGGAATACAATACAACAGCCTGTGAAGAAGATAAAAACATTTTTGCAAACAGAAGTTATGCCTCAAGGGGTTATTGGAATTCTCTCAAAGAGGCAAAGGTAGACAAGGAAGATCTACTTGATGTAGAGCCCATTGATACTGGAAGTATTGGAGAAGAGCCATCAAAGATGCCTAAAGACATGAAGCTGTTATGGAGCCCAAGGTTAAGGCCTCACAGTAATTAATATGTACTAAATAATAACAAAAAAGGTAAGAGACAAAAAGCTAGGAAATACACAGCTTTCTCAGTGGAAGAAGCTCCCCAGCAGATTCCCACAACGACTTAACTGACAGACTGTTACTCAAACCATAGACAATCAGATTAAGGTGACAAGGTGACAGAATCTGCTGTCAATGCTGGGTAACCTGGCATAGTAAAAAGAGAGTTTGTCATAAAGCAAACTCAGAGTGTCTTGTAGCACTTAGTGATTACATCATCTAAATTATTTCTGGTAAATATAGTGTGGTCTGTCTGAGAAAACAATTTAATCCACGTATACTCTAGAAATAAAATGACATTCAGTAGAGATCTTAAACTACAGTATCTGCAAAATCCATCAGCTCAGTATACCATGACAGCCAAAACTTTTGAATTATTAGGCAAGGAACAGAGAACCAAACAGAAATTATCACTACATTACTCTATGAATCAGAATGTTTACATCTTGAATTCTGCATGGTCCTATTTCAAGACAAGCATACGAAAGAGAAATCAATATCATCAATGATACAGAACAGACTCCATGCAAGAGAACAATGAATAAATTAGGACCCTACTGAAAGGAGAATGAAATAATGGGGGAGAACATGAGAGATCACTATAAAACAATGAATAGGATGGAGAAAGTGAATAAGGAATGACTAAGTCATCACCACTTCCAATTAAAAAAATATTCAGTGGCTATCAACTAAATATAGTATGTTCAAAATCAAACACAAGGAAATACCATAAGAAGCTTCTCATGCACCTGAAACTCACTGCCAGAAACCCAAAATTAAAAGCAAACTTTGAAAAAAAGAGTAAAAATTTGTGGAAGAAACATTGAGGGCTATTAAATAGGAAGATAATGTATCTGCCTCAATTATGCCTGAGCCACAAGTTATAGAAGAAAACATTACTAAATACCTTCTCTAATCACTCACAGAATAGACAGGGCTGTAAGGGACCACTGGAGGTTACCTATTCCAACCTCCCTGCTCATGGAGTGTCCCCCAAGCACATAATTCAGGATTGTGTCCAGATGGCTTTTGAGTATCTCCAGGAAGGAGTCTGAGAATCTCTCTGGGCAATCTACGCCAGTGCTCAGTCACCCACGCAGTAGAAAAGTTCTTCCTCATGTTCAGGCGGAACTTCCTGAGCATCAGTTTCTGCCTGCTACCTCTCGTAGTGTGGCTTGGCACCACTGAGAAGTGCTTGGATCCATCCTCTGACACCTCCTGTCAGATACTGATAGACAGTGATGAGGTCCCCTCTCAGCACTCCAGACGTGCCTCACCAGGGCTGAGCAGAGGGGCAGGGTCACCCGCCTTGACCTTCTGGCAATGCTCTTTCTGATGCACACCAGGACACCATTGGCCTTCTTGGCCACAAGGACACTGCTGGCTCATGGACATCTCGTTCTCCACCAGGTCCTTCCCCACAGAGCTGCTTCCCAACAGGCTGGTCCCAACCTGTACAGGTGCATGGGGCTGTTCTTCCCTGGATGCCAGACCCTGCATTTGCCTTTGCTGAATTTCATACATTTCTTCTCTGCCCCTCTCTCCAACTCCAACACAGTCCTTCTGAAGGGCTGCACAGCATGCCAGGGTACTGGCCACTCCTCCCAGCTTGGTGTTGTCACTGAACTTGCTGAGGAGGCATCTGCCCCTTCATCCAAGTCATTGATGCACGAGTTAAACATTCTGGACCCAGCACTGACCCATGGGGGACACCAGTTACAGGTCTCCAACCAGAATCTGTGCCACCAATCACAACCCTCTGACACTGCCACTCATCCAGTTCTCAATCCCCCTCACTATCCACTTGTCCAGACCACTCCCTGAGCTTGCCTATGAGGATACAGTGGGAGACAGTGTCAAAAGCCTTGCTGAAGTCCAGGCAGACAACATCCACTGCTCTCCCCTCCTCTACCCAGTCTGTTATCCCATCACGGAGGGCAATCAGGTTGGATAAGCACAGTTTGCCTTTGGTGACTCCATGCTGACTACTCCTGACTACTTTCTTGTCTTCCACATACTTACAGAGAGCCTCCCAGGATGGACTAATCCATCAGGTTCCCAGGGATTGTGAGGCTGACTGGCCTGTAGTTCCCCAGGTCCTACTCCTCCTCCTTCCTAGGTAACTGCTACTGTCAGCCAAGATCCTGAATAGACAGATTGCTGGCCCCGAAAACAACTTGTTTTTTTAGATCCTTAAAATGTGCAACTAGCAAGGAAATTACTCAAGTTAAAAATTCACATGAATGCAGTTTTCTGTTTGGTTTGACGAAAAACACACACTTCCCTACCCCCCAAGTGCACACAGTTGAAAAAACAGAAGATGCAAAAGGGCATGATGCTATATTAAATTTTTTTTTTTAAATGATAGGATCAAGACTTACAATTCAGCATTAGGAAATAAGCCAAATAACTGCCTCCCTCCAAAAAAATATAAAACTCACTGAGTTTTTTTTATCACATACAACTACACTGCCTTACAGACTACTTGAAGACACAAACCTTTTTAATTGCCCCACACCCTCTGTTTTTGCATTATCAGGACATATTTTACCAAATCTAATATTCTAATTCACACACAAAGGACAGGTTTAAGAATATTTAAAAAAACAAATAGTCAATGAGGAAGCCCTCAAACACCTATGTTCCTTATACACTATTTGGCTTGATTTTCATCAGTGTAAGGGTGAAGCTAAACGGTATCAGATAGAATAACAAAATAAACTTTATTAGGCGCGATAATTTTACAAATTAATCATTAGCTTTCAGAAAGTCACTGTATTACACTCGTGGCTTAATTATTCAATGGTTAACAGAACTCCTTCCTCCTCTTGTGACAGCCAATTAACAAGTTCTCACTTTCTTTTAATCACAAGATATCACTGCTCCCATCCTAAATGCACGAACCTTCGCTGTGCATTATTGCATTCGAAGTTGTTTTTTTACTTCAGTACTAATATTATCCTACTCTTCTTTAGGACATTATCAGTCATGACATCAAATCCAGCTGGATGAGCTACACTTCCTTTTTTTTTTGCTCCAACATTGCTGGCAATGCCATACGTTGTGAGACAGATCCAAGGAGATCTACTTTTAAAATCCCTCCAGTTAGCTGGTTCCCTGTTCAGCACACAGCATTGTCATCTTGGAACCACTTCTCCTTCCATACTCACCCTATTAATTATGCCCCAATTATCATGCTCTTAACTAATAATTTTCACGTGGGATGATATTCAAATAAATCTCAATTCATGATTAGACCCTGTATTTACTTTATCTAGATAGCAATTACAGTATTAAATGAAAAATCAATTATCAGTATCAAACAAAAATTAGAATTATCCCTTTGTAGATAAGGCTCTGTTCCACTTTCCCCCTCACTTTGGCAGCTTCTACACCGATTTTTTTTAGTCCTGCTGAAGGAAATTTAGACTTATTAAGAATACAAAGTCTCATTCTGTTTGGATGAAGTGAATTTACTTCAGTAAACCTTAGTAACTTCATTATTCTGCAAATCTCAGGATAGTAAAAAAATCCTGTCAGAACTTATGAATCTCTTTCAGTATAAAGCATTTCACTTCTTCACCAAGACACGCAAAAAGAAAGTCTGACATATTCACGTAAGAGAATCGTCACAAAAAGCTAAGACCTGCAGCAATGAAGATGCCTGTATGTACTGACCTACATGCAGTATCTACCATCATAGTATCTATCATCACAGATCTATTACCTGTTTGGCATCTGGAGAAAACAAATCTTCCTGACTCCTGAGCACCACTACTACAATGTTGGAAATATACACTCATCTTTGACTACCTTCCACTCAGAACCATTTCAGAGGTAAAAGCTGTATTTGACATAGAAGAATTGAACAAGGAAACACTTGAACAATCTGGATGTTGTTGGATGTTTTTGTTCAGTACATACAAAGAAAATAAAAACGGTCTACGAGGACTATACTATTCTGTGCTGCTATCTCAGAAGATTACAGGCACGTGTTGTATCAGAACATATTAAAGCTGTAAACATTTACACAAACACAAAGCCATTGTGAACTTCCAAATGCATATACCTCCAAATTCTGACATTCCTGAGCCGAGTTAGTAGGTAGACCAATCCATTTGATTTCCTTCTTCTCCTTAGAGATAATGTTCATGGCCATAAGGACATTTAAGGCATCATAGACACGTCGTCTAATATTCTTCTGGTCGTAAGCCTGCTGTAGACATAGTGCATTAATCAAAAATATACCTGTGTCAAAAATACTTGAAGATAAACATTACAGCAAATGGGTAAACTCAGTTAATGTCTGAACTGTTTCATTTAGCAGTAGGAAAAACAGAAAAATCTCAAAAGAAATTTCTCTTCCCCCATTCAGTTCACATGTAATTGACTTCCCATATACTTACTGATTCATTTGGTGAAATGTGATTATCAGTGGTAGTGAATTCTGCAACCAACTCGTCTGCCACCTCATTGTATGAGGTGGTTCCTTTTCTTTGTACCTTCTCACAAACCTTCATAGAGAAATGACGTAAACCCTTGCCATTCTTCTCGCCTTTTTTGTTCCGCTTCCTAAATATACGTATAATATATATTTTAAGAAGATTTCAACTTTGGAATATTTGATGTCTCTTTTTCAAATACAGGCACACTGCTGTAAAAAACCCAAGCCTTCCCTTTTCTTCTGCTTCTTATCCCTTCCCAACATTCACTCCTACATTTTTTCCCCTACAATTTACAATATTTATAAACAATTCTAGTATCTTGATGCTGAAACACAAGACAAATTTATTCTTTTGACAACTTTGCTAGCTCCAGTAGAATCACAAAATCATAGAATAGTTTGGGTTGGAAGGGATCTTTAAAGGTCAGCTAGTCCAACCCCCCTGCACGGAGCCAGGGTATCTTCAACTCAATGAGGTTGCCCAAAGCTCTGTCCAACCTGGCCTGAAATGTTTCCAGTAGCAGACAATAAATTAACAACAGGGATATTCCTTGAAGGAGCCAATAAAGAAAACCTTCCAAACTTCAAGACAAGAAGAGATTAGGAGATAAATACTAAAACATGAAAACTGAATCAGAGGAGAGAACTTTTTTGTTCTTTTTAAAAATTTTTATTTTTAATTTAAAGTAGCACATAGATTGAGCATTTTCTATGCCATTTGATATTGACCGAACAGACAACGTCTGGTATTGGTTCAACTCACTAAACATTACACTATCACTATAACACAGATTTGAAGTTATACAGTATATGAAAATGCTATTAGAACTTCAAAGTTACAAGATACAAGCAGTATAACAAAGTTTTCTGCTTTGTAAAGTTTTTTAAATAAAAAGTTCCTTGTAACTAGAGGAAAAATACAAGTATCAATAAAATTAGTTTCAGCAAGGGAAGTCTCAATTCTTACATCTCATTTCACTGTATAATTCCAAAGCAGAAATCTATTTATGTGGAACAGGCCACTGATAATAAACTTAGTCTTAAAGCAACTACATTTAACAAGATGCCCTTAAAACAAGCTTGCATGAAAAAAACACACCAAAAGAATGCATTCCTTGTATTTAATACTTTTTCCCCAAAAAGGACTACATTCTTATTTCAAATGATACTCTGGGATACCCTTGTTCAATCAGAAATATACTGTATTTTTCTGAAAATACACCAGCATAACAAAAATTGTAGAATGAAGTCAGCAAATTCCTGTGTCCTTTTAGGAGCTAAATTCTCTAAATGTTAGTAATGTCAGAATATCTACCAGAGTTTACAGAAAATATTCTGCATTCTTTTACATGAAATGAAGAGGTACTCATTATTGTGTGACTACTCCCTATTTTAGTATAATAGACTTCAGTGGTGAAGTGCTCTTGATGAAAAGGTAAATGGGCTTCCCCACACTGCTACCCTGAGGAGTACTTACACTATCACAACATCTAAAACAAAAGTTCCAACAATTTATTAATCCATTCTAGCTTTCATTTTGCTCACCCAGCAGACCACGGCGAAGAATC
The DNA here is from genome assembly GCA_013397055.1 of Pachycephala philippinensis. Taxonomy (NCBI): domain Eukaryota; kingdom Metazoa; phylum Chordata; class Aves; order Passeriformes; genus Pachycephala; species Pachycephala philippinensis. Next base: position 42,552 of record VWZT01015365.1, read on the forward strand.
TCCAGTCTGGTTCTGTGATGCAAAATGTGTGTTAGGTGTATGTGGGCTTCCTACCAGGATAGTATTTTGCGCTGAAGGTCTCTGAGGTGTACCGATAACCTACAGGAAAGATGAAATAATTTGGAAAATGGTAAGAATTCCAAGATACTCAAGCGACACAATTAAAATGATGCATTATCCAAACTACTTTTCTCTACATACTTCTCTTAGGTTCATCTAATTTATACATACTAGAATAAAAAATTTCAGACTATGGTTAATATAGTTACAGCACTCCCTAAGTTATGAGCATTTCTATTTTAACCTCCTTAAACGAGGTTTTCATGCTTGCTGGATTTCTTAACACTTTTCAACACTAACTTAGACAAGATCAAAATACACACACACTCTCTCCCCTCCAAGGAAAACGTGGGGAAAAAAGGAGGGAACCCCCCACCCCCAACACTACCAAATTATGTATAAGGATGCTGCAGTAAATTACAGTTAAAATATGAACATAAGAAAACCTGAAAATCAGTAAAACCAGAGAGAAAACGCAGAGTTGTTACAAGAAGCCTCTCTCCTGGTGTCAGCCTCTATCACTAGAGTCAAAACTACTACAGCAGAGGTGAGAAAGAGTAAGGGTGAACTTTCCTCATCACTGCAGTGAGTGACATCAAATAAGGCAAAACCACTCCATTGCAAACATGTTAAGAGCACACATTTGGCTAATTCAGGTGAGTGGTCCTGAAGATGTGTTAATTTGATCATAAGTAGTAATACATACACTAGCACATAAAACTGTGCCCTCCTAACCTCTGAAGCTAGCTCAACAAAACACCCACTTTTGCAGGTGATGTTTTTTATCTCTGAATTGTTTTAAATGTAACTTTCTGGAAAATATGGATGAATTTAGGGGGAAAAAATGATACCATACAGATCACTCTTTTGTAGAAAGATATGCCCACACCCCACAAACAAAGAAACAATTAAAAAAAAACCCCACAAAGTCTCCTTACCACTTGTTGTGCAATGTTGACATTAGACTGTCCGAATGTTTTTGGCAGGAGCTGTTTTCCAATCGTATTTACTGTAGAAGGATGAACAGCCAATAGAGAAACAACCCCTAAAACAAATACAAGTAGAGAGCTTCAGGTCAGCACATTGTATTATTTTAGTAAATAGTCTCATCTATACTACCAATGCATATTAATGGAAACTAGCCCTGAAACATGTAGTCTCAACAGAAATGTAGCATTTGCACACTTGAAGCAAAAAAAAAAATCAAGATTCACAGTATGTTCTCTCAAACTTCCTTCTATATAACCTTACAGGTCAGTGATATAACATGAGTATGTTTTAATTCCTCGTATTTCAATTTTTCTCTTAAAGCACAGTAATAGAGGCAACCAGCATTTGACAAAAAGCATAAACCTCTCTTCTTCTACCCTTACCCTTTGTGGCTATTGAAATCTTTCTCAGTACCACCCGACAAACATGCCCAATGCCATAGTATATGGTATAGCCTTCTGAGACATGTTGATCTAGAGGAAATAAAATCTGGCTGGAACAGGCCTTTCCAAGAGAATATTCCCAACTTTCCCCTAAGTGTCCCCTCCCAGCTGAAGCCAGGGAATTAAAGAACAAACATCTTCAAGAATCCATTATTTCAGAAAAATACATGCAACTCAGCAGACCAACCCTGCAGGAAAGGTTGTGCTCTCCCTGTTCATAACCCATATACAATCAGCACTGCTAGGCAAAGCAAGTCTTAAGTCATGTAAAAGATAAATCAAAAATAACGACCCGGGTATCTTCTAGCAGTTTGATGCTCCATGATATAGTTTAGAGGAAAGAACCCCAAACCCAGCAATTCAAAACAAACAAAAAACGCCCCAACCAACAACAAAACAGAGCAAAGAAAAAAGAAGCAACAAAGACTGACTACAGTAAGAAAATAATGGACAAATCAGTCTTAAAATACTGGAGACTTTTTTTTTGCCAAATCAACTTTCAAGTGGTTGTCGGGTTTAGCAGTTGTTTCTCTGAGATCACTTTTAGAGGGGCCAATGGGGTCAGAAGGACTTGGTACAACTCTCATTCCTCTCTCTTTTTCCCACTGTCCAATACAGATGCAATAAATGAGAATTTTTTACAAGGGTTGTATCAGGAGGGCCCTGACTGGTCCTTGATGCCTATCATCCCTCTTTACACATTCAGGAAGTCTACAGGAAGTTGAGGACAATTCAAATCTTGTTTAAGCCCTTGCTTTCCAGAAGGCTTGTATTTCCCAGCTGCTATTACTACACCATGTCAAAGGGACAGCTTCATGTAAGAATCTACTCTCAATGATCAATCTATTCCCAAAGAGGATGCAGCAGCATGTCCTTCTTCCATTATTAAGCAGCTTCCCAGTGCTCTTTCAGAAAGTCAGCAGCTATCCAGTCTGTAACATAAGTCTGTTATGCCTTCCTGTCCCATCAAGTACACTCATCACTATTATGACCTGAATTGTGTTTGTTCTTCCTCTCTTCACAATACAATAAATCAATATAAACTACCCTGGCTAGCAGTGCTTATGTAGCTTCTTCTCAGCTTCCGGGAGGTCTTTTTTTTAAACTTCTCCTCATTGCTTTAAAAAAACCAGTGCAATCTGAAGACTGTATTTCCACTATAAAACAGGAGTTGTAACTGCTTTCCAAGGTTAAGACACTTCATCTATTTGATCGCCTTCTCAGAATCACAGAATATTCTGGGTTGGAAGTGACCCACAGGAATCATCAATTCCAACTCTTGAGTGAATGGCCCATACAGGGATCAAACCCCCAACCGTGGCATTATGAGCACCATGCTTTAACCAACCTTCCCTTACCTTTGATGGTCCTTGCTGCCCACGCTTTCTAGTTCTCCTGCCCTTTCTTTTGCAGGTGACAGGCATCCATAGAGTATTCATCACCACAGAATGCCATATGTTATTTATAACTCTCTAGCCCATTTTCTATTTTATTCCCTGTTCCTTTCCAGGTAATTCTCAAAATCCAGTGTGCTTGTTCCCCACCAAATACTGATACCACACTTTCATTAACATAACCTACAATGACTTCAAGATCTTTCTTGGGTGCTAATAGCTCACTTGGGATACTCACTGTACCAAGTTCAGTTTTCACCAATTATTAACCCATGGGAGGACCATCCCATTCTATCACACCTTAGTTTAACAGGCTGATTAAGGACCTTGATAATCAATTTTTTTTATTAAGAAATCCAAGGACATCACTCTGATTAGATAATCCTTATCCACACGGTTGTTGACTCTTTCATAGCATGACTTTGAAAAGACGTAACTGCAGACCCTCCTTTTCCCCCTCCCTCTAGAAAAGCCCTGTTGAAGGCCATTATCACATCTGTCCACACTGTACTGCTTCTCTGTTATGTGCTCAACCAAGCTGCCTAACAGAAATGTAACTTACTCATCTGCAGTTATCTGAGCCCTTCAGAAATTGGTGCTCTCTTTCCTTCTGGTACTATATCAATTATACACATACTGAGTTACAAGGATAGAAGTACCATTGCTAGCTCCTTTAAGAGTTCAAAGGTAGCCAATTTTCTGATAATGAGTGCTACCCATTCATGTTATGAATTTTTTCCCAGGACAGCTTCCAAATATTACTTCAGTAGGACAATTTAATAAAGAACAATACTGCAATGAGACCCTCTACAGATGCACTCAAGAGACCTAATTATTCAGGTATGTTTAAAAATAAAGTAATTCTTTATGCTATCATGTGGTTTATTAAAAAATTTTACGCAGTCAACAAAGACAAAAATGTTGTGACAATGTAAGTCGGCACAAGTGCGGAGGTCGGGGTCAGTGGTTAGGAAGCGGATGCTCAGGAAAGCACCAGGGGACCTGGGCAGACAATAGGCTGTGTGTGACCCAGAGGTGCTCCCCTATGCTAACAAAGACTTAACCACATCCTGGGCTGCATTTGGAAGAGTACAGCAAAGTGATTATTCCCGTTTCTTTCAGCACTCCTTACACTGTCCCTGGATGACTCTGTTCAGTTTTGGGGGCCACAGTGCAAGAGGGGCATTAGCAAACAAGAGAGAGTGCAGCAGGAATACACCAGTGTGCCTTGGGTACTGGAGTATATCCTGCACAAGGAGAAGCTCAGGGAGCTTGGTGCATGCAGCCTCTGGAAGAGAAGGTTAAGGTGGAGCAAGAGTGTTATTTGCAGAAATCTACTCACTGCCTTCAACTATTAAATGGTAATTATAGACATGACAAGGCACAACAAAAAGTAAAGAGGGAACGGCCACAAGTTGTTGCACAGCAAATTCCAACCAGGGAAAAATGCCAAAGGCAGTGCACAGCAACAGGCTGCATAGGAGGTTCCTTGGTGATACAAAGCAAAATTCAAGAACTGAAGGCTCTGTGTGTCAAAGCTGACCATGGTTTGAAGGCAAGGTTTATTAGGCTGCCTCCGGCCTCCTGTTATTATTAATTTAATTTTCTGAACAGAAATAGCTATCTTGCAACTAAAACATCCATATGAAGGGAAGAGCACACACTATGTTTCTGTAAATTTTTTAATTACATTAACATTTCCTGTGGTGCTGTGCCAAAGTTAAGTCATGCAACTGAACCAACCTGGCTCTATACAGAAACTACAAGGTTCATCTTTCTGTACAGCACAGACTGATTGGCAAGGAAACATAAATGTAAGTGAAAGAATAGTAACACGAGCTTCACAGGTCAAAGCAAAGTCAAAGTCAACTTACAAAAGCTATCATACAAAATACAAAGGAGTATAACTGCTCAATTATACAGAAAAAAAAATTTTAAAGGATATTTTTAATGTCTCTGTCCAAGTGCATTCTATTTTCTCATTTGCCTCACATGCAAACATTTTTCTCATACTCATCTGCATTTTCAAAGGCTCATAATATGTGGGGGGCTTTTGTTTGTTAAGTACAAGCAAAAGTAATTGTATCGACTTAGATCTGCAAGTGACTGAAAGCTCAGTTTCTCAAAACAAATCTTACAACTAATTTCTTAATTACTGTTACTCAGCAATCACTGCAATCCCAATAATCCTGTACTTTGCAGACAACATTCAGTGTACATAACAGCATGTAAAAATTAAAACCACAAGTTTGCAAACAGTTTTGCTGGCATCAACTCTGCTTCCTTTTCAAAACAAATTATTAATACTGCTAGTTCTGACACATCTTTTTTTTTTCCCCTAAAGACCTTGAGAACCACAAGAAAATGCCATGTAAAGCAGAAAAAACAATGTATATGGAAGGATATTACTACTACTACTACTACTACTTACATTCTCAGTGTCTCAAATGTTTGGAAAACTACTTTTAGTAAATTATAAGCAACCGTTAAAACTAAAGGGAAGTAGAACTTCATCAATATGGTGTTCCAGAACACCTCCAAATACAAGACAATGATGCAGGTGGAATCAAGGAGTAATGGCATAAAAAACTTGCATATCAAAAGAAGCAGCACTCTTTAACAAAACCTGTTACTTATCTATCTACAAACAAGTAAGTGCTCTTTTTCTTACTGGTTAACTGGACCTTTGCTTGCATGTAAAAACAAACCAAAGAGTTTTACCAAAAAGATAGAATCCATTGCAGAATTTTGGCAGCTTAAAGGACTGGTGATACAGTTAATTAAGAGCATTTTAAGTAACTTAAGATGACATAGAAAAAAGACACAGTACATCTAAAATCAAAGAAACGAGTGCCCTCTGCAGACAATGAGGTAAATCTCCTGAAAAGCTGACTTCTCCAGTTCTTAAAACAGCAGTGACTTTGAATTTAGTGTTCAGGTTAGAGAGGATGGGCTGAGGTATTCCTTGCCTCAGGAGCAGAAATCCCATTCATTCTAGATGCTGTACCATTTTCTGAAGTAATCTGCCTTTATGTTTTCTTTACTCGTGAAAAAGAGAGCAGTCAACAGAAAAGCAACTCAGTTCCCTCATAATGCAGTCTCTAACAAATTTAAGTTTTTTCAGACGATAGAGGTGCCAATTATATCCCGGGAGCTGATTCCTCAGATGTCACTCCTGTGACGTCTCTGTCGCAAACATCACAGATATTTTATGTTATTTTATTAGTTAGTTACATGCTAACTTTTACAAACCACTGGATTCTTTTTGAGGGTGTCTGTGTGACAACACAGAGATTATTGTTTCCAGTTGTGTGCCAAGTCAAGTAAAAGCACCTGTACTTACTGAACAAGCCACATCACTGTGTTAAGAAAACAAACAAACCTATACAGCAATTGGGAGCTTTTGTACAGACATCCATCTTTCCCAGTGTGTGGTACTCATTAATTGCTCACATCAACTCAGACTTCTATGGGATATCCTTAGATATGACTAGTAATAGTTCAGCTATTACAAGACAGTTTCCCAAGTCTGTGTTGAAATAAACTGGAGTTTACTTTTAGACTTTCCAAAATACCATTTCTACTTCCAGCAATAGTTTTATTTCCTTAGCTTGACTTTAGACAATAATTGGATTTACCTCAGCTGCAGTAATACATATGCATTTTATAACCAATTTCAAGCATGTATCTGCTTGCTGAAGCATAATTCATGGGTTCTGAAACTGATCTCTAGTTCTATTCCAGAGGAACAATTCCAGTCACTGTTAAAAATCAGGTAGTATGAATTTGCAAGTAAAAGTAACAATAACATTACACTGCAAGTTTTTTGTCATATAAATAAAAAGAACAGAACAATCTTATAGTTAAGCAGTGTTGAAATGAGTCTAAACACACCTTAAAATGTTACATAATTGACTTCGATTTTTTCAAATCTGAAATCTAACTATAATTAGCCTGTAAAATGTGAAACCTTGTTTTAAAGTGTAAGTGGTGAAAGGAGCTAGAGACATACCTTACAAGCATTTTCTGGTTACATACCAATAATGCCACCTACTGGCACAAGAGAAGATCCAAATTTTCTTTCTGAGTAATTTTTAAACTAAGAACTTTGATTTCAATACAATATTTATACCACTGGTTAACTTTTCCCTTGCACCCATCTAAAGTAAATAATTTCTTTCATACCAATTTCTCCACAAGTGAGGGGCAGGATTAGAATTGAATAGTGTTCTATTTAATACTTAAATATCAACACTAATCTGAATATGGCAAGGACCAGAATGTGGCAGTTTTCTCCAAAATGTAACCTCCAGGAACAGCAAAATTTCTTGGGTTTCTAAAATTCACTGCCAAATACCAATAGAAAAGACAAACTCCTAAAGAAGTTTTACTAGTTCAGCCCCTATTAAAAATTCTTTCTATCCTTCCAAACCTTACGTATTTGCTAACTCTCAAAATGAATTAGCCAGTTGGAAACCACCTTCCTGGTTACCAAGTAAAACAAACCTTTCACAGTCATACTGTTTTTTCAGGGCTATATGGAGCGTTACTCTCCAGAAATGGAAATACACAGGCGTATCAGAAAACATGGGCAAATTTACAGGCAACCTTTCCTGGAGGTTGCACAAGCACTGGAAAAAACACAAGTTGCCATCTCATTTCTACCACTTATAAGTTGATACCTCTTATTTTGCACTAAAGATGGTTTTGAAGAAATAAATTTTTGGAGCATTTTCTAGAACAGTATTTTATGTGCATGACTAATTTATTCAAAATTGCATGCATTACTCATTATAAACAAAACCTTGTGGGGTTTTTGTTTGGGTTTCTGGGGCTTGTTGTGTTTTTGGTTTGGGTTTTTTTTTACATACTATTTTCTCATCTTAAAACAAATAAAGTCAGTCTCTGCTTTAAAACAAAAATCCTAATCTGGAGTTCATGGCTGAGACCAGTCTCTCCAAAATGAGCTATGGAAGCCATGGAAGCATGTCCCCATCTGCTGAAGTAAAAAAGGTTGTCTCCATCGGTAACTTGTTTCTGCCAGGGGACATTAATGCACAGTCAGGGAATGAATGTATGGATAGGACTTGCATACAGAGATTATTCTCTAACATACCCTCTCTCTCTCAGATTCCAAAACTTTAGGACTTTTTGAGCAAGAGGTTGTTCAGCATAACTGTTCAGCAAGATGGTGATGTCCCTTCTTCATTATTCATCTAAGAAACAACAGTATATATTCCCTACCACCAAAACTCAGGTCTGAAAAGAATTTATTCAGTTACTATATTTCTGCCTGTGCAGATTAAAAATTCACAGCCCATTCTGAAAGCATTGCAACAAAGCTGTTCAAGCTGTGAGAATTTTTGCATCATAACCTGTTTTGGCCAGAAAAGTCAACCTTTGCTGATCTTTCATAGTTGACTCATATACCTACCACTTAGTCACATACCTTATAGACTGCTGACAACGATGTTACAGAGCATTTCAGTAACAATGTTCTGCTCTTTCTCTTTAACCCTGTTTTTGCAAGCATGTCCTTATGACTCAGCACACAAGTCATTTTTGGTTCTATACCAACCCCCTATTCCTCTGAAAGCTGAACTCCTTTCACATCTGGCTAGCAACAAGTATAAACCGAAGCAAGTAATAGATTTCTTGTCAAATTTTCATTCTTAATTCACTGAGTCTCAAAGTTGGACTTTTCCAAAACTATGATGGAATGTACCCTCTGGTAGTACTAGTCCAATGACCTTGAGTGTTGTAGGAGCATAAGAAGAATTAACTTTAAAAAGTAGCTAGGCTCCTGCATTCTCCCTCAAGAGCCTGCCCAATTACTGTTGTCAAGGGCAGCAGATTGGGCTAAACAAACCACTCGTCTGACACAGCAGGGAGATTTGATCCCATAACCAATATCAATCATGCAATGTACTCTCAATCTCTTCTTGTGATTGACTTGCAACTTCCAGAAAAGACTCCTTCCTTTTAAGAAATACAAATTCAAAGGGGAAGGTGGAGAACAAACAAAACAAAACAAAAACCCCAAACAAACAAACAAAGCCACCAAAAAAACCTTTTAATGATGACGACCAGAGAAGAACACAATTCTCCCTAACCACCTTCAACTGATCCTAAAAAGTGTACCAGATACGCTTCTGCTACCCTATGGAAAACTTACTCCATGATTGCTCTGGACTGAATCCTCTCCATTGTGAAATTAAGAGAAATTTTGCACAGATTTAAAAAAAATAGCAAAGGCCAGCACTTTGTTGATATAATGGCGTGCAACGCAGACACCTACTTTTAGAGACAGCGTAGTTCTTTTGTGTATAGTTGTCAACATTTAAAGACTCACAAAACCCCCTAAAAATTATAAAAAGTGGCAAATGAAAAAAGTACTACTTTATTGAATAAATTCTGATACATATCTGAGTATATTTGCAACTTCAAGCTCTGATTAAGACTACAGAGCTTGCACATAAAACACACAAGCTAGAGACAAAACATAAACTGATCAAGCCAAGAGAAATACTTGTTCCTTCTCAATATTAAGAATTAGTTGCTGTCTATTAACTTCAGAGAACTCCCCTAAAAGCAATGACATGCAGAAATTGACTGAGGATGGTTCAGTTTGCTGTGTTATACATTGAGAGTAGAGCTCGACTCTCTAAATGGACAAGCTGCAGGCCTATAATAAACTATATAATAACTTGAATTTATTTACAAAATTCTATAAGCAATAAAATGCCCTCCAATTTGACCACTTCTACTTAAAGAGCTATGTAATAATGGAAGAGTCATATTTCCAATTCTTGCTGTCTAGACTGCACTGTTTTGACTAGCTCTCCACAGACTGTAACATGGTCTAGACACAGACACCTATGTGGGTGCAAAATGTACCCTCCTAAAGTATCTGCCCCGAAAAAACATCAGTTGTACTGCCCACAGGGTTAGCACATACAGTACAGCTGTTAAGGATCAGGTACTTACTTGCACACTTGCTTAGCTCGGGGGTGTGTGACTGTGCTTACAGATATACACCTGCACCAGTTAATGTGTGTCCTTACTCAACCCTTAGTGCCCTCTCCACAAAATGCAGAACAGGACAGATTAGTTGGATACCCCCCCATCTGTAAAGCAATGTATATTTTAGACAAGGAAACATCCCAGACAGAGTCTAGTGAGACACCAATAAAATACTTGCTGTACCTAGTGGTGCTAACAGAAATTAAACGGGTTTCCAGAAATGGTGTATAAAACACTAGAGCAGTAACACTAAAGGAGTTCACCTGAACTGGACTACAGGTTCATCTGAGAGTACTAGAGTATTCCAACAATGCTTAAAGCCAGTAGATTAGTCAAAAGTAAGGTTTACAGACAGTAAGTAGATGACTGTCCTAATATAAATTTCACCCTACTTCACACAGCCTATCAAAGGACACCATCTGTCACACACAAGAATAAAGCAGACTGTCATTATTTGGAAGCAACAACAAAGGAAAATGGCCATTTTGCCAAAATATGTTGTGAAACGCCTATGAACCAAACATGATGTTGCATAGGAAAATTACTGATCTCTCTATACAAAAATGACTGACACTTCACTTGGGAGCCACACATACTGTTCTAGTCTCTTGTATTCCAGAAAGTTGACGAAAGCAATCAAAGAGGCTCAAAGAATGACAATAAGGAAAACACAGAGGACAAAGAACTCATCTGATGAGCAATCTAGGGAACAGTGGCTAGTTGGCCTGTCATACCGGTAAAGACTGTTAAGATACTCAATTGTTATTTATAAAGAGTACAGAAACATACTGGAGGAAATTATTAATCTGAGAAACAATTGTCACCAGCAGAATGCATAAACTGACAAGAATATACTTTACTGGAATTATAGAGGAGATCTACCGTCTCACTATGGAAACAGCCCTCCCATAAGAATATACAAAGTATATTCTTCAGTCTTCAAATTTAGCATAATCAGGTTACAGAAGAGGTTCCATGGCAATAGCTGTCCAGAACTGCAGGAGGCTAGAACTCAGTGTTGCTTCTGTTTTTTTCCCCAACTATGCTCATTGTGAAAGTGCAGCTCGTAACTCTCCAAATGTTTAGGTACTCTCAGTTTTTGAGCTCACGTATCAAATTCAAGTTCAAATTTATATCCTGTGTTTTATTAAATTGCTTAATGACATTACATTATCATACATGCACAGGCATTATCTGCAAGTCCAAAACAGTTCTGTTCACAATATATTTTGAGATACGCTTGCAGCAGAGTGGATGCACTATCATAAAAACTGTCATAACCCATTTTAAACTTCTACCCTCCTGCATTTTTTTTCCATTTGCTAAAACATAGTGCCCCAAAGATGTTTCAGAACATCCTGGTCTTTATACTTAAACACAAGCTACACGAAGGAGATCACATGTGGGATGACAAACCACCACTGAACTGCACCTGTAGTTTTAAGACAATTATAAACCACAGCAAACCTACAGTTTGCTTACTGATCATGTAACTTCAGAAAAACTTTATAAAAACTATGCTAAGCAAGCAGTTTAAAGCCAGTAATACGCATAACAACTAAAAATCAAGAAATGGAGAGTCTTACTACGAATTGTGTTCTTACCTTTTCCAGGACTTAGGTTTTGGTCTATAAACACCTTAAGCTCTCCATTGGCTTCAATTAGTCCAGCCTGTTAAAGAAAGCAACTTTTATTAAATGTACAAACACAGACAGCCTTTCATTGTTAAAGATGAAAGGTATCTTACCAGAAGGCTCCACTTCTACTACTCTCATTTTGTTACAAATCTGCCATTATGTTCTGTTTGGGGTACAGTACTTGTCAAATTTTAAGGTCTTGATTCTATAAACACCATATTCTTAAAAAGCAAGCAGAAAACCAGTTTACACCTACTTTGCTATTTGTGTCCTAAGCTCTTACAGTGTGTAATGCACTATTTTAACAGACAGCTGAACACCCTTCTAATCTGAACCACTGACACCTGCAACTACACACCTTTCTCTCTGTAGATACTACTCACCTAATACATAAGGTTAAAGCATTATAGCAAAAACAGTACAGAGGGTGGAGAGTGCCTTGGGCCATTTCAATCAGGAAAAATATCATTAATAAGAAATACCTTGAGCTTTTCAATTATTATTTTTTCAGAGATCAGAATACAAACCTCTTAAGTGAAAAAAGCTATAGAGTGACATACGGGTTTATAAAGTCATCACCATTCTTCGAGAAAGCTCACAGTAGTGGTTACTTTACAAAATACTATTAATTTTTGAATACAGAACAGGATGCAGTGATTTCTTTGTATCTGCAGACAGAACAGTTCTGAAAAAAAATTTAATAAACACAGGACACACTGTTTCCATTTAGAAGTAACAGCAAGAAAGTCAACACCTGTACCTAACCACAGTGTAGCCTGTGGTGTTCCAGAGGCTGAAAAGTCCTTAAGGCTGCATTTTGCACACAGCAGGTACGTGCAGGCTACTGACAACCCTGAGCGAGAATCAAGTGCTTTGCCGTCTGTGAGCAGCAAAGCTTCTCCCTTAGAAGTCTACCTGAAGAGCCCTACTAGCCATCTGCCAGTAGTTTGGGAAAACAAGGAAGCCACTAGATGATGCTGTGGAGCCATTATTATCCAGGTGTATCAGACCAAGGATTTCTGAGGAAAGACAGGGAACTTTAAGAAACAGGAAACTTTCTCTCCTCGGTGAACGGGGGGAGAGAATATGATAGAGCATTGAGGACAGGCTGGAATTCTGCAGAAGACAGATTTTGCTAAGGGAGGCATAAAGAGCATTATACAAGCCTGTATAATGGCACGGCGGCAGTGACGACCTGGTTGCACAAAGAAAACGTAAGCGAGCAGACAGCACAAGTGCTGGATAGAATGAAGAGCCTGTGGCAGTTCTGGCCTCCATTCCCCCCCACTTCCTAAAAAGTAACACAATAGCATAGTTTTAGGGAGGCTGCAACAACTTTTCAGTTGCTTCAGAACACTGCCTGTCATCCTTCTTGCCTACATTAGGGATTTCAAAGATCCACTCGATTAAACAAGTTTTACCACCCTATTCCCAGGCACCAGAATTCTTGATAAGCCCAACTCTTTATCACATTTAACTACATAATTCAGAAAGGCAACAGACTGCGTCAGGCACTTCCAAAGAAAAAGGCATACTCATCAATATGACACCAGTATCGTGTACAAAGATGTTATTAGAGCTACACTACGACAACATGACATTCCAGAACACTGGAACCCCATGGAAAACATGAAGAAGAATGTTTGGGTAAGTGTTACCTTATACCTCCATTCTACCTAAATTTCACAACCGAAGTGTTAAACCAGGCAGGAAGTGAAGTCCCATTGTCATAATTTCTTTAAATGCAGTACTTAAGTTTGTATTCCACAGCAGAAAGAGGCTTGTACTCAGGACACCTGCAAATTCTCTTTTACGTGAGAATAAAAAAAGATTATAAATGAGACTGGAAAAGCATTTAATATATTGTGGTTTTGATCAGAAAACCACCAAGAAAATGGCTATTTTAATCTGTAATGTCTTTCTTTTAAGCACATGAATTTAATAATTTTGAATTATTAAATCCATTCAGTGGTTTAATATGCAAAAGCAAACCTGCACCAAGTGCGCGTCAGTTACAGTGATATTCCAAAACCAAATATTTAAGCTATGATATTCAGCAAATTCAAGTGTTAATGCAAGTCACTGTTTCAGTAATTGGAAAATTAAGCAATTCAGTAATCAATTACTTACTGGTCCCTTCCATTTTCTATTTTTTTTTTTCAATTAGAATGTCTCCAGTATAATCTTTTCTATTCATTTTAAGTACTCACCCAACCAACATCATAGTGTCAAATAATCTCATAAACTTCAAGTTTTCTTCTGCATAATTAAAGCATACAGTGAAAAAATATTACCCAAAACAACAAGCAACTCCAAAAACCATAATTTAATCTAGCGTTACGAAGGCTCAGGTTAATGCTACATGCCCTATACCAGGCTTTCATGTGACTGAAATTACATAAGTCACTGAAAAACTAGAGAACGTTTGCAGAAAACACTGCATTTAATCAATAAAAGAAAACAATTTGCAAAAAATCAGAGAACAGCAATCACCGAATAACAAGAAAAATCCCCTCAGGGACCACAATACTAATGAACAATATAGAAGGTACAGTTCCACCACCCTTCTACCAATGTCTTACTAAAGGTTCACCTCTAGCAGCTAAATGGCACATTCAACTCATTTTTAAGCATATGCCCAGAAAGACTCCAAGAAAGCTATTTGGAAAGAATACTGTGAATCCCACAGCAAAACAACACCCTCAGCTGCTATTATTCATAGTGAAAACTGATTTCTAGTGAAAATTCTGTTATTCCAGCCCCAGTATGCTCTTCACATAAAAGTGTATCTTCCAGATACACTTTCAATCCTAAGGTTACCAAAACTTATCACTGGTTGAAGAGACAAGTTTTGGTGAAAGAAAACTGAAAAGCAAAACTTCCATCCCGTACAGAATTCTGGTGTCTTTGTTCTGAAATGGAAACAACAGATAAAACATCTCTCAGTGTGCATTTAGAGGACATTCTTGCTATTTTTTGAGCCAGGTTACTTTGGAGGAAGCACCAGGATTACTCCTTTGGGACCTACAGAGCATAGCACCCAAAAGAAAGAAAGAAAATAGAGGAAAATGTGACTATAGCTCCCATTCGGTACATTTTAGTTGCAGATTCACAATGCACCAAAAAAAAAAAAAATAATCCACCCAGGAAAAGGTGGAAAACCCAATGGAGAGGTTCTGTCAGGAAGGGTTTAGACATCAAGGAAATTCTATTTTCTGATGAGAAAATACACTTGGTTTTCAGGCCTTATCAAGCTATTTGTAACAAGGTATTTGGATTTTTACTCTTTTCCTTTGTATTCTTTTTGTATTCCACATTTTCTTCTTATCTTCTCATGATTCTCAGTCTCAAGATGCCTTACTTCCTTTGATGGTGATCTTGGGGCTGCTTGAAATAATAATGCTCTTAATATCTGATTTGGAAAGCTTATTAAGTGTGTGCAACTTCACAATTCAGCGAAGTTTTCCTCTTTAAAGACACATGTTGGCTTTGTCTACTTCTCTACAGCTACATAAAGAAACCCCTGAAATCCTTAACAGGCAACAGATACAGATACAGCCTTTATCCTTGACACACTACAACAAAGCCAACAATGATTTTAAAAAACAGCTTTTGACATCCAACACAGCATGTGAACTGTAATAACTTAGTATCTTCCCACAGATCACCGGAAAGGAGGGTAAAGCCCACTGGACAAATTAGTAGATCTGGTAATTTGAACTGCAGAAGCTGTGGTGGAGACCCCAGCCATCACCAAGGTTTGGTCTCAGCTCATTGTTCAGAGCTCCTAAGGGAAAGAAATTAACTGAAGGGCTAAACATATAAAAAATCAACTAAAGTTAGCTTTGGCCTGCTATGAGATCATTGGCAGTCCTAAGGACTGGGAAGTCTATTTTTGTTTTGTTTACAAGTGAAAACTGAAAAGCACTACAAGTGCCCTCAGCCTGAAAATCAGTAAACTGGGAAGTATCTTTTTGTTGAGACTGAAGTTAATCTGAAACAAAATTTTCTAAAGATGCAGAGAATTTCAGTCATTAAAAAATCTCTAGAGACCATGAGAGAGTAACTCAGTATCTTACTAACAACTTACTACTTGCAGTCTCCGAAGTTATGCACTAGAAAACCAACATCCTTACAACAAAAATATAATTTCTTCCATAGCTTTCCAGCCTTGCGATTCAATTTGTTAATAAAAGCTGGCATCATATTCTTCACTAAACCTTTAAACTAAACAGGAAAATATGCAAGGTGAATTTGAACTGAAGGACAAGGAACCTATAAAATCAAGAAGTTTGTCTGACACAAACAAGACTGAACGAGTACATGTGCTATGTATATCAGATTTAACCCGAGAGGCACGTTGCCCCACACTAAGTAGGTATGGGGAAGAGAAGGGTGCTTTTGTGCCACAGAAATACCTCTTCTACCTTGCTTCTAAGTAATGAGCCCATTTTAAAACAGTAACTGAAAAAGAGCTGAAAGAAGAGCAAAAAGGGTAGAGATACATAGAAACAGAGGTACCTGCTACAAGGCTATTTCTCAGAACAGAAATTTTCAGTTGTTAACAGCAGATTAAGTCCATAGAGCATGGAGCCACAGCACTGGGTTTGACAAGAGATACAGGTGCCAAAGATACAAGAATGGTTAAAGAATGGGAGTCAGAATGGGACAGTCTGAAAAAGAGACAATTTTGGGACTGGCTGGGAAAGACACAAAAAATGAGTTAGAAAGTCAGATGGAAGATGGCAGAATTAGGAGTTGAGGTAGAGAAACGTTGAGTCACTGAAAAAGTACAGGCAATACAACTGATGAGACCTAAGAAAGCTTTAATGGAACAATGAGATCAAATCCTGTGAGAAGAAGGGAAGAACATGGGAAGTGGGAAAACGAATACAATCTAAACTACAACTGAAAGGGGAAATAAGCTGGGACTCAGACAGAGAAGTTCAAAATAAATTAGGAAAGAAGCAGCGATGACAGAATCAGAAAATGGAGAAATTGGAAAGGAAAAGCATTTCCACACAGAGCTTGTCAGAGGCATTTGGTGGCGTTGGGTTGACAGCTGGACTTCATGATCTTGGGAGGTCTTTTCCAACCATAACAATTACCCAATTCCATGACCAGGACGATGTCTCTGCTGTCTACAGGCATTTGCAAAGGGTACCAGCAAACAACTACCCATCTTGTGCAAAACTGCACCTAACTTGATCCATGAGGATCCCCAGTCATTTTAAATGCAACACGTCTGAAGGCCCCATGCCATGCAATTTTACTATGGGCCACTTTACCGACAATGCAGGGTTCTTTTTTTCTGTTTGCCTTATTTCAATATCAGGAAACAACAGAAAATCAGCACAGTTACAAAATGGAACTGGAATAAAGCTTACAATCAGAAATAAACAAATTTATTTCAAGACTGCTTAAACAACCTTTATTCTTCTTTCACCCCTATCCATATGCAAATGTCATTTACAACAAGATGATAATGAACTACTTTTCCCATTGGCTTCTCATCTCATGCAGGGACCAGAGCAAACATGCTCTGGGAATGAATTACTATGCAACTTCAAAAGATTATTTTTATGGGACATCCATTTCATTTTTTGCAAAAATTAAAAAGCAATCAAGATATTAAGTAGAGGAATATTGTAGAAAAGGACAGAAAGCTTTTATATTTAGAACATTTGGATTTCATTTTGAAATTGAAGCCAGTGAGAACTATTCTTTACTGTATAAATAACAAAAACTTTTGAAGTTGGGCTACACGAGTCTGATAGTTCAAAATTCTCAGATGTGTTATTTTACTGTGTTTCAGTAGCCTTTTTCTGAAACAGAGATACTCATAATCACACCCTCAGTTCATGGCAGTATCTTCAAGATTAATGTCTCTGTCAACCACTCAGCAATGAGCTATGCCATAGAAATGAGCTTTCCAAAGAGTGCATTTGAATTTTTAGCACCCTAACCAACAAGGCATAATCAAAGCACTATAATAAAGGTCTGGATACCACGGAATTGTGAAAGCAAAAAGCTAAATACAGGTGAGAAGCTCAGTTAAGCGTTGTCAATCTTTGTCTGAACACAGGCTCTGCTGATACTGTAGGTAAGTTGGACACTGAGTAATACACAAAATGACACCCGAGGTCTCCTTTATTGCAGAATATGTCAAGACCATTAGCTTCTTGGCTGTTCTTTCTGACAAGAGCAACACATCCAGAATTCAGCAAAAATTACATTAAGAACTCACTTTGAAGACAAGTCAAATGGTGGTCCTGTCTAAGCAGTCAACAGATCAAAAAACACCTCGAGTTAAAAGTCATTCCACGGTGTTGCTTCTTGCAGTAGTTCAATTGCTCAAGTGATACAATCCTTGTAAAATTTAAAGCTGACATCCCAAAACTAACTGTGAAGCTGTAACAATGAAGCAGAATTGAATACCAGACTCCTAGCAGGCGAGTATGACATCAAAGCACTAGTTTTCCACTTTTACCGCACAAATTAATCAGAAAATAAAATCATCATCTGTGTCCTTCTGGATTAAATACCCATATGCAGAGGTACCAGCAGCAGCCACTTCCACAATGACCTCCTGCAACCGTTCTAGGTTTGGCCATAACAGACTGTTCACCAGCGTCTGAACCACAGCTGAAATCAACAAGTAATGTTACACAGGACCCCTTCTAAAACTATTTGCCTCGCCAGCCTCCTTATCAGTGTATTACAAGGCCCACAGCGTAATTTTCAAGCAAGTCTGTGTAACCAATAATGCAATACTGGAATCCTTAGCAAATGTAATGTAACACAAGACAAGTAGCCAAAAGCATTTTTGGGGAATATGGACCAATGTCCATCTTCAAAATCAAGTTGTCTGCTACCTGAAAATTATTTCAATACAGACAACATTTAGCAAAGATTGATCCATTCTTCTTCCCACTCCTAATTAGCCATAATAAATCTCCATTAACAGAAACCCAGGCAATCAAATACAAACATTAAAACAATTGATCCCCAGCGTAACTTAACTTCTAAAATCTGAATTTTTGTGGAGCCTGCTGTCATCACAGGGCAGTTATTCAGTAAAATACTACAATATACCTGTATCAAGCCACTACTATTAACTGGCGCATACAATTAATAAAGTTTAACATTTAAAGGCTACAAGAAAATGCTTTATTTATACAAATAAATTGGCAAGGTGACAGGCAACTTCTGAGTTGCTATTTCCTGACTTTATAATACAAACCAACACAGGAAAAATACAGAGCTCTGTCTGTGTACTGGGAACGTATAAAAGAGAGCTTAAAGATCACTTTCCTTCTGCCTTCTTTGAAAAAGCATATTAGAAAAATTAGCAACATTCAAAATCCCAAACAGAGATGCCTTTTTAGATGACCTAATTTCATAATATTATTTGATCATTAGCTTGCAAACTTCTGGACATGTTAGAACTCACTGAAGGCAAACAGAAGTAGATCAAGCTACTGAGAAGCCACTGAACTAAAATGATACCAAAAAAGGTGCATGACCGCTTGAGATTCCTCAAAGAATTAACTTCTCTAGTCCGCCTCACTGAAATTCCCAGTACATAACCAAAAATAAACATGAAAGGAGAAATGCATGCTGATATTTTAAGGAAAGTGTGAAAAATGTTTTGAAGACTTTTCAATACTTTCTAGGGATTGAAAGTGCATCACGTAAAAAAGGTCCAAAATAAGTATGTTTCCTACTTCCACTGGCTTCTTGTTTTTAATCCATCCCAAACTTAAATTTTTAGACTTGCTCAAGATTGATGTAGAAGTATCATATGAAAGTTATTAAAAAGTACAACATTTGTGGTGTTCTGGCAAAAATTAGTAATACAAAAGCACAGATTTTGACTTTCCACAAAAACAGCAGCCCTATTAACCTAGCCAGTAAAGCTGTGTGAAGAAACCAGCTTGCTGTGGGTTTTTTTAAATATCCTTTGAGCAAAATATTTATTAATACTATGAAATAAATCCACTGGATTAAGCTACGTATCTGAATGTATTCTTAATTCTCAACTAAAATAAACCACCAGCGTTAATTCCTGCATCTGTACACGTCTTAAACAGTAATGTTAGATCAGGTGATGAACTTTCTACAGGCACAATTTCTCATATGGTGTGTCCTCATATTTCCACATGTTCACGGGGCTTCCTTTGCAAAGTTGGATATATGTGTCATATCTAGTACTCAGTATGATTCATGAAAGTACCATAAAAAACTAAAGAGATACAATAATTTTTATGCAAACTCAGGATCAAGAGAAAAATCCCTCATAAAATAATTCAAGATGACAGTAGAACCTGATTTAAAAATAAATTTTAAAATCTAATTTTAGAACAAGCAGTTCCAAAGCCAATACCACTGTCAATTACCCATGAAACAGTAACTCAAGAACAACTCTCACAAAAGGTATTTTAGTCTGTGAGAATTTCTGAAGGCTAACAGTGGTGGTCATTTTAAAAAGTTTTTTAAGTTATTTTTCAACTTCAAGTTCTCTATGCACAATCTATTTTTTAAATTACTTGAAGGAGTCCATCCAGTAATGCTGAACAATAGAAACAACCATAAACAACAAGACTAGATAAAAGTATTTAATTTATGTGACTCATCTATTCTCATAGGTGTAATTTTGGAGATCAGATGGAACCGTACTCATTCCTTTTGACTAGCCCCTTTCTCTTCGATACTCACTCTAACACCATGCATTAGGTACTATCCTCAGTAACAGACCCAGTTCCTGCAAGTGGTTGCTTCAAGAGTACAGAAATTCGGCACAAAATAAACCCCATTGCACCTGCTTCTTCTCTCCTATGCAACACTGAGTCTCGGAAAAAAGATCCACAAGCTTCTCTTTCCTTATGGCTGCTTGAGAGGCCTCAACAGTTCACCAGTGACAGAAGTAACTGAGGGGGGAAACATGGTCACCACAAGCTGGATCTTCAGCCATGCTACAGAAGCGGATAATTTAGTAGGGGAAGGTACAATAACCAATGCTACTAAAAAACGTATTTATCGTCTTAATTTACGGATAATTCTCAACATACAACTGAATATAAAAGTGGTCAGCAAGCAGTGTTCAGTCTTACACTGGAAACTGAAAAAAAATTAATCTATCAAATTTGCTTTCTTGCTACAGTAATTCCCGCTACTTCATTCAATGCTGCATCCTGCCTAGTTTTAGGCATGCCAAGGGTGGACGGGTGACCACTGCACACAGGGAACTGCTTTCTCCCCACACTATTACTCCCATGAATCCAATAAGCAGCACTAGCAGACTGAGGACCTTGGCTGTACATCTGGCTCCTTCAGCTCCTGCCTGGAAGGTGCCACATTTGTAAGCAGTGGAAGAGTTTGCAGTAGACGAAGCAAACGCAGAGCAACACTGATTAACCAGAAAGAGGAATTCTGGCTAAGATGAAGTTTCTGGAGACTGCCCATATGCAATAACCAAGAAATTTCCCACAGAGTGCAAATATAGGTGTAAAACTGTACCAAAAACTACTGGCCTCAACTTGTCACCCAGACTTTGAGAAGCAATGCAATGATCCCACTCCCAAGGTACACAAGTCCTTGACATACGGCAGCTGGTGTTCTGTCCACACGTGTTTTTTCATTGTTTCTTTGAACTGCACAAAAAGTAAAGTCTTTCTAGGAACTAAGATGTCCTGAATTCGATGCGATATAACACATCTGCCTGATTCCGTTAGAATTGCTTCTCAGCTTCATGTGGTGCTCATAAACTCAAAAATGGCTGTGCTTTTGCTATTACTAGATCACACCGGAAAATGAGTGCTCCTTTTTCTCACCCTTTATCTTTACTGCATTTCAGATCCCCTACCCAAAACATAAATTGGTATACCCACCGATACTTTATAACCTTCACAAGCTAGTACTTCTTTCTACATTACTGTTTTTCAAGTTATCCAGCTATAACATTGTGATTATGCACTTGAACTCCTCCTTAAGCCTCTTAATTAAGGTGCTACATATGAATGTATCTTTCTCCCCCCCACCTCATAGCTTCCCGACTACTGCTGAGGAAACCAAAGTATTTTGGATAAAACCCCAAAATATAAATCAAAATAAATTTTAAAATCAATGCTTTACTGCTTATTTTCTCTTGATTGTACACTCGGAAAAGCATTAGAGGGATACTTTTTAAAGTAACACTTCATAGAATTTAGACTTGGGTCAAATAGTTCATAAACATTATTTTGCTCGCTTACCTGATCAGTACTTTTGTAATTCTTTAATACTTTATAAAAACATTTCACTGGGTTTCCCAGTACTCTCCATCACACTCCCCCATTTGTTCAATTACCCAGCAAAGTCTCAGTCTGCAAACTCTTTTAAGTATTTGACTTTTCTAGCAGGTCTTACCAAATTATAGTTTTTATAAAGAGGCATCAGAACTGGAAGGGAGCAACAAAAGGAAAAGTGCTCTCCTGCAGCAGGCAGGAAGAAGCATGAAGTAGGAGCATGTTCTGCTGTGGTGTACTGTCTCCACACCTTCCCCTTCTGCAGGGCTCCCTGCTCCACTGCCACCACGGCAGGCTGGCCCCGCAGCACAGGACAGCAGTGCGATGCACATCACGCCTGCGCTCCCAGGCTGCAGCACTCTGAACATGCCTGGCCACGGAAATGCCACCTGAAGCCCAGACTTAGGATTGTAGCAGCACGGCCCTTCCCACAGTTTAGCCATCTCAGCTCTGCTGAGAAAAATGGAAGGAAGGGGCAGGAGCAATCATCAACTATGCCATCTTCTTCACTGCTACATCTCACAGGCAGTTATAGCACTTGATAGGTGACATGGCAAAACCACCAGTCATTTATCACAGCAGTATTTTCACATCAGAATATTTAAATTTACAGCAACGCAGGTTTTCAGAGACTCAGTGCCCAGAAATTTAGTGATATTGTCTGTATCATGCTTAATTCCATTATTCTGCTTGAAAAACAACTTGAACTTTGAACAAAAATATGGAAATAAATCTCTTCCCTTCTGAAAATTAAAAGAAGTGTTACACCAATTAGCATCTCTATGTTATAGCATTAAACCACAGCTCATATTCAGACCTGGAAATTTAAAATTTCCCAGCATTCACTACACATTTTAGATCTCATGTAATGGTGGGTATAGTCTGCAGAAAGGTAAGCAGTTCATATTTCTTCCCTGAGGCAGGTTTGAAGTATATGTAGATGTTTTTAAGAACAGGTTAGACAATACTCAGTTAAGATTTCATACCCTTTCTAGCTACCCGGTTCCAGTGCTCAAGTACACTTAAAATTTTACCAAAACCTGACCCAGATATTCATTTTTCCAAATTCAGTTTATTACTTCTTTAATAAAGATAATGAAAGCGATTTCTTTTCCTATCTGTAGCACCTTCTTCCGTTTCTTAAGTTTACTATGAGGTAGGTTATTCCTTCCCTTCTTCCTTAACTACTCTCTTTCCTAGAATAAACTAGATCTTTCAAAAATAAGGTTTGTTCTTAAATGTCTTAGTCTCACTTAGATCTAGTAGGATATTCATCTGTATTTTCACGTGCTGGCAACTCTTCACTTAGTTGACCTCTCTCCCAAAAGCTAATATTAAACAAATGTACTTTGGTGTCTCAATTACTTTGAACTGTTTAAATTTCATCTCCTAGTCTAACACTCCACTTTCGTTTTCTTCCCGCTTATATGGCCTATCATTCCCTGAACTCTGCTATCTGTAATGTACTTGGCCACCCTTATCTCTTCCAGGCAAGCTTTGAGTGACTACGTATGTCTGGCTGCTTCTCCGCACATTAAGGTGTTTTTCAGTTGAACTACGAAAATTCCCTACAGGATTTAAGTTTTTAAACCAATCACTCTTTCATGGAAATTCTCACTATTTGAAAGCTGCAACAGTCCACATTAGATTGCAACCTGCCGTTTAACCAGTGAGTTGTATCACTTTTCCTTAGCTTGCATGCTGTTGTTTTTTGGGGTTTTTGGATTTTTTTGAAAGGGAGATATATTCTAATTTGAATACGGACAAGTATATTGTCTTATTTTCAGTAAGAAAACATGAAAGCCCAATTATATTGGGTATTAAGAATGACTGACATCTTAAAGGCAGAATAAATTGAAATTTTTCTTTAGAAGTACTGGAAGGGGTAAAGAGCAAACGTGCTCCATGAGGCAGGTCACAGAATCAAAGCCACAAACCTTAATGCCAGCAGTAGTGGAAATCTGTGATGGAAGTTCCCAAAGCCTGTTTTTACAGACACTAACGAGCATTTTTTGGTAGACAGAGATAAACAATGTACACATATGGAGAATGAACCATCTTCCCTCAAATGTCTGATGCCTTCTTGAACTCAAGAAAGGCAACGTTGGTTGACAACAGTAGTCAATGACAGCCCCGCCATCTGAACAACACTTGCTGGGTTTTTCTCAATCCAATCCAAACCCAAGCTGTCTCAGTGTTCAATATGAATGCACAAAATGACAACGGCCCAAGTGCTGTTATTAGCATAGGGAATTCTCAAGATTAATCACTCTGAAAAAATGGCGGCAGATCTGAAGCTGGTTTATGCTGTCTACAGGAAAACAGCCTAGGCTTGATGCACAGTATAGATAAAGTTCCACATATTCATTAATGCCAGCTATTATAAAGCATGACCCCATTTGCTTTTGTTAATAAAAACATTCTATGCTTCCACATTTTACATGCTATAAATATACTTACATCTTTTGCCATGTTACCAAAGACTAAAAACCAGTTGTCTTAAAATCTTGATGGCTGCAGGACACAGGGACAATGCTATTTTCTAGAAAGCAAGCACAGACAGCACCAGCTATAAAAAATGAAAGGAGGGAAAGTTTTTGCAATTGAAATTATTGACTACTACCAAGTACAATTTAGGTTTTTGAAAAAAACACGTTTTTAAAAAGGGAAAAGTTTCCCATCACCACCTTTTCGTCCCTTGAGCCCCACGCTCACGTGCGGGGGGCACTCCTTTCCCGACGGCGGGGGTGAGCTGTGCCCTGGCAGAGCCCTTCCCCCAGCCCGTGCCCGATCCCACGCGGGGCCGGTCCCTGTCCAGCTGCGCCCCTTCCAACAGCGAGCGCTGGGCGCGGGCAGCGATCACGGCCTCCTCCTCCCCACCCCCATTTCCAGCAGCAGGCACAAGTAGGCCCCAGGGGCAGCTCCCCCCGGGGCCTTCCAGCCCCGCTTTTCTCCTCCTCCTCGCAGGCGGACGGGCCGCGGCCGCACCGGGCGGCACAGACCGGCGGCCGCCCCCGCGCCTCGGGCACCCCGCGCCCCCCGACCGGGGCCT
>VWZT01015365.1:68146-98361 GCA_013397055.1 Pachycephala philippinensis
TTTTTTAAATAAAATTTTTTTTAAAAATTGAAACTTACACTTTTGTGCGTCCCCCTGACGCTGCGCGCTGACGTCACGGGCGCGGCGCGCCTCGCACGGACACACGCGGAGCGGCCAAGCCAACCCGCCCGCCCGCCGCTCCAAGGCGCGGAGGGAGCCGCGGATGGAGCATGCGCGGGATTTTCGCGCCTTCTTCCGACTCCCCGCCCGCCCCGCGGTGCCGAGCGGTGCCCGCGGGCGCGGCCGCGCCGCCGGCGCGGAGCGGGGCCGGCGGGGNNNGGCGGGGCAGGGCCGTGCGGTTTCGTTGCCACAACATCCTGCTGCCGGTGCTTCCTCATCGCGTTTTGTCCGGCCGTTACTCGAGCAAAGTTTCGCTTGCAGCGATCGTTGCTAAAATTAGGGATTTTGTGGTAATCCAAGCGAAAGTTTTCCTTTGGGCGGTTGCAGCTCTCAACCTTGCGCCCAAAAGTAAAGCACCTCGGGGCTGTGCAGCCTCTGCATGCAATGACGGCCGCAGGAACAGAGCACGTTAGCGAGGGTTGTGTGATGTAATTACATCATTGTCCTGTAAATTTTGGCAAAAAAACCCCCAAAAAACCTGCAGTGTTGGTGGGGGGCTACAAAGGCAGAGCCGTAATGGTGGAAACTGCAGGGAAGCAAGGAAAGCTCAAGAGCTGTGTTGCTCATAGGAGTGGATGCAAGGCTGTTTGATGGGGAGGAAGCTATACACACTTCTGCACGCAAGACCAAGCCTGCATGGTACAAGATTGCTCATAACGCAATGAAGAGGGGAGCAGGAAGTAAAAGGCTCGTTCTTTCGCTAAAATCATGCTACTTCCTGGGAAAGAAGACTAGTTGGGAATAGAACACACGACCAGCGGAGCCACTACATTGCAGCAGCAGACAAATCCAGCAAAGAGAATGCAGGAGAAGATGCATTTCACGAGTCGACAAGACTTGCATTCACTTTTACACCTTACTTTTTTTTTTTAAGACATTGAGTAGTTGTGCTTTACAATAATAATGAAACACTACGTTCATTTGCCTGATAAATAGCAATCTTTGGAGTTTTTAATTAACAATACCGCCCCCCCCCCCCCCCCCCACTTGCTGCTCTAGGGTTATTACCCCTTTTCTTCATTCCTCTTGATGAAGCTTGACGGCAGTGGACATAGAAGAAAGAAGGTGATAATAAAAAAGTGTTTGTAACTTTTCAGAAAGCAGCAGAAATTTTCACACACAAAACCCAAGAAGCACCCTAAGCCAGCTGCAGAAAAAAGTCCTTCCTGAAAGACATCTCTAGTCGATAGTGCTGCTCTCCACCTTCCAGGTCATACATACTGCGCCTGAGGGTTCAAACTGTCAGTATTTCAGGTCCCTACCCACCCACCCACCTCCCGCTCTTTTGTTTTACATTAATTCTTGTAGGAAAAAAACTTGCGAGTCAACTGAACAAGCACAAACAAGGAGTGTCCTAGTTTGCTAGAATTTATTTTGATACATACTAACTGCCCAAACACGCCCACTCTTGGGTAGTGTTTCTTTTTTCTTTAGCCGAGGGTTGTTCGCAACTAATTTGAAGTATTTGTACCAGTGAAAAAACTTTCAACACTTCTCTAATCTCTGAGCACACCTTTTTCAAGTATTTTGGAGCTTTAGGATTTCGTTTGTGTTTGTAGTGGTGGAAGGCTATTCCACTTCACAACTGTTTTCTGGGGACTGCCTCCTCCATTCAAGGGTGCTCGAAAAGAAGAACAGATCATAACTTTAAACAGCATCACTGCGGCAGGACTGCATGACAGACGAGAGGAAATTGTCTCAAGAGGTCATCTAGTCTGTAGGCAGAAAGCTACAACAGAAGCCAGAGGACATGTGCATGAACTGGGAGCCGTGCAATCTGAACAATGTGACCACTGTGACATGTGCAAGCTCGTGAGTTAATTAAAGACCTCATGCCAGCTGACCACCTTGTCAGCATCTGGCCTTGTCAGGAGGTACCATCTCCCAATTCTCAAATTTCTACTCTATTTTAGGAAATAAAAAATACAGCTTGGTACCATAACTTTGAAAATTTTACTACTCCCTGATCTAGGTTTTGTCCCACAAGGCAGGATCAGTTATCCCTAAGTCCCTGTTGTCACACCATTGTCCAGTTTGTTGTCTCCAGCAAGCAGGAGGTTTTTCTAGTCCCACTGTCTTTAAGTGTCAGTAAGTCCAACCCAGCAGTGGTAATTACTCAACAGAGGCGGTGGGAGAACCCAAGGAGCAAATCTCCTGGGCTACCGAGTGAAATTGGTAGAGGCATGCCTTTCCCTTCTGCATCTAGGGGCTGAGCGGGCTACACACGTCCGAGCCCTTAGGACATCTCACTGTTCTTCCTTCTCCCTTCACTGTGTTGGCTCCCTCGTCGTCAGGTCAAGAGTGGATGCCTGATACTTTGCGGCTCCTTACAAGCTGTTGCGTTTCCCACAAAATAGTAACGCTGTTAGTGTGGCTTGCCTCTTGTCATTCAGGGATCCCGTTTCCTCCACCTTTGGCACTGCCCACATGCTGGAACACTGCCAGGACTGGTTACAGAGCAGAACTATGGATTCCTTCCCTAGACAAACCCCAGGAGTCCTTTTGTGGTTAGACTGTTCCTGGGTTCGTTCCAACAGGCAAGACCACACTAGATTTCTCACCCCCTCCATCACACATCACCGTACAGCCCTGTTCTGTCACACAAGGCACCCTCATATCTCTCTGTCTGCAAAGCTGAGTATGTCCAATCGTAAAATAAGTGAAGTACAAGGCATTGTGAGGATGCCTTTCCTCATATTTGAGAATTATAGGAAGTATATATTCTTACCGCTTTTAAAAGGCTATGTAGTCCCATGGACTTAGTCCACCATCACCACATTCTTGAGCCATCCTAGACCTCCATCAGTTAGAGTTTCAGGAAACCACCTCACAGCTCCCACAAATACCTTCCTACTGACAAATTGAAGCCACCAGCTCTTTATGGGATAAGCCACAAGTAGGGTGGTTGTGGGTCCATATATACCAATCTGACCCCAGGGCCAAGGAAAGGGCTCACAAAGGATAAGCACAGCCCACACTACCAGCTTTTAAACTACTTTGGTTCCTTTATCTTCACAGAATGATCAAGGGGAGCAATTAAGGGGTAACATGCAAGAACTCAAATTTTCAGAAAGCCATGCAAAACAAGCACAGTTAAATCCATATACAAAATAAATCAAACAAATCTCAACCCCAAAATAGGTTAGCTGAATGAGTTGCAAGTCAAGCACAGAGCAGACCTTCCTTTTCACTCCCTTAAGATCAGCTTGACCACAGGAATATCCTCTCATCACTTAATGAGGTTTCTGCTCTGTATCAGCTTTTCTGTATTCAAATGATGCTGATTATTAGCTAATGAATGAGATAGAACCACTGTCCAACAAGCTGGAACAAGAATTTCCAGAAAAGACCTTTTGTACTTCAAGAAACCTTCAACAAATCAGTAGATTTTCCTTCGAGGACTTCTGGAACTCTGCTTTAATTTTATCTGCTTGACACAGAAAGAGAATATTCCACAGTACAAGCATAAGGTTTCCAAAAAGCTGCAATTATATCTAAGTGGGCTGGTTATGCAATATTCTCCCCATTTTCCATACAGAAATGAGTGATCATTCAGGAATAAGGTCTGTTGTTTCTATCCTAAAATCAGATCGTGAGACTACCCCATTTGGACATGGAATTATGCCATTATTTGCATTTCAGGAAACATTTACAGTATCTCAATATACTTCCAGATTTCTGTGAGGCAATCTCAAATATCTGATTGTAAACAAAGTTACCATATGTCCGTTAAGATTACTAATTTGCATTTACATCTAATATTGAACCAGGCAATCCAAGTCTATGTCAACAAAGAGGCACAGAACACTGGTACTCACATGAGGCTATTTCTCTTTCCCCAGTTCTCTTAAAGCCTAGCCAAGTTGTCCTGGTTTTGGCCAGGACAGAGCTTTTTTCACAGTAGCCATGAGGGAGTGGAACCTGGAATGGTGTGGGCATGTGTACCTCGTTACTCTATACCACCTTATGTCATTGCCAGAGGCAGGAAAAAGGGGCTCCCTCTCACTTCCAGGAAGAAAGGTGGCCTGTTCCTGTGTGGCAGGGTGGGGAGCTGTTATTGTCTGGGGGTCCTCTTTGTACACTTTTGTTATTAATATTGTTTCTGTTACTGTTTCTTTTCTTATCTCATTGCTGTTCCCAGTAAATTGTGCTTATCTCAACCCACAATCTTTGCCTTTTGTGCTTCCAGCTGGGAGGAGAGGGGAAACAACTGACAGCATGGTTTTGGTGAGAGCACTGAATTGAGGAATACCATTCCTAAACAAAGACACAAGTTTATTTGAGAGAGAACAGAGAGATGAGGCAACCACTAAGGTATCTAGATGCTCACTTTCCTTTTTTGAACATGATACCAGAAGAGCTTTTCACCCAAACCTTTTAAAAGATGATCAGGAAAATATTTTCTTTCTTTTAAGAGACACAAGTCATCAGTATTTCCTAGTCTCCTAATTGGAGTTTTCTAGAGAACTGCAACTACTCACAGCAATTTATTTAGATAAAAGGTTTACTCATCACAGGTGTAATATGTCGTATAATTGCTTCAAGGGCTGTAAGTGACATAATGGAAACCATACAGAGGTCTCTACCATGACCTTCATACCTTTTTTCCCCCCTGAAACAGGTGGCAAACTACATGTGAAATAAGCATCTTTCAAAGCCAAAATGAAGCATTCAGGAGAGATGCTTGTATTTCATGCAGAAACTATGAGCTAGGTCAGTGGATAGAGTAAGATTTCTCTCCTTAAAACAGTTAAGAAACAAATTATTTCAGTGAGGCACCGGGAAAAGGGTAAAAGGTCTAAGCTAGTAGATTGTTAAACGGAACCATAAAACTTGAACAGCTCCTCCATTTTGAATAAAAATATTGAAATTCACCAACAAATTTTTGGTTTTTTGAAAACAAGCTTTGAGTTTCTTTTCTGTAATGGATTAATTTTATTTAAAAAAAAAATTATTGATAGGGCAGCTTTTTACTCTGCATTTGTCTGTTTTGCGACAACTTTTGAAACCATTTGAGGGGAGGTGGAATTGCCATACATTCCTCCAATCTTTATGAAGCATTAGTGCCTAGAGGGAAAGCCCCAAATCTAGTGAGCAAGAACTCAAATATGATGATCTCTACCCTGTCCCACCAGTACATACAGGCTCCAGACTAATCCAAGCTTCATTTGGACAAGCCCAGCAGATGTCAGAGAAAACAGAAGAAACTGAGGCTGCTACAGGGGAAAGAGGTATAGAGCACAAAAATCCATCCAAAGCTTTGTTTTGCTACTTGGAGGACAATTTTCATTTTAATTGGCAATTTAAACCTTGTAGCATGCATTTTTCTAACAATTTTGTGGGTATCAATGTTATTTCAGATAACACTGCAATACTGACCTGAAGTGTTAACGTATCTTAAATAGTATTGGTTTTAGGAGATAAACCTCAAGATGATTCTTAAATGCTTTGTCACAGAGTAGACTATGGACTATGAGTAAGTTTTCTCTATGACACTTAAAGAATGGGCTTTTACAAGACCTATCTCACTACATACAACGTTTTAAAGAAAAAACACATTTAAGATCACATTCAAAACACTGTTTTCTAAAGTATCATGGTATTTTAAAAAGACTAACAATTTATTCAATGTAAATGTAACTTAAAAGGTCATGGATTTGCAAATACACATCCAGTCTGCTGTTTCTAGTTTTCTGCAAGTTAATTTACTTAAAATAATTTTAAATCTAGAGTAGTGTCAACTAAGATCCAACCTCCAAGGTTACAGCAGTGCTATTTTTCACATCTAATTGAAATTACACTTCCCAGTTTTACTACATTTCTTTTTGATTTAAAAGAAAAGAAAACTCCCCTGTAAACCATTACTGTAGCAGCAGTTAGCAACAAGAACGGGTAACAACTGTCAGTCTGCAAACATAAGTTATGCCCTTTCTTACTGTCAATTTTTAGTCAAATATGTAAATAAATAGAAGAACCAACACAGAATACACCACTGTAAGAAAATACATTGTATGCTGCAATTTGGAATAAAATATCATGCAGCACTGGCTGCATGATTTGGAATATGTAATTAACTGCCTGGAACTGATGTTAAACAGTTAAACCTTTTCTTTGTGTAGAAGACCACTCTTTTATTCACCATTAGAAATTTGTTTTGTAATTAATTTTATACTGCTATATTAAAATCCTAAATGTGAAAATGACTCAAGTCATTTAGTGAAAGAAGATACCATAGGCACCATAATATATATATATAATTTTTTTTTACCTTTTTGAACAAAATCTGGTGATGAACCAGCATTAACAGGATGAAAATTAAAAGGCACATTCAGGCAAAAAAATAATCAACATAGTTTGCATGACGCTATATTTTAAAAAAATAATTTATGCTCTGAATAACAGATTGGGTCAGAAACAAATATTCTAGCAGATTCCAATCTGTCAGAGTTAAAGTAAATTTTGTAAAAGGTGTGCAATTCAAATGACGGAATTACTTTTTAGTATTGAATTTTGTTTCAAGGTCAGTATAAGGCTTATAACCAAGTGTTTGTTAAGAGGACTACTCAACAGGTCTTATTTTCTGAGTGCATAGAAATACAATGAGCAATGAAGACATTTTCCTTGCGAAAGGACATATTCTTCTATTTGTGCAAATCTTGATCAAGTACTTGAGCGTCTTTCAGGCCTCGGAACACATTTCATAATTGCAGCTCTCCACAGGGCAGGGGCAAGTAAAAGGCTTAGAGTAGTCACACTCAGAATAAGAAGATAGACCTGCAAAAGGCAAATAAAAGCCATTACTTCTCTTGGTTACATGGTTGTACAAAGAAGTGACTAGAAGTTTGGGGAGATTAGACTCTTCTAGACAATATTTTCAAGAGACTTCACCTGTCTTCCTAAGCAACTTTGCATATTGCTACAAGAGCAAACAAGTGTATGCTCAAATCATCTAATTACCTGTTTATGTGGTGTGAAGATACAATTACAAAAACACCATTATGAACTTATAGAAAAACAATTGTTTATATGTATAGTTAAGTGACCAGTTTTGAAAATTCAGTATTTGTTAAAAAGTCAAAGGCCAATTATAACTATTTAAAAAACGAAACGAAAAACCCCAAACAAAGAAACCAATCAAACAAATAAAAAAAACCCCACCACCACTCTAAACTATTCTGGTTTAATGATATAATGGCAAAGTTCACTGCTAGTTCACTTATCAACAGAAAAAAGCAAACAAAAATCCCTTTAAGTCATACTGTACATCTTCTGAAGAAAAAAGATCGGACTTAGTCGGACTAAGTCTTAGAACACAGTGGCAGGAAGTAGTTTTGACGTCTCAAGCGAAAGAATGAGTTTAGGAATTTTCACAGCTATACAAACCTATACAGTAGATAATCATGTGAGAGCAGAAAAAAAAATGAAAGCCTAAAAGCCTCCAAGCTCAGTGGGTGGGCCCCTAAAACTGGTTCTGTGATCACATACAGATATCTTGAAACTCTATGCAAACATGCAATATTTGTAACTCTTAATTATATGAAGGAGTGAATATGAAAGTGAATCACCTTTACCTACAAGTGAACAGCATTGTGTAAGTTTTTCACGTGTACTTTATTTGGCACGGGTTCGAACACTATGCAGTCCACTTGCTCACATAATGAAAATCTCGGAACACCAGGAGCGCATTTTTTGTGAGCAGAAGCACAGAGGACAAAGCAGCTAGTACTAGAAAGTGAGGTCAGTTGTTGTACCTCTATAGCCATGATTTACTTAATTTCATAAATCAGACTTCATTTTCAAAAAAAAAGTAACATTCTCACAGCTTCAGTGTAAAACTAAGTTTAAGGCTTCTTTCCTGGGGCACTTTTTTCATGACTACCGAAAACATTGGTTGTTTCTTCTATGGAAGATTTTAAACGGACAAGCTTTACAGCTTCAAGTGATTACAAGTTTATTTGCTTGTTTAAATGTTAAGGCAATTTTCACAATATCTGCTCTCTAGGTCTTATTTACTGGTATTTCCTTCTTCAAATCCTATATTCTGTCTGTATTGTACACTCCTATACCTCTTTCAATAGCTGTATCAAGATTCTTAAAGCAAAGGCTTCTCAGTCTTTGTTACTTGGGTGCTATCTGCAACTTGCTGTTCACATAATTAAATTGTAAGTGAGAGAAGTTAAGGTAAAGCATTTGTAACTAAGCTATTTAAAATATTAAAGTACTATATTTAAAAAGTCAAAACCAGCACTAAGAACCCTGTCAAGGACATACAAGTATCCATTTGTATGGGTTGATTCTACTTTTATACAGTTGAGATGTACCACAAAATTGGAGTGTTTTGGTATTTCAAATACTGGGATTCTGTATTACAGTGTAAGTTACTCAGGTGCAAAAAATGAAGTTAATAACCACAGAACAGCTTACCTCCCGAGATATGATCCCTGCTCTGCGTGCTCTGCTTCCCAGGACAAAAGAGAATTCACTGACTTGGGCCAGTCCTGCTGAGACAATCCACTTGATATACTGGCTGGTCTTTGGAAGAATCAAAGAAAGGACAAGCACTGCCAAGACAAACTTTAAAAACAGGGGTTTTGGAGTTATTGTGGGCTTGTTCTTTTTGTTTGTTTAAATAAAAGAAGTGCAATAAATAAAACAGTACTATCTGTGTAAGATATATAGTGTCAAGTACAATAATTTTGGACATAACATAAAATAATGGACTTCCAAGTGTGTCTTCTGTACTAATGTCAAAAGAGACAAATGTACTTTGCACAGTAAAAAGTAGCATCTTCTTTACTATAATAAAAACACTTGATAACTGTCACAAATCCCAAGCTAGAGAAATAGATGCTTTGCCATGTGTAACTTACTTTTAACATTAAATAGTTTTCTTTTTAAATACCTGAAGAATATTGTATTAACTGTATTCTAATCAGTAAGATTCCTCCAAATACAGATTTACAGTAGTATTCTGTTATATCAGATGTTCAGTTCTTGCATAAAATTTTCTTTAGGCCATGCAGCACAAAGATTACTTAGATTATTGAAGATTAAAATATTTTTAAAAAGCGTAGAAGAAAATACCTTCATTATGACGACAGACAATGTAAGGAATAGCAAGACCGTGAGTTCATATATTACAAATGTGGGAAAAACATGAAGTCCTAGAAGGAAAGAAAACAATATTGCACAGTGTGAGACAAATATCTTACTATGATAATTTTCTGGGTTAATAATATATTTAATTGCAAGACTGTAGTCTCAAAACCAATCAAACAAAAAGCCTTAACTTACCTACTAACCACCCGATCACTAAAGCCCTAACTACCTACTCGATCACAAAAGCATTTCCTGCAATATCCAGCCCTTTTTTCCTTTGGGGAGGTTTAGCACAAGCAATATTCCCAACTGAATTAAATTGCATATGACTGATGCACAAACACCTTAATTTCTAAAGCTTTCTGTTCTTGACACCAGTCAATACAAAATCTGAACTGAAACACACATCTAATGAAATCTATAAAAATCGTGCAGGAAAGTAATTCCATTGTTCTGCACGGTCACTGTAATATTTTGTTAGTAATTTAATTTTTTTGTATGGTATGGTTATGGGCTATCACAGTGGAAGGAACATGATACTCAGTATTTGCATAGACTATAGCTACAACAGAAATCCAAACTGTTTTCATTCTATGACCCTCACTTCCAAACACTGAAAGTCACCTGAACTTGAAAAGTCACTTGGACTGGAATCAAGTAAGGCCATAAAACCACTGAGCACAGTCTAATAATTAAGGAATTACAGAAAAACCCATTGCTATGATGTTGGTGGGGTTTCTTTTGTTGGAGTGGATTGTCCTTTTTGGGTTTTTTTCAATATTTGGTCATTCTAACTTGGTAATTATATGAAGAAAGGTAGCAAGAACCACAAAGAACATAAAACTAAATCCTGCTAATATTAAACAGAAGAAAAAGAAGTATTTGTTGGAGAAGTCCTAGAGTCACTGAGGAATAATCTTACAACTAAGATCTTATATTTTTATCTCCTGAAGTATGAGGAACTTGTGCAGGCAAACGTAACTATGTATCTTTGGAAGATCGTTCCTTTTTCATAAAAGCTTCTAAAAAGTGAAATCAAAATAGTGGTGGTTTTCCCAACAAATTCATAAGAGTTGGCATTTCTCCAAGCCAGTTATTTCTGATGAAGGACAGGAATCTAGCTTTCTAAAGCATAAGGCATGTAAATCAATGCTGTAAATAACTTCTTATTTTAATGTTTAACAGGTTTCATTAATTTTCCCTCCCTATAGCGCAGAGCCAGACAAACTGTAGAGGACCAAGAGCTGTCATCTCTTCCAGACCTACAGTAACTTCACAATGTTTTGTCTCTGTGCACATCCAATTGCCGATGGAAACATTCTTCAAATACATCAGAGATCTTTACACAAGTACCACCCAGTCAGCACGCATACACGCTGTTTTATTTCTTAATTTCCTTCCAACTACTGAAGCACAAATGCAAAAGACTATCAAAGTAAGAGGAGAGACGGCAGAATAACAGAAGAACACCACACCAGAAAAAGAAATCCACATATATGCACAGATGCACGTTGAAGGGCAAGTAGCTTCTCTGTATTTCCACTGCGTATCACATGCACAGTGCTCCTTTACCTTTAGGCCAACCTCAGAAAATACATGAAAAGCAATTAGAGAAATAGAGCCCGTAGCAATGGCACGTTTGATAAGAGGGCCAACTCTGCCACATCTAGAACTGAAGGTTTCTGGGGGAGGCTATAAATAAAGCCTAGTGCTCTCATCAATACTGGCGGCACTACGTGTTCAGTTCTGGAGCACACAGGCAGTCTGAAGTCCATTTGAACCACTGCCCAATGTGGAGATTATTGCCATATTCCAAAGAGCTGAA
Source organism: Pachycephala philippinensis (assembly GCA_013397055.1). NCBI lineage: Eukaryota > Metazoa > Chordata > Aves > Passeriformes > Pachycephala > Pachycephala philippinensis. The sequence continues at coordinate 79,191 of VWZT01015365.1, forward strand.
GCACAAACTAAAGCAGATTTCTATACCAATCCTTTGGAGGCGAGTGTCTGCAAGGTGAAAACAAGCCTAAACCTGTCACATACACTATTCTGAGCAGACAAATCAACATCCCAGAAACCAGACATTTTTTTGAAGGAAATAAATCCCATCATAAGAGATTTTTATGGTCAGTACAGACCTTTACCCCAGTCCTAGGTGAAAACCCAGGATAAAGCCAGAAGTCATATCAGACTCCTATACAAGCACATGAAGCCTTCCTGACAACACAAACACCATCAGAAAGATTAAATTCACAGGCAGAAGGTGCATGAATATGGCCAGTTATTGCAATGGCTTTGATCAGATTTCAACAAAAGTTCAGGAGTAATTTTGAAATCATTCTCTAACATGGAAGAAACACTTCAAATAACTCACAAACTTCAGCAATGTCATCAGCACATGTCACATCGGCCAGCAGTCAATAGCTAGGATAACACTGAGGTACACTTTTACAGAGCTGGCCATAAGCTACTGGACTTCACCTCTAAGCAGTGTTCACAAAGAGCAGGAACAGAGGCTTTGGGGTACATCAATGTCAAGCCAAAAAGCACGGTTCACTCATATAAGCTGGTACGTATTCTGTGGGCAGTTATAGGCAAAACTTTGCACATTCTTTTTATAAGTACTTTTTTCTTAACAAGTAAACTCCCTCTTTCCTCGATTAGACATTCTCCCGATCTGCTGGATAGCTTCTTAACAGCATGTGAAGATCCAAACATCTTGACCACATCCTGGTTAGATCCAACATCACAAAAAAGCAATCTTGGAGATCCTTGATGGCAAACAAGAGGACAGAAATCAGAACTCTGCGGGTCAAAGTGGAGGCAGTAGAATTAATTCTGACACATCCTCAAGACAGGACATCACTCAGAAAAATCATGTTAGCTATGCATTGAGATGCTGTGTCTTCTAAGAGTCTTAATGAACCTAGGATCATAGCCAGCAAATGCAATAAATGCCACAACCCTGGCCAGATCATTAATGAGCAAAGGGGAAAGCCAATCTTCTTCATATTTCTGCAAAGGGTAAAGTCCTTTTGATTGTTGTAAGTGCTGAGAGCAGGAAACCTTCAAGTTTCCTTGTGTTCCATGCAGGAAAACAAAGCAGTAGAGCTGGACGGATAAGGAGATGGCGATGCATGCCACCTAATGAATTCCAGTCGGGATCTTCCTTTGATTTTTCTCAGATTCAACAGAAATGTTACGAGGCTCACTGGACAATCCTTGTGTGCATGTTTGTTCCAGACAGTGATGGTGCTGTCAGTGCCAGCATCACCCATCTTCCATAGAAAAAGACTGAGCTGTTAAAGGGTTTTCAGCATCTTGTATTCAATGTCAAACACAGAGCACCCGGAGTTACCTGGAAGGGAAACACGGAACCTGGCAGGTGGGCACATCTGTACAGCCAATTGAGAACATACAACTTCTCAGTGGAAGTAATCTGTCACCTCAGCAGTGGCAGAGAGGGTCCTGATGCCCAATTTCAAACTCCATACTCCACATGTACACTAAAAAAAATTGGAGCTTTTTTAAAACGGTCAAACAGTCTACTTAAAGATGCCTTCCATCTTTCCAAAAAGTAATCAAAACAAAATCAAATGATGTGTGGGTAAAGATCTGTGTACTAGGTACCCAAACAGAAATGAGAAAGAAAGTGCCCAAAATGTGTCTCTAAGGGCCTGATCAAGATATTCTCTCAAAACTACTAGTGAGGACAGAGACGAACTGGAACTTTCTAACCTCAGCAGGTGGCATAAAGAGCGCCAGGAACCTTGAAGAACACCCAGAGGCCTAAATGAATGTACAGATAGAGAGTAACTCAAAGTGCAGCTGTTAATGCCTAACTGCAAAGGTGCATTATTCCCACAAATGCACCCAAGCGCAAATTTGAAAGCAGTACCATTGCACAGGTCAAGCTAAGGGCAGGTCCACTGCTATGGATATTACATGCACAAGTACTATTCAGCTCTGCTTTTAGGCACCAGAAGGATTTCTGTAGTGAGAACAGAAAAGCAGGCATTTAAGACAAGCAAAATAGGAACAAACTTTTCCAAATTACATACTTACAGTCACTTTTCAATTAAGATAATTTTTTCCATTTGTGCCTTTATTCTAAAGGGACCAGAAGAGATACTACTGCAGTGGTGTTCCTCAGGATCTCAAGTGTTTCCCTATGTAACTGCTCTCTATAATACGCTTGCTGCATATAGTAACAAACAAACCTTCTCTTTAGGCAGGGGGGAAGAAATCTTTCCCTGTGGCTTTTACATAATTTCACATAGCAAATCTCTATACATTTATAGATACATATAATTTGAATGTGTACATATGTAAGTAGAGAGCAAGCAAGAAGTCTTCAAAAAGAAATCTAGTAAGAAGAAAAATTAAGGAATAGTTTTTATTCTGCTCAGGTTTTCTTTGCAACATCACATTCACTCCTTTTAAAACCTACCTCCATGCCACCCCACAGAATTTCCTGTTAAGCACAAAATTTAAAAGTAACTGAAAGGGGGAAGAGGGGGCTAATTTTTATTTGGGGAGGAAGGGGATTTTGTTTGAGGGTGGGGAGTTTTTAGGGTTTTGGGTCTTCTTTTTTTGTTGATTTTGGAGGCGTTTTTGGTTTTGTTTTTTTTTTTTTTAACAAGCAAGCATTGTCACATTTTGTCAGAGGCCTGTAACATAGCTCTTCTGATTTTTTAGATAATTTTCTTCTGAGGCTGGAATAATACCCATTTTTTGTAAAATCATACCAGCTTGTTAGGAAATTTTCTTTTCTTCCCTTTTTGCAATTGTAATGGCAATAACTGTTAAAAAGATTTTTTTAAAAAATTCTGTAACAGAACGACTAAAATAATTTCCTTAGAGTACAATGTAGGCTGTATGGAGTGCTGCTAGCATGCCAACTGAGGTCTTGCTATTTTCTTGTACTCTAGCAAAGTCTTATCTCTAGTCTTAATTTATGCAGCCACAAGAGCGTAGGACAGTATTTTTGTTCAGTCCCTTGTAAAATTAACTTTGGGCTTATAATCACTTGTCATGTTTTGTATCCCTGATAACACTATCCACTCCATCACCATCTTTACTGAAACACATAAACAACTTACATCTGTGGGCATTTAGCAATTACTCATCCAAGCTTGTCAGTTATATGGGCCCAAGTTTCACCAGAGCTCACCACTTTCCTCCCATTATCAAAAAATAAGTTATTTAAATAAACATATCTATTACTAAGTAATCTGACTCATCACCAGAAGCTATTAGCATGGGCTAAATTAAAAAAAAAAATTAAAATAAAATTAAGACTGGCAGGCATAGCTATCTCCTTTTTGTTTTGACAGCCACCAGTTTTAGTTTCTGTTATGAAACAGCAAGTATCACACAGGTATATAAGGAAAAACATTAAAATTATGCTGATGATGAGACTTTACTGTTATCTGAATAAATATATGGAGATAAAAAGAACAAGAAAAAACTTAAAATCCTACCAGAAGAAAAACCAAGGGTGGTGTTGAAAAAACCCAAGTGCAAACCCTAAGACTCTCTGAGTAACCATGGACTGAAGGAGGTTGGATTTGTGCACTGGGCCACATCCAAACCCGCTCTTCGACACTGCGGTGTCCCCAACACAGGGACATGCATCTCCTATAAAATCCACAGGGAGAGGCAAGTGCTTTCACAGGGCCTGCCTCCTCACCCACTGTGGCCGAGCACCTCAGTAACGTGTTCCAGTTTCCTTTAGATGAAGCATACTGGGGCATGCACAGACAGCTAGAGAATGTAGCAATTCAAAAGGAAGTTACTGATTTACTGTAAGTATTCTGAGTTAACTCCTTTTGGATATCAAGCATAATGAGTTACTCTCTCATCTTATACACCAATGCCGCATTTCAGTTGGCATTCAAGTAGTGTCTGAGATACATCTTTTTTCAATTATTTTTTCCCTGCATTGAGAACATACAGATCAGACCCTCTCAACTAACTTTCTAAAGAAACAAGCTATAAAAGATTATGATATGACATTCTGCTTCTACAGAAAACCGAGTCACAAAAATCTAGAATCTACTCTACCAATTGACTCAAAATAGTAATACAATTTTAGTATAAATTACAAATACAGCTGCTGGGAAGACAGAAGAACATTCGAAAAAAAACCAACAAATCAACACCCAAACCAAAGCCTTTTCGTCTTAAAATTTTTAGTTACACGTTTTAAATAGGATGATTTCAGAATTAACATTGAAAAACTGACACTAAAACAAGACTTGGGAGTACAACATCGAAATGACTTCTGAAACTGAATGCTACATTTAAAAGTAGTAGCAAAGGCAAACCAACATTGTGGTCAGTTAACGGTATACTATTTTAACAAAATCAAATCTATCTCCTCCCCTCCCATTATAGACAACATTTTTTTCACCTCACCCACATTGTAAGCAATGTTTTTATATATTGTATATATTTTATATAGTATAGATATAACATTATTTAATATTATATAAAAATAGAAAATATTTTAAAGTAAGTTTTCTTGAAAGTTACCTATAGATGCAAAGAAAATGATGGCAAGAAAGTCACGTATTGGTTCAATACAGCACATAATCTCCTCAGTAACCATGTGACCCTGAGAAGAGATCAGAGCTCCGGCCAAGAAGCATCCCAGCTCCATTGAAACATCCAACAGCTCTGTGATCTGTTAAGGAATAACAGAGAATCTACTGCTGAGTGACTTTATATACCATTTCACAGTGAAACTGTAGAACTTTACATTATACGAAATGCAGGAAATTACTATGTCTTTATGCAAGTTCCACAACAAACAGAATTCAGTGTATGTATTTCAGTGTTCTGCAGCATTGTATTTATACAGAAGACTCACAAAACTAATTTCTCCCTTTCTGTTACCTCCTTTCCCACAAAACCAAAAATTAATTTCTTAATCTACATTGTAACACTTTGTGTCACTCTTAAGAACAGCATCTCATTTCACATGTCCAAGAGAGACTATAACATCTTTGGAGTCGGGATTACATAATACACTGAGGCTGTGAAATAAAACAGTAAGAACAGGATATTTTCCAGCTGTCAAACAAGAGGGAAAAAATGAAAATCTAAGCTTATATTTGGGAGAAGAGTCTCAATCTAGCAGAAGTCCCTGGCATAAATTACATTTTATTACTGTAAATTTGGTTCAAATGTGCCTGTGTGCTTTACTGAATAGGGATTCATTTAAGTGTGTGAAGTAAACAGCTGAAATGAAGCACAATGTCTGCTTGAAAGAATTCAAACTGCTTCATTCTTTTTTAATATTTTAATGCAGTACTAGAAGAAGAGATGAAACACATGTAAAGAGACTAAACAAAACACAAAGCCAACTGCTTAAGACAATGCCTGAAATATTAAAAAAAGGCAAGCAGAACTTCTAATGTATGGTATGGTATAAAGTATGTTTTAAAATACTTCAAAATCATGCAGCTGCACATGGTCATCTTGCTGAGAAAGGACAATGCTATTAATAATAATAGAACATTTAAAACTGATGAATGATTTTCATTCTAATTTAGATTAAGCAAGAATACACTAAAGTACATTTATGGACACCATTCATCATCTCTTGAATGGTGTTACACTGTAAGATATGAAACAAAAACTCAGGTGACATGAAACTAATGGAGGAGTGAAAAAGACACAATAAACAAGTCTCCACACTATGCATAAAATGCCACCTAAAAATAATCCCAAGACTCTTGTGTATTGAAGTATTAATGTCTGAATGCTCATCACACCTGCATTTGTGACAACACTCTCTAATTTATTGCAAGATATTTAAGGTAACAAATTGGTTCTGACAACTAATATAAATAGTTGCTGATCACGCAAAGCAAGCAAAATAATGTTATTCTCATTTTAAAACAAACAGTACTTTTCAGCAATTTGAAATTGTAAGAGGGAAAAAGGCAATATATACATGAAGGACTTAAAAATCACCAAGAGATTAATAAAATAAAGGAAACAGATATGAATAGGAAACATTTAAGTTCTTCTCAATCATACATTAGTTGTTTTAAAAGTCACAGACTCTTGTGGATGATTAAGCTCCAATATACCCTATTCAAATAAAGTTGGAATTATTTTTACTACTCAGCTATAATCTTTCCACACTTAAGTGTTATCAGCTGCAACAGAGCTCCACATTAAAACTTCTACAGCTAATATTTTAAACATTCCCTTGAACAGGATTAGGTTACCATATAAGACAAGATGCAGTGTATCTTCTACCAGAATTGCATGATACTGCACTATTGTGAGAATCAATCTTCAAGCAAGGAGCAATTTGAGTGTGAAAGAAACATGTTTGTTCAGAAAGCATCAGACGTAACTGGAGCAAACTGCATGTCTAACTGGGAATTTGGTCCCACAGCATAAAAACTGAATTACATTCCTTCAGTCTATGGCAAGCCAACTATGAGCTCAAGGGCCTGGTAAAAAAATAGGCAAATTTTGCTATTTCTTGTCTAGTTTCTCGGTACTACTCAACTTCAGGTCTACAAAATCTATACGTCATTCTACATACAGAAAAGTGTAAAGTGTATCAGAGAGCAAAAAAACCCCAAAAATTACATAATTTTCTTAACACTCTTTTCCCTCCTCCAGTTTGTTCTTTAGATTTACAGAATCAACTAGGTTGCAAAAGACCTTTGAGACCATCAAGTCTAACTTTTATATGTAGCTTTATACAGAGATTCCTTTTACAATTCCCATCTTTGTCACTGGCTGTCCCATAGTATTACCTACAAGTGGACACATTTCCTCAGCTGAAACTGTAGCATCAGGGTTTATTATATATCATGCAGGGGCACATGTGCACACACATATTAGAGAGGACTTGTTTTACTGGCAGGAAGGCAGTCGCAGCAGAATTTCTTACATAAGCAAAGCTTGGAAAGTACTGAGTGTTTAGTATTCCCTCTCTGCTTGCATCACTTCTAATGTTCTGCCTTTACCAAGCAGGGCTTTAGCGACTACTAATCCCTGGGCTTTGCACTGTCCTCTTCTCAACTCTTACATTACGGAAAGCTTTTTCAGTCAAAATTACATGAAAAATTTTGTCAGTTTACATGTTTTTCTGAGTACAACTGAGTTGTATTCAAAGGTCCCATTTTACTCTAATTCAGAAACTATTGCTTTGCTTTCACTAGAAGATCAGATTTTTATGTTCAAATGTTCTACCACATCAATAAATAAAGAAATTAACATTACTGCTATAACATGTTCCGCACGAATATCAACCATCTGTTCAGCAGTGGTTTTGCTTATATTCTCTAATGGTGTCTATCTTCTTGCTACTCTTTAATCACCATAGAAGCTTAATGAATATGGTAAGCCAGTAAAATTAAATAAAATTTTGGTGGAAATAAACATATTAGAATTTCAGGCTTGAGTAATTTAAATCTGCTCAAGAGTAAAGAGGTGAATTTTAAGCTTGCATTTCAAGAAAGTAAAGCTGTAATGAAAATGGAAACAATTTTTAGTGAACCTTGTAAAAACTCTATCTCAACTGTATTTTCTGAAATAATTAACTAGAATATTTGAAATTACAGATCTTCCTCAATCTTCTTTTAATTGATAGAAAAGAGTTCATAAGTAGGTTATAAGCCATTGAGAAGTACTTGAGGCAAGCAAAGAATGATATTCCAATATTAGTAATGACATTCATAAGAAACTGCAGAAAAACCCCTGTACATTTCCATATGTAAAGTACTGCAATGACATCACTTTTATTTTCTTTTCAGTATGTAAAGCAAACTGGCAATTTCCCTCCATTTGCTGTCACCATCCCGGGTCAACCATCAGGCAGTGCAACTAAAAGCCACTTCTCCCCCATGAGTATGCACAGTCCTATAAACACGTAAATGTAACTGCTGTCCTTCTTGTCAGATCAAGTGTTATATTTTTCCATTTCCCTAATAACATTCAGCAACTTCAGTTTCAAAACACAATAAAACTGACTACTGTTGTCCTCCAGATATCCAATACAGCACTTCATTATCAGGAGAGCATTTAAAACAATTTTCCTTGTAATGTTTCTGTATGTACAGAACATGAAAAAACAACACTACACCAGTGAATGCTCAGGCTGACATATTCTTCAGCTGATCCTGGTAAGTATCTCGACTTAAAACTACCAGTTTGGCCATTGATCCTGAATGGTCATGTTTAAAACCCTAAGTTAGATATGTTCCTTATGTTGCAATTCAGGAGAACAGTTCACCAATGAACACAAACCAACCAACCAACCACTATCTGCCTAAGTCAAAGCTTGAAAAGGAGTTGCTGAAAGTGCAATAACGATCTACCGCACCTTTGTTACTGAAGAAAAGGTACATGATTCAAAGATGCACAACTGTCTCAGTGTCATCTATACTGTTACAGGACTGGCACTTGACACAATCCCCACCTCCCAGCCCTGATCTGCCTAACCAGTTGAAGGATAAAAGGGAGGGGAAGTACAATTATTTCTCTGAATACTGGGAACAGAAAGGATATCTTAAGCTCTAAGTCTTACTAAAATATCTGTTTCAGGTGTAACGAGTTGCAATGTTATCCAAGTGAGCCACGTTCAGAAATGCTCAAAAGTCACGACCATACATAAAAGCTCCTCAACTGACAGGATAATCCTTACACGAAAATTGCTTACTCGCACTGCAGTACAGGAACCTCTTCTGTCTCATCTTCCCTCTTGTTCTCCCACACAGAATTTGCCCTTGTCAGCAAGCAAATGGCAATTCTTGTTTAATTAATCATCTGAGATTTTTCAAACACAGGAACCAAGTAAAATAAATTAAGTTTATAGATAATGAACATTACAGGTGCTGGTGTTAGACATTAATCCAAATACAGAATAAACTTAGCTGGACCCCAGAAACACAGCCAACACTGAAGCACATAATAAGTAACTATACGCATGAGGCAGGAAGATTGTATCATTCCTACTCTTTTTTTTGCATATTGGAAAGGATGTGTCCTGCTGAGTAACTCACAAATCTAGATAGTGAGTTAAAATATTTTATTTAAAAATGTATCTCAAATTTTCCAAATGGAGCCACAGAGCTGTCTTTGGTTAAGGACATTAAAATAAGGACTCTCTCTCTTAGTGCTCCTCTACAAATTGAAAAGCTTTTTTAAAATTACACCAGTATAGAGAATTCCATGTTTGCAGATTAATTATACAACCTCCTTTAATATTTAGGCTTGGCTTTCCAAGGAGAAAGATCTTTGCAGAATGCATGACAGTTTAATTGTTTTCCTACCTGGCACCCCAAAACCTTAATCTCACCTTTCCAAAGACATGCAGTATTTTTTTCAGCTTAGCTTGCAATCATCATGTTTGTATTCCTGACATAGTACAGCATCTATACCAATTAAGATTGGTTTTCCAGAAGATTTGTTCGTTCACCTATTCAACTCAACAAGCAAGTACATTTGTACTTTTCTTTTTTTTTTTTNTCAGTGTCAGTGAATATCAAGCATCTCAACTGGTTCACTGAAGTTACCTGCGGTATCCTTTGTACCATTGCCTTTGATAAACTATTTATCAACTTTAAAAGGAAAGAATTTTGAAAATGCTGAAGAAGCCTTCTGGTTTTACAGTATAAATCCAATGAACTCAAACATATTCTCCCCCCCCACGTTTGTGTATACACATGTATTGTGTAAAGTCATGTAGACAAACTCCGTGTATATTTGAAATGCAATTTTGGTACAATAAGCAAAATTCTGTGTAGGCCATGGTTTTAATTAAAGCAAAACTGCTTCTAGATACCATAATATTTTACACAACTTCTGTGGTTTGTTTGCTGGTTTTTATTAAAGCTGTTCTACAAGTGTAATGTTTGCTTATTAGAAAGTAAAAAGGAGAAAGTAGTTTTGTTTCTTCTCTTATTAGAGGACACATTTGAAATATGAATAGCTGTTTAGAGCAATGGTATTTCCAACTTATACAACAGAAGTCACTAACTGTAAAGCTACGGTCTCACTAACTTCTTTTTAAGCTTCTTCCTGAAGAAGGTCAGCTTTCCCTTGCTGGACTGCAGTAACTAAGCAAACACCCCTAGAAAACAGGCATAAGAACTTTTGGGCTTAATTACTCTCAGAGGATGTAACAGTCTGTACATTCAGGATAATGGAGTGTCAAACCCACAACATTATCAAGCAACTGTCACATTCTGCTCTCCAGCAGTATAGGTTTTCAGAGGGCTGAAACATGAGATAGAAACAAATAAGGAAAATTCAGGGGAAAATGAACCACACCCAACAGGGTTAATAAAAATCTATGAACTGTAAGGCATTTCTTTACTTTCCTAACTTCATCCCAAAATGTTTCTCCCACACAAAAAAGAAAATTATTTTATAATAAAAACCATGTTGAGAATTTGCTATTGAGAAGAAACTTGTGAGCAAACGTCACAATCAGACATTATCAGTATCTCAAAACCCATCCTACATTATTTTCAAAGGCATGAAGTAGCCCACAATTAAAACTCAGATCATGATTCCTAAACTGGCTGTATGAAAAGCTAACAGCAGAATTTCAGCTGATTCACATTCAAATTGTATCTCTTCTTACTCATCTGTGCTGTAATGCAGGAATCTGCGCATTTCGGGGTTGTTTTAAAACATTTTAAAACCAAGTAATTACAGAGGCACATGTATATGCAGTAACAGTAAATGTGATAGCTTTTGTGATACTGATAAAGTGAACTACCACATGCATAAAAATGTTTTATTAATTTAAAGGATTACCGTTAACATAAGGAAGGTGAATGCAGTTATTCCTAGAATGAGGATTTCTTTATTCCCTTTGCTTTCTGTGTGCAACTTGCGGTAATACGGTCCTATGAGATAAGTCTTTATAACAAGACATAGGAGAAAAACAGCAGCCAGAGAAAACAGAATTTGGCCAATCAGTATCAATATTCTCAGAATTTCCTTGAAAATGCTGGAAGAGAAGAACAAACAAAAAGTTTCTTTCAAGTGCTCTCATACTTCCCAACCAGTTCCCTGTAAATGAAAAGATCTAATTCCATAAATGTTCAAAACTGAGTAGCGACAGAAGGTATTTAGATACATTAGAAAACAAGATTAAGACTAAATCTGCAGGGTGCCCAGAAACCTCTTTTACAGCCTAGAATTTACTTCCACGTTGACTCAAAAAGATTTTTGTTGACTGATCTCCAAGGTAAGCCATCAGGCACAATAATACTATTGCTTAGTCTTTGACAAAAACATGCCCAGAGGGAATAAAGCAAACGAGGAAATTCACTTATTTTCTTAAAATAACAAACTTTCCACTACAAATTTTAATTATCACACAGGACTAAAGCAGCTATAGCAAAGAGATTATTTTCATACAACTACTTTTGTATGACTACAAGTTTCTACTTCACGACAAGTGGAACAGTAAAGGAAATCCACCAGAGTGCCTATTTTCCATGGAACTGACATTAACTGTAGTGCTCTCACATTCATATTGGTAATCTACATAGTAATTGCAAGGGGTAGGGGGAAGATCCACACAATAATTTTTTTACCTGGAATACGTGCTCACTCCTGCTTGAATAAGTGTAGGCATGACAGCTATAAATAAACCAAGCTGCACATCCTGCATCACCAACATGCCAAGCAGTACGCTGCTGTAGTCAATGTCCCCTGTACACCAGCAAAGTGGTCATGGAAACAGTCATCAGAAACTATGAATGCTTGCAAATGCTCAGAAATTTAGAAAAGGCTTAATCCAATGGAAGCCCAGTATAGCTCTTAATGGGCTGAAGGTCATTCAAAGCAGTCTAGGGGTTTTTTTTTTCCCCCACTAGTAGATACATTAAAATGTATCTATAAAGGCATATTAAAATACAAACTAAATATTCATATGAAACTTCTGTTACACAGTAAAAACATAGACTTTGCTTAGCAGTTAAGCACTAGTTATGCATTTAGTGAAACTTCTCTGCTGAGAGTAAACAGGCTTTATTCTGAAGACACACATACGAGCCAGCATGTGTAAAACATACACTTTGAATTTTGGCACTAGAATGAATATTCTAGAGGGTGAGGAGTACTTTAACACAATTTGTATGAGGGAGATTTAAGTGGAAGAACACAGGATGTCAAAACTTTCAAAAGGAGACATTTAGAAGTATTTGAGAAGCTAGAAATATGGCCCTTGAAGGTGCTTTATTTGAAGAGCTGTTAGCTATGAAAGACCATCTGAACTGGTTTCTGTTTCCTGAAGAAGGATGTGAATTATTTAAATTAGCCTTTCTGCCCTGATGACAGGTAGCAGTGGGCTAATCTAGAAACCTAGTTAAAAAGTTCAAGGATTCCAGACCCTCAGTAAAGTCAGCTCTTAATGGAGAGCACTGGTAGTACTACACTGTCTTTGCCCAAAGAGGACTGGCTATGCACAAATCAAGTACACTTCCTAGCAAGAATACACACAACACTGGCCAGTGTTAGACAAGGATGATTGCTTGTAAACCAGGCTCAACGGTGGGTTTCAGTTTGGTTTTTTAACTAGCTTCCCTTATAATATTACAAGGTCAACTCATATCAAATTTTATTAGATACTACAGTAGTCCATATTTAAAGTCGTATTTACCTTCTTTATCTCCTCGACCACTACCTGCAAGGAATCTGGACACCAGTGGTGTGCTTGACAAAGACAAACAAGTGGAAATGAAGACGCTCTGTGTTGGTCTAATTTGGAGCAAGTGCCCCCATAGTAAACCAAAGGCAATCATCAGAACTGTCATGTAGCAGGGTCCTTGCAAAGATATTTTCCATACCTTGGGAAGAAAACAAGTTTTTAGGACACTTTTCTCACTGCTAAGTTACAACGTTTTTCACTGCAAGTAAGCAGTTAAAGATGTGTGACTTGGGACTGTAGTACTGGGGCACAGAGCAATAGACTGTCACACTACATCACCTAAAACTCCCAAGTTACTACACTAAGTAAGATACTCTACGCCAGAAAACTCCCTACCAGAAACCAGGTGAACTTCCCAAAGGTCACAGACAAATTAAGGGCCAAAGGTCCAGTATGGGTTGAAATACATTAAAATCATCAAATGGAAGGCTGGTTATTCGATGTGATTCTAAGACGAGGAAAAAATGGGTATGGCAAAGGCAATCACCAATACCAGTAACCTGCTCCAAACTAGTGCACAAGCAATTCTGAAGCAGCAATTTACCTGCTACAGTTTAGGCTTGAATTACTAATTTTTATCTTGGACTTTAGAGCAACTAGGAATAGCAGATTAAGTTGAATGGTCATAAATTGTAACATATTTCAATTAAAGCTTTTATAGTATCATGAACTCACAACCAGCAGTTTAGGAACTCATCACACAGTGCAGTTCTTTACATACAGTCTGCACATATTTTGTAGCCATATTTTCCACTATTAAAGTTCTAGTTGGTTTATAACCTTTTCTTTTTAAATTAAGACCAAAATAAACTTGTAGCTTTTGCTGAATTCTGATGGCCACATCATTTAATATTCCAGATTGTGTTAACATACTTGCTTAATCGGTTTATTAGCCAGTAGAGTGTGTTATCAATTCAGTATGCATACTTAAATTTTCTGATTTCTTCATAATAGGAATGGCAAACATCACTGACACTCCGTTACAGCAACTGCACATTACTGCACGTTAAAATAAAGCAGAGATGGGCTGTCATACTGTGAGAGATTTTTCTAGTAATCAAACTCTTTTACTAAAATAAGGAATAAATGTAGGGTTTTTTGAGACACTGAATAAATAATGCATTCTGTTCTTTCCAAAGTGCAGAAGCAAATGTCACATTTGTCTTTTCAAAAATGTACAAAGTTACACCAGTGTATTACAGGGAGTGTGTAAAAATTTAAAATATAACTAAAACCTGCAGTTTCAGTAATTAGCAATTAAATCCTTTAACACAGAGATATTATGCAAAAGTACCTTTCTTAATCTTTCAGGAGAAAATTCCAGACCAACTAGAAAGAGAGTGAAGAATACACCAAACTCTCCTAACGTCTCCACCTGTACAATGGACTTAGAAAAAAAAAAGAAAAAAGATCAGTGCACAGCAGTCTATTTAGAATACAAAATTATAAGTACACGACAAAACAAATTTATTCTCATTATGTTTCCACAAGTAGTTCTCTTGCTGCCCATATGACATCAGTTCCCATAGCACCTTTAGGGCACAATTATTTTTCCCATCACCTGGCTGGTACTAGGTGAGAATTCGGTTGGAGAGTGCTGGTCACCCAACGTGCACACGTGTATTGATCTTGGTAAGTGTTGAGGAATATATCTGATCCAGGTAGCTTGGCTGGCAAGCTGCAGATTGAGATGGAGATTGAACTCTCAGTGGGAGCCTGCAACAAGTGTCAGTGAACTGCCAACCTTTGGGATAACCAAGGCCACGAAGGTGAACAGACACTGTGAGGCCAGAGACTCTCATCAATGGTCAGACTGGGAAGTTTCCCTAACAGTAAGCTTACTTGCTGGTTGAAAAAAAGTAGGTTATGTTTTATGCATGTACTAATAAGACCTCAAGGCTTGCATTCCAGAAGCTACTCCTTGCTAGTTATTTTCTTGGTCTATTGGTATAATCTTTCTGCTAGACTGTGGTTGCTGTCCTGCTCTCTCTCTATCCTACAGGCTCCACACATCCATCTCTCAGACCAGCACAACTGCCAGCCTTTGTGCTTCAGAGAGAAGGGTCCAACACCAAGAAAAGTGACTGTCTTCCTAATCACTACAGAAAAATGGGGATACTTCTGGCTGGCAACTGGTGTTGGGTTCAGTTAGGGTTCAGTTCTCAGTGCCAGTTCTGTCATATACATATTGGAGGAGTTGAATGCACCACTAGCAAGTTTGCTGGTGATACCAGACTGGGAAGTGCTGTTGACTCTTTTGAGGGACAAGATGCCTTGCAGAGGGATGTGGATACACTGGAGCATTAGGCAATGATTAATGGGAGGAAATTATTTACCAATTCAAAATGCTGGATTCTGATGCACCTAGGATGGGGTAATGCCAGGCACAAGTATGGATTAGGAGAGGAGTGGCTGAAGAGCAGCCCTGCAGAAAGGGATCTGGGGGTGCTGGTGGAGCAGGCTCAGTGTGAGTCAGCAGAGAGCTCTGGCAGCCCAAAGGGCAAACCCCGCCCTGGGCTGCATCCAACAGAGCGTCGTCACCAGTCACTCAAAATTATCTCGCTGTATTCAGTGTTGGTGTGGCCTCACCTGGAGCACTGTGTGCTGGGTCCCAGCATTTGAGAAGGATCTGAAGGTCCTTGAATGCATCCAGAAGAGGACAAAGCGGGTGGAAGGGCTGGAAGGAATGTCCTGTGAGAACAGCTAAGGACTCTTGGTTTGCCTAGCTTGGAAAAAAGCAGGATGAGGGGCAACCTCATCATTCTCCATGGCTTCCTGAGGAGGGGAAGTGAAGAGGGAGGTGCTGAGCTCTTCTCACTGGTATGGACTGACAGGATGCATGGGAACAGTTCCAAGCTGCCCCAGGAAAGGTTCAGACTGGACATTAGGAAGCATTTCTTTACCGAGAGGGTGGTCAAACCCTGGAACAGGCTTCCTAAAGAGCTGATTGATGCCCCAAGCCTGTCAGTGATTAAGAGGCATTTGGGCAACACCCTTAATAATATGCTTTACCTTTTGGTCAGCCCGGAAGCATTCAGGCAGTTGAATGAAATAGTCTATTCTATTTTAAAAACCTAGTATTTATTTTCTATGTATTTACAGGTCAGAGTAAAAGAAAACAAGGTTTATCATCATTACAGAAGTGGGGATGGAAACTATCTTTTCTGCCAGATTAGAATCTGCCTGCCTTCTCAATTCCTCGGACATTCAACTTTTTAGGAAATGCAGAAGAGACCAAACACAAGAGACCCAGTCAACGTGAGTATTATCCAGATGAATAATGTTTAATCACAGCTCCACAAGAAAAAGGCAACTCACTTGAACAGTCCAAAGGAAACTTCTCTATCTGTTCTGACCACATCATCTTCTTCAATGTAAGTCTCTGAAAATTCGTTGTTGGGTCTCTTTCTAATGCCAAGCTTACAAACTTGTTTCTCAGTCTAAGTGGTCAAACTTTCCAGACATTCTCAACCCAGAAATTATGTACAACACAGAGGTTGAGATTATTTAATCTCTTCCAATACAAGGTCGACAAAATCCTACAATTTCTACAAATCCCTATTTACTTTTGAGCCCAACAGTCATTTTCAACAGAAGCCCACTTAAGAGCAGATGTTGCAAAGACAGTAAGTTCCAAGTGGTTTCATGGATATCAATGCAATAGACACATGCAACTAAAGCAGACATTACTGTGCAGCCCTAACATGTGTTCTGTTTTGCCTGCTGGCTAAACAATCTGTTAATGCACACCAGAGCACTAATCAAAACATGTCCAGCCAACCAAAGCTCACCGTTTTGCAGGAGCCAGTAATCAGGGTACACGTGATGGAGCTAAAAAGGTTCAAAAGACTTCAGGAATGTGGGCAGGGTACTGGGAAAGGAATAGGGGGACTAGGGTGGATGAAAGCACTACAGAGGTGCAAAACAACTCTCCAGAAAGCCAAGCGATGTTACCTGGGGAACTATTTTTTGTTTTAAATGCTTCCTCCACTGTCAACACTGACTTTTCACAAAGTTCTATATATTATGTCATTTAAATATTTTGGCTCTAAATTGTGATGCTTTATGATTAAAGTCAAAAAGAAGGAAAAAAAAAAACCTGACATAAAACTTCCACAACACACAACCTCCAGTTTTCACTTTCAACGTAATTGTTGAAACAGTTGTCATAATTTTACAGGAGGAAAAAAGATTGAAAACAAAATGATTCAAAGACATTAAATTTGAAGGCCTCATCTTGCAAAGGTTCAGGTTTGGAGATATCTTTTATTAAAATACAATTGAGGTTGGCAATACTACATTCTTTTAAAACTACTTTTAAAGATTTCAACAAATTAAATCAGTCAAGAAGTAACTTGCATGCTTACCTTGATACTATTTAGTCCTGAGGGTCCTAAGAGTACTCCACAGATGATATATCCAAACATGGTTGGCAATCCTATTGTTGTGCACAGCCAGCCACACGGCAAAGACAACATTCCTATTGTCACAATATCCTAAATACGTAAGATTTACAAAGGTGTTAATATAAAGGACACACAAATTTGGGATGAAATTGAAGACTATTATCTTTCAAAAGATAAATACCACTGTAAAATTAAATATAAGACTACTTCCTCTGAAAAGAAAACAAAACTTCTCTAAACTACCCTCAGTGCTTTTGCAGGTGTAAGCACAGCAGTTTTTCAGATGAAGCAGATGAGGTACTGACCTTAAGTAACTGGGAGACTTTTAACGAATTTATAAATATTTTAAATATATTATAGAAAGTAGGCAATTTCCTGGGGAATTTCCTGGGTGGAATGACATCTTGCATTAAAACAAGATGGTGAAACAGAACTGTTCTGGGGTTTTATAATTAAAACAAAAATCCCAATCCAGTTATTGTATATGAAACACAAGTACAATCAAAACTCTACCATGTCTATATATTTTCCAGTATCCCTTTTTTCATCACAAGGCACAACCAGATAAATTCTCTCTACTGACAACATGCAAGTGGCTAGTAAAGCACAGCAGTAGCTTTAACACTTTGTAGTCTGAGAGAAGGGACAGTGCCACAAAGGTGCAACAAGATAAACCAAATAAAAACAGAGAAAATTCACGTGGCATCATGATCACTCTTGTGAAGATGATCCTAAGAGTAGGGAACACATGGCCAAATCACCAGAGATGGGGGAGTCACGAATGCTGGGATAACTTTAGAGAGACAAATGCTGAAACTATACTCATTACAACCAAGTAGCACCGACATGCAAACTAGTGGGACTAAATCCAAAAGTGAATGACAAGAATGTCTCTAAAATTATTACCTTTATGAAATGATGATCAGCACGAGGAATGGTTGAATCTCTGGGTTTAGTAAGGATATACTGATTGTTCTGGGAATCAATAAGCATACTAAGACCTAAGTCATCTTCTACTTCTCTTTTTGAAGCATTTCTTTTGGAGTTGGCTTCATCTTCTTCCACCCTTAAAACTGCTTCAAAGTTTACACCTCTTACCTTTAAGAAAAAGAAAACAAATAATCAAACAAACAAAAAAAGGGAGTCAATTAAGCATATCATAAAAAGGGAAAGACTATTAACTATGCTTGAAGTTTCTACAGAACTTGTTGACACTAACTGAAAATACTGCAGGCTTCTTCTCTAGAAGTCTTTCAATCTCTTTATCAAAACTTGATGTCCTTAAATGTAACGTTTTATTACCTTGAACAAAACCACTTGGAGATTACAAAGTGATATTCAGTTCACAAAAATCGGAACTAAAGACTGCATTCCAAGTCAAGAAAAGGTCACTATCCTGTAAATTTGAAGGAGAGATTATAAGAACTGTTTCTACCTAGGTATTTTCAGGATTTGATTTCTCAAAACAGCAATTCTTGAATGCAGGTTGTAGCGCAGATTTTTTTTTTTTCATTTTTACCTGCTATACTTCACTATTTGGCTATATTTTAATAGAAGCTTGTGTATCTTTATCAGAATATTGATTACTGTATTAAAGCTCCTCTATTCTATAATTCCACTGTTTTACTTTAAAAGAATGTTCCTTGCAATAATGAAGAAGTACGTAGTCCTCCAGGTTGCATATCATGATTCCTTTTCTTTCATGGATGGAGCTACAAGCAGAAAAGCAGGGAGATGCCGGGGAGAACAAGGCCGCGCTGGCGTTCAGCCCGTTCCCAGGTGCCGCAGGAGAAGGCCCGCCGCGGCTCCCTCGGCATCTCCGTTCTCCCCCGGCGGGACAGGAGAGGGCGCTCCGCCAGCCCGGCCCGGCCCGGCGCTGCCCGCCGCGGGCGCTGCCAGGTGCGACTCCCGCCCGGCGCAACCGCTCTCAGCTGCCGTACGCGAAATAAAAAAGCTGCTTTCGCTTTCTCTCCATTCGAGCACTACTACTACAACAACAACAACAACAACAACAACAACAACAA